>JBBGZY010000766.1:6620000-7091678 GCA_037952925.1 Lithobates clamitans | reverse complement strand
GGGAGGGGGTGCATATATGTATGTATAGTGTATGGTGGGGGGAGGGGGTGTATATATGTATGTATAGTGTATGGTGGGGGGGTTATGTATAGTGTATGGTGGGGGGAGGGGGGGTGTATGTATAGTGTATGGTGGAGGGAGGGGGGGTGTATGTATAGTGTATGGTGGGGGGAGGGGGGGTGTATGTATAGTGTATGGTGGGGGGTGTATGTATAGTGTATGGTGGGGGGAGGGGGGTGTATGTATAGTGTATGGTGGGGGGAGGGGGTGTATATATGTATGTATAGTGTATGGTGGGGGGAGGGGGTGTATATATGTATGTATAGTGTATGGTGGGGGGAGGGGGTGTATATATGTATGTATAGTGTATGGTGGGGGGTGTATGTATAGTGTATGGTGGGGGGAGGGGGGGTGTATGTATAGTGTATGGTGGGGGGAGGGGGGTGTATGTATAGTATATGGTGGGGGGAGGGGGGTGTATGTATATATGTATGTATAGTGTATGGTGGGGGGAGGGGGGGTGTATGTATAGTGTATGGTGGGGGGAGGGGGGTGTATGTATAGTGTATGGTGGGGGAGGGGGGTGTATGTATATATGTATGTATAGTATATGGTGGGGGGAGGGGGGGTGTATGTATATATGTATGTATAGTGTATGGTGGGGGGAGGGGGGGTGTATGTATAGTGTATGGTGGGGGGAGGGGGGTGTATGTATAGTGTATGGTGGGGGGAGGGGGGGTGTATGTATAGTATATGGTGGGGGGAGGGGGGGTGTATGATAGTTATAGTGGGGGGAGGGGGGGTGTATGTATGTATAGTGTATGGTGGGGGGGAGAGGTGAGAGTACTTTGAAATCCTGACATGGATGGTAAAAACTTACCTTACAAGCTGGGCTCCAGTCCCAGCGCGATCTGTGCACACATTCCAGCAGGGAATGGGGAGGCTCCGCCCACCTCCTTGTCTCTTCTGCTGGCAGCCAGAGGATTGGAGGAGAGCACCGGCCGGTAACATGGAGGCTCCGCCTCTGTGTCCCGACTCCGTCCTGCACTCAGACAGCTGAGCGGGAGCAGCAGCGCTAAGGCGGCGCTACGGACCCGAATTCCACGGCCGCACTGATGACACAGCTTCGGCACAGGGAGCCACGGGTCTGAAATGAATAATGTGCCCGGGTCTCAGGCGGGCAGAGACCCGGGCACATGTTTCAAAACCCGTACTGTCCGGGTGAATCCCGGACAGGTGGCAACCCTAGTTCCAGGCCAGAGCATCACTGGCAAAAAGTGATATGATGTATGCCACCTTGGATCGTACAGTGGGGAAATAGCAGGCTGCTAGTTTGAAATGAATGGAACACTGATTGATGAAGCCCCAGCAAGCTTTAGGATCACGAGAAAAGTGAGGCGGTGGAGGAAGTTGGAGTTCTGAGGAACTGCAGGAACTGGAGCAGGAGTAGGAACGGAACGAGAAGGAGTGCTCGCAACTTGCAGATTGTCCAAATGGGAGGAAAATTATGGTAAACATTGCATGATCCGCTCTTGATGGGCCTGCTGGACATCAACTCTCTGCTATAAACATTGAAGTTCATGTAGAGGCTGCGGTGACTCCGAGGAGCTCATGTCCTGAGCAAACTGTCATGCGTCTGTGGTAGTGAGCCCTTGTAGAGCGTCAGCTCAGGGTTCACCAGGGCACAGAGTTTAAGCCCCAGCCCGCTTCTTCACCAGAGCCCCTGATGGTGGGGGTGGACTTGCAGCAAGCTGGAACCAAGTTGTGGCCCCCAGGTATGTCCAGCTGAGGATGCGGAGACCACATGCGTGTGCAGAGTTCAAGCAGCAGGAGACAACAAGAAATCCAGGAGACAAGCCGAGGTCAGGGCGGGTAATGAACAAGCATAGATGGTAAATGAAGATGGGGTCAGTATACAGGTAGTCTGATACAGGATACACAAGAGACAAGCGAAAGGGAGCTCAGAGAACTGTGAAGTTGTTCAGGCAAGGAGCGCTGCACTGAGCACATGTGTGTATATATAGGGAAGCAAACAGGGAGGTGACCCAGGAAGTAATAGAAGGGAAAAGGATATAAACCCACAGTGAAGCAGGCAATGCCCATAGGTGAACAGAGAAGCCAAGCAACACATGTGAAATGGAGTCACAGATCTAGCAGAACACTTCAGGAAGGAGGTAAGAATTTCACAAACAGAAATCTGCAGACTAGACTGTGACATATCCAATGACCCGGGTAGACGAGTTAATTGAGAAGTTGAGTCCTGCCTGGTACATCACCACATTGTACCTAACAAAAGGGTACTGGCATATTCCTCTCACCAGGGAAGTCAGGGAGAAAACTGCTTTTTTCACCCCTGAGGGGCAGTTTCAGTATAAAAATATGCCATTTGGCTTACACTCTGCCCCGGCCACGCTCTAAAGAGCAATGGACGAAACATTACACCCCCATCGACAATCGCTTCGGTCTTCCTGGATGACATTGTCATTTTCAGTACCGATTGGGAGTCCCAGCTTTCCCGGGTTCAGGCAGTCATAGACTGCTTGAAGAAAGCAGGATTCACAATCAATCTTGAGAAGTGTGCGATTGGGATGGAGGAGGCCAAGTACCTAGGGTATGTTGTGGGTAGGGGGCTGGTGAAACCTCAAATGAATAAGTGGAAGCCATACATAACTGGCCCTGTCCCCTAACTAAAAAAACAGGTCAGAGCATTTTTGGGCAAAGTTGGCTACTACCAGAGGTCCGTCCCCAGCTTTGCCACCACTGCTGCACCATTAACTGACTTAACAAAAGGCAGCAAGTCAGTAATGATAAAGTGGAATGCGGATGCCGAAGAAGCTTTGCAGAAGCTTAAGACTGTATTGTGCCAGCATCAGATGTCCGTGGCTCCTAATTTTTCTAAGGAGTTTGTGGTGCAGACATAAGTGAGGGCTTAGGAGCGGTCTTGTCTCAAGTGAGCAATAAGGATGAGCACCCCATAGTTTTTCTCAGTAGGAAACGGACAGCAGCGGAGAAAAACTATGCTGTGGTGGAGCGAAAGTGTCTCGCCATCAAATGGGCTCTGGACTCTCTGTGGTACTTTCTGCTAGGCAGAAGGTTTTGCCTGGTGTCACACCATGCCCCATTGATCTAGATGATACAAAACAAGCAGGACAATGCCAGGGTGATGAGATGGTTCCTTTCTCTCCAGGAGTTCAACTTTGGAGTAGAGCACATACCCAGGAGACAGCATCAAAAATGCTGATGCCCTTTCCTGAGTACACTGTATGATGTAAAATAGTGCTTCCAACAATGTGGCACCGATATTCAGGCTGTGGTCCCTTTAGGGGAATAGGTTAGTGTACTCAGGGGTCTTACAGAGTGAGGGATTTTGGAACAGTTATACAGAAGAGAGGATTGACTCACAGTCCTCTCTGCATTAGTAGTGGCTTATTTGGGACCCAAAAGGTTGGAGGTCCTGAGTGACATTCAGGTGGGAAAAGGACCTCCACTCCTGACTCTGTGTACTCTGGTTGTAGGCAGCTGTGGTGCAGGGCAGCCTAGTTGGCAGCTAGAGGTAGTGGGTTAGCAAGTGTATATTCTCATTTTCAATGCCCGTTTGATATGTGTACATATGTTCAGAGCTGTTTGGCCTCTATATTGTCTCCAGCACCATTTTGGAGAAGCTTGGTGTCCTGATAGGACAATCAAATCTCGAGAGATTTGGTCGGCCATTTTTGGGTGGATACTTGATATAAGAAAGCCCAGCCACGTTTAGTTTAGTCCACGTGTGTACACAGACAGGGAGAGAGAACCTGCTTGTCAGGGAGAGTAGGGAGAGGATAGGGAGAGTGTTCTGGCTTGTGAGGGATAACTCAGGGTTCTTACTCAGTCCTCAGTCCTGTATCAGCAATCCTGGTCGGATGAAAGACTTCCCATTGCGGATAATAAATCCGATGTCCTTGCTGTGAGGGAGGGACAAGTGTATCAGATGCCTATATCCATCTGCTGAAGGAATACCGCTGTTACCGGGTAACATGTTTGAATATCAGCCTCTACAGATACGCATTGTGCGCTTGGGTTTATACTGTGTCAGTCAGTGGAAAGTGACTATAGTGCTGACGAATACAACTACTGCTTACATCAGAAGTGACTGTGCTATGTATCTATGCCTCCATGCCTGGAGTGAAACTATTTGAATTACTGCTGTAAATACTCTTTCTACTACCGTCTCTCCGGTAATAAATGTTGCCTGGTTTATAAAATCAGTACGTGTGATTCCCTCTGTGAAGCTGCTACACCCTACACCTGCTTACACGGTCCCTACCGGGTTAAGCAGCCTACAGGAAGCAGCGCATAGGGCAGGAAACACCCAGTGTTGGGGGTGGAGTAGGAGTTGAGAGAGAGACTTGTTGGAGTGATGCACATGTGCTGGCAGCTGCAAAACAACCAGAGTTGGACTGTGCTGACCTTGAGGTGAATCGCGTTTATGAACTTTACATGTCTTTGTTTCCTTTATGCCATTTGTGCTGAAGATATGCAAACTCCTATGTTATGTTTTCTGGAATTACTGTAATGCCGCGTACACACGAGTGTACGGTCTATTCGACGGGCTTTCGGCGGACTTCCAATGGACCTTACGAACGGACTTGCCTATACACGATCACACCAAAGTCTGATGGATTCGTACGTGATGACGTACGACCAGACTAAAATAGGGAAGTTCATAGCCAGTAGCCAATAGCTGCCCTAGCATCGGTTTTAGTCCGTCGGACTAGCATACAGACGAGCGGATTTTTCAACCGGACTCGAGTCCGTCGGAAAGATTTGAAACATGTTTTATTTCTAGGTCCGTCTGACTTTTGGGGAAAAAAAGTCCTCTGGAGCCCACACACGATCGAATTGTCCGATGCGGTCCAGTCCCCCGGACCAAGTCTGCCAGAAAGTCCGCTCGTGTGTGCACGTGGTCCAGAGGAGCTATCCCCCTGAACTTCACAAAATCTTTAAATATCTTTGCAGTTCAAGGGCCTGTCTTTTTGGGTACAAGTTGAATGGATTGTTTAGGTATATCCTACAATTAAAAAGTTTTGACAAATCTAAAGAAGATTGTACAATCAGAATGTATTGTGTATGGTGACTCGCTGGCTCTGGCTATCAGACGTGGATCGGTTCTGTGTCTTGTGATTGGCTATCACAAAGATCACAGATGAAAACAGCGTAGTACTGTTTACATCTGAGAGTCCTCCCTATCCTGTCACAATGGAGGATGGAAGGAATAAATGAATGAGTCATTAATACATTACAGAAGATCACAAGTAGCAGCAGAACAGGTATTACTATGATTGTTGGATTTTTTTTTTCATTTTTTTTTAACCCTTTCACCACCCTCCTTTCCAGTACATTGTACATCCTGTTTCTGTATATGTGACATTTAAAATAACCACTTCACCTCCTTAATCTGCACATCTACCCATAAACCATCTTATTTCCATCCTCCACTGTTTATAGTCGTTACATCAACCCTTTAAACTGCTCATCTCGCTGTGTATGACCTGTACATTAACGATTCACTGGCGTTGATTTACTAAAGGCAAATCCACTTTGCACTACCAGTGCGCTGCAAGTACACTTGGAAGTGCAGTCGCTGTAGATCTGAGGGGAAGATCTGAAATGGGGGAAAGCTCTGCTTATTTTATCATCCATTTGTGTACAAGCAAAAATGCTGTTTTTTTATTTTCCTTGCATGTCCCCCTCAGATCTACAGCGACTGCAATTGCAAGTACACTTGCCGTGCACTTGTTGTGCAAAGAAGATTTGCCTTTAGTAAATAAACCCCACTGTCTCTAGCACATCATTACCAAGCTCCATGTTTTAAAGATGCTCTCGACCCAACACTAATATTTCAGATTTGCATGGAGGTGCGAAGGCTGAATCACCTGTTCTTCCCAAAGAAGTTGGCAGTAAAATGTGTGCTAAGGTCCCAGCTTTGTCCATCTGCTGCAGGAGAGCAGAACACAGAACCAAATATCGGCCTGGGGTGGAGTGACTGTCTAAAGGCATTAGACTGTAATAGCATACAGCATAACTACTTCACTGCTAGCATGTTTTTTCATATTCATAGAATTGTGGCAATTAAATTAGACCACTGCCAGGTATCTATTTTCCAAAAAGGGGTCATTTATGGGGTGTCTGTACTGGTTCTGGTATTTTTATTTTTATCAGAAAGTAAGGGAAGCATTTTTTTTTCAACAATGTTGGTCTTATCCTTTATCTAGTACAAAACAAAAAAATACTGGTTATTAAACACCACCAAAAGAAAGCTCTCTCTGTCTCAGAAAATTATATAAAATAGATTTGAGTATACTGTTGCATGACCAGGTAAATGTTAGTCAAACTATCAGAGCTCTGAAAACTGAAAAATGGCCTGGTTAACCACTTCCGCACCCGGCCTATAGCAGAATGATGGCTGAACGGTGGTTCAGTTATCCTGACTGGACGTCATATGACGTCTTTCATGAAAACAGCCGGTGCAACGTGGCGATCAGTGGTGTGGCGTGTCAGTCTGACACACCGCAATACCAATCTTGGAAAAGAGCCTCTGACAGAGGCTCTTTACCACATGATCAGCCATGTCCAATCACGGCTGATCACAGTGTAAACAGGAAAAGCCATCTATCGGCTTTTCCTCACTCGCGTCTGACAGATGCGAGTAAAGGAGAGCCGATCGCCGGCTCTCCTGACAGGGGGGGTCTGCACTGATTGATTATCAGCGCAGCCCCCCCGAGGATGCCCACACTGAACCACCAGGTATGTCACCAGGACCACCAGGATGTCCACAATGGATGGCCACCGGGTATGCCACCCTGGACCACCAGGGATGACAGTCAGTGCCAGACAGATGCCAATCAGTGCCCAGACAGATGCCAATCAGTGCCCATCAGCAATGCCTGCTAGTGCCAGTGCCATCAGTGATGCATATCAGTGCCATCTATCAGTGTCCATCAGTGCCATCTATCAGTGTCCATCAGTGCCACTTATCAGTGCAGCCTTTCAGTGCCCATCAGTGTCGCCTATCAGTGCCCATCAGTGCCATCTATGAGTGGTCATCAGTGCCGCCTATCAATGCCCATCAGTGTTGCAAATCAGTGCTGCCGATCAGTGCCACCTATCAGTGCCCATCAGTGCTGCCTACCAGTGCCCATCATCAGTGCCCATCAGTGCCACCTCATTGGTGCCACCTCATCAGTACCCCCTTATGAGTGCATGTCAGTGCAGCCTTATCAGCGTCCGTCAGTGAAGGAGAAAACTTGCTTATTTACAAAATTGTATAACAGAAACAAAGCAAAACTTTTTTTTTTTTCAAAATTTTCGGTCTTTTTTAAATTTTTTAAAAAAATGACAGCGCTGAAAACTGAAAATTGGCTTGGGCAGGAAGGGGGGAAAGTGCCTGGTATTGAAGTGGTTATGATGGGGATGTAACATGTTAGTACTAAGGTGGTTAAAGTTTTATATGTTTTTTTATTCAATACTATGTTATTAAAGTTTTATACGTACAAGTAACAGGAGCTATTGCATATAAGCGATGTACAATGTACTACAAAAATAGACAAAAGGTGCACAGCACCAGACTAGTATGCCAGTATTAATTATACCCATCACAGAAGCCATTATAAAAAATGATAAAATTCAAACAATAGTATATTCAGTGGGTGCATTGGGTAACACATCTGCGTAGTGAATGTCAGTAATGTACTATCATAACAGAAGATGGGAGTTAGCAGAGAAAAACAAGGAGAGGGAGAGAAGGTGCAGGTGCGGGAAGTAGAAACCAGAGTGGGGGTAAGAAATGAGGGCAGGAACACTCCATCATGGCTGAGAAGAGGTGGAGACAGAGTCTCCCTTACCTCAACCAGGAATTCGGATGAGTACCTGAACATGGCCCATGTGGTCCAGGTGTGAAAAAAAACTGTTCTTCTTTTCTTGTTACCTGTGCAAACAGCTGCTCTATGTCTCTGATGGAGTCTAGTTTGATTACCCATTCACCGAGGGAGGGTATAGTGGTACATTTCCAATGGTGGGGAATGACCACTCTGCAGCGAGAAAATGTTTGAGAACATTTTTTTGCGGTCCAGGGATCACGGATAGAAGGGCTGTCCTGGGGGAAGCTTAAATAGAATTTGCCATAAGTTTGCAGTATGGATCGAACATTTGTTTCCAGAACAGCCGTATAGGGGGGGCAGTTCCACCAGATGTGATGCATGGTGTCCTTCGAGGTGCAGCACCACTAAAATGTATATGTTTTAAGGTATTATTTTATATCTCTGTTTACTATATACTGCATGTGTCATCTTTGTTTTAGATATAAACATTTCTTAGATGAAAATAACTCCCAGAACACTAAGATAAGTTAACAAGACTGCAAAGCAGTGGCTGCCCTGTGGCTCCTTTTGCCTAACTTATATGTCAGCTGGTATTCTCCAGATCCAGTCCAGCTTTTACACAGCACAGTCTGCTGGCAGCCTTAGGAGGAAGGCCTTTTGTATGCACTCAGGTTGGAGAGTCTCAAATAGCAGGAAAATGATCTGCATATGGAAGCGCTGAGGTTATCCTTTGTTTCCAGAATGTCCAAATGATAAAATAACATTAAAAGAGGAGGGGAAGAATGAATTTAAAAAAATAAAAAAAATAATAAAAACAGGAACTAATCTTAGTGGATGGATCATCTCAATGCTGAGCGCAGCTGAGGCTCTTTGTCCAGGCAGCGTTAATTGACTGCAGCAGACTAGGTGCAAGCAAGCTCTCCTGGGACACGAAGAAAGCTCTCTGGCCTGCCCTGATGCTTGGTAGGAAAATATGTTAATAATCATGTGTACAGTTTTCTACTGAATTGTTTTTAGCCCCTATCACCTCCCTCCACCTTTTCTTGGGCATTCTCCTCCCACTCTCCCCTATTTACTATATTTTTGCACCCCTCCTCCCTTGTCATTCCCATCCCTATCTATCGATTCATATGTATGTAAGTAGCTTCAAATGCATCATTTAATTTAAGACATGCATTTGCAAAAGTGTATGTATGTATAAGTTTTAGACATTGAATTGTGGCATTGAATGTATGATACACATAAAATGTTATTGTTACCATTAGTAGCTTGCATTATGTTTGTAGAATATGGAGAAATCCTTGTGCTAACTATAGTAACCTATATATTCTGTATAAACCCTTAATATTTTTATTTCATTTGGCTGAAGGATGTTTCAATTGGAAAAACTGTAGTATTGATGTCGTTTTCCACTTTTAGATAGTGAAAACTGCACAGATTATCTACATTTTAAAAGAACTACCAAGGCCTTTTTCCCCCGTTGACAATAAAAAATGTTTTTTTGGGTTTTTTTTGTTAGGCACATTGGTGGGTTTTTCCTGTAAAATTTTGCAACTGCTCTATATTAAAGGTATATTCACACGTGTCCATTTTCCTACAGTAAAACACATGGATATTACTGCATGAAAATGCATTTTACGTATAAGCCCTATTTGTTTCTATATGGCTGATTAACATCTAATGCTGGTAAATATATTTTTAAAGGGAAACTATATGAATCAATTCACACCTACACATGTGATGCAATGCATGCACATACAGTGGAGTTTTCTTTTTCCTAAAAGCAGCTTGTGTAGTCTCTCATTGCTTATTTGGCAGTGAAAAAATGAAATTATCCTTGTTTTGTATGTTTTAGAAACACATAGAAGTTTGAACATTGTATGTTAGAGAGGAGGGAAAGGAAGTGAGAAGGCAGATAGATAAAAAGTGAGACAGCATGGGTCTTATTTTTCCTACAAGGTAGCAAAATATATAGTGCATGACTTATCCCTCCCCATATATATATATATATATATATATATATATATATATATATATATATATATATATATATATATATATATATATATATATATATATATATATATATATATATACCATCACATAGACACCACTTCCCTCTTTCTAGCAGCCATAAACTTATTATGCCCACTATTCCCCATTCTTTTCCCTTACCTACATTGTAAAATACTGTCCAAGTAGAAAGATGGAGGGGCTTCACTGCAGTAGACAAAATAGTAAAGCAACTACTGGTTTGATAATGTGATGACTTCACTTTGGGGGAGCATTGAATAATTACAGTCTCTCACTTATGCACATTTTGCTTAAGTTTTGATGGCCTAGCAACACTATAGACTTGCTGGCCAAAATACACATAAAACAACAAATCAACAAACATACCACAAAAGCATAAAGGGAGCTGCATAGTAATAAGAATATTCCAAGATATGAGTAATATTACCTCAAAGTCACTAGCACAATAACTTACAGTATGTGGTGATCAGCCTAGTGCTGGACTGCATAATCAGCATGTGCACTTTTGACCCATTCACAAATGGACAGGCAGTGTTTTTTCTAGGCACACCAAGATAGTTTTGCCCCGGAGCTCCTCCTAGGGGAATCTGGGGATTATGAGGCCTCATGCACACTGAGGGGGTTATTTACGAAAGGAAAGTGCACTTGCTCTAAATCTAAGGGGTAGATCTGAAATGAGTGGAAGCTCTGCTGATTTTATCATCCAATCATGTGCAAGCTAAAATGCTGTTTTTTATTTTCCTTGCATGTACCACTCGGATCTACAGCGACTGCACTTTCAGTGCACTTGCAGTGCAAAGTGGATTTGCCTTTAGTAAATAACCCCCTGAATGTTTTTTCAGCTGCTGTTTTTGGTTTCAAGTGTTTTGTTTTTTCTGCAGCCAGTATTTGTCCATGCACACAGGCTTTTATCAGCGTTTTCTGTCTGGGAAAAAAACCCAGAACTATTGGGTTTAAAAAAGTAGTAGTAGTATAGTTTTGCTAGAAAACGCTACTGCAGAGATGCTGCAAAACTCATTCTACAACTAAGGCTACTGGCATTTTTTATAATGTCCAGAGTGCATAAAGCCTTAAAGCTTCTATCATAAAAAAAAAAAAAGTTATGGACTTTACTTGCAATGAAACAATAATTGATAAAATGCAATACTTATTACAACTAAATGAAAACCGTTTGTATCTCAAGCCAAAATAGCAATTAAAAACAATATACACATAATTTTGTGATGGATTTAGACACTGACTCACCAGCCACACTATTCCTATAAATATAGCTGCAGTTAAATGGTTCATCAAAATATATATATGTGTATGGTGAAGTTGTGAGTCCTCATGGGGTAGATTTAATAAAACTGGTGAACTCAGAATCTGGAACACCTGGGCATGGTAGCCAATCAGTTTCTAACCTTAGCTTGTTTAATTAAGATTTGGCAATGAAACCTGGAATCTGATTGGTTTCTATACAAAAGTGAGTCGACAAGTTTCTCTTATTGGCTTCCTCAGGACACATGAGAATTCAGCAGCAAACACTAAATGTACAAAAAATAAAACATTAATAAAATGTAATATTTATTACAACTATATTAAAATAGCTTATATCTTGTAACAGCCATATATATATATATATATATATATATATATATATATATATATATATATATATATATATATATATATATATATATATATATATATATATATATATATTATGATATTATATATATATATATATATATATATATATATATATATATATATATATATATGATATTGTATTTATATATTCTATGTGATTTTTTTTTTTTTTTTTCTGATACAAGCTGTTTTAGTATGGTTGTAATAAATACTACATTTTATTTATTATTGTTGAGTTCCCTTTCATTCCCAGTAATGTCCATCCATTTTTTTTTCTATGGTTGTACACTCTATTTGGATGTGGCAATTGAGCAGTATAATATATACAAGAAAGCTTCTATCACTCGTCACTTATTGTGAGCTTACCCCTGCAGAGATGCCTAGCCTAGGCCATGTTCTTCAGCTGCGCTTCTATACCTTCTATATCAGATATCTGGCACAGGCCTTACAGCAATGAGTCCCACAGCCACTCACCATTTGCACAAGTTTTTGTTACCAGGATAGGTTCCCAATAGAGATTAGGAGAAAGAGAATTCCAGAATTGGAAAGCCTTTTCAGTATGCTTTACTTAAATAGCCAGTCAAATTTGTAACAATCTTTATGGCCTTGGATGCTTTGGACCCGGCCAGCATTACCTTGTCTTCATAAATGTGGCAGCCATATTAAAAATCCTGGAAGATGCTGGTATAGGGGACCCCGGGTTACAAACAAGTTAGGGACTGTAGGTTTGTTCTTAAGTTGAATCTGTTTGTAAGTCAGAACAGGTACGTTTTTTTAAGTGTAGCTCCAGCCAAAAAAACTATTTTTTGAGCTTTTTGGATAGCATAGGGAAGGGTTATCACCCCTGTAACATTTGTTTTGCTGTCTGTGCCCTTGTTCAGAAGATTTCACCTCACTTTCTGTCCCAATGACAATTGGATTTTGAAAATTTTGGGTTGTTGTGGAAACAAGCCTTGGTGATAAAGCATCAGTGGAGGTACCTTTTCCCCATAATAGCTCTTACAGGAGTGAATTTCCCTTCCTAGGGGTAGATTTCCTCTTACTTCCTGTTGTCTCCCTCCATTTGTAAGTAGGAGTTGTTTGTAAGTCGGATGTTTGTAACTAGGGGACCCCCTGTAAATTGCTTAAAGTAGGGGTTACCATGTAGTGCTGAGGGTGTGGGACCCCCTGTATGTAAATATGCTAGTGCTATTCTTCCAATAGATCTAACAATAAACAGCACAGGTAATGGCTCAATCCCTCAGTAACGAACAATACAGAGAGAATGTGTCAAGTCAAGGAGTAGCCTGTATAACACGGGGGCTGTTCAGAGTCCTGCATCCCTCAGGGATGTCCATATCCTGCTATGTCCCCGTGCTATAGTAAACTGCAAAAAAGTATATACAAAAATTACTTAAAGTAGATGTAAACCTGATTCATGAAATTTGACCTAAGCACATATATTTGTATTGTTTTCTTATCTTCATCCAAAGCACTAATTCCTGTGTGTTTTTTGCTGATTTGTTGCTCTATTATCAGCATGATAACCTCTGACAAGTTCTCCATCAACCAAGATAAAACCAGCCTGAAATTTGTGTTGAGGGATAGCTGGTCTTTTCACGGCACAGCTCTGCAAGTCTCTGCCTATGTGGGGGGGTGTGCCTTTCCTCCAATCAGCTGTCTTGACTGTATGCCAAGAATCCACTCCCAGTGCTGAACAGTAAGAGAAAATCTCTATCATGATGTGCACTTTCTAAAGAATATATAAAACTGAAGACAGCAGATATGCATGTAAAACTTATGTAGGGAAATGTGTTTCATCTCTGTGCATCATCAGAGGCTGTTCACTTTACTGGGTATATGTGAAGGTTTACATGCACCTTAATCACTTCAATACCAGGCACTTTTACCCCCTTCCTGCCCAGGACATTTTTCAGCTTTCTGCCTTGTTGCACTTTGACAATTGCGTCATGCAACACTATACCCATTTAAAAATGTTTTCCTTATTTTTTTTTTTTATACACAAATGCAGCTTTCTTTTAGTGGTAATTATTCACCATTGTTTGTTTTTTGCTAAATAAATGAAAAAAGATCGAAAATTTTGATGAAATAAAACACATTTTTCTTTGTTTCTGTTGTATAACTTTGCAAATGAATAATCTCTCTTCAAAAATTTAGGACAAAATGTATTCTGCTACTTTTCTCAAGTCATCTTCCAGGACGGCACACCTGAGAGATGAGAGGCTCCTCCCGACAGGAAACACAATCAATCAACAGCTGTTTTAAGTCCACACCCTTCCCCTTGATCCTCAGTTTTTGATTGTGTTTCTCCCTACACAGCGAAACTGTTTGTTTTTTCCAAATGACCGAAGCCTGGGGCTGGTGGTCCCCCCCTGGGAGCCGGACCAAATGCCTGGGAAGCCTCTGGGTCTGGCAGGATATATTTATCCTTTCCGGGGGGTTCCCCTATCCTTTCTTCAGGGGGGGCAGCAAAAACTGGGAAAGCCCCCCTGATAGCTGAAGGCCCCTGGGTACAGTGGTGTACCCAGAACTTCAGGGGCCCTTATCCTGTCTCCCCCCTTACCTGTCCGGGCGTCCGTTCAGACGGGGGTGCTGGCCGTCGGTTCTTTCCAGGGGGATCGTATCCCCCGACTCCTGGGCCCCTGGTAGCTCGCGTGGGCTGCTGGGGAGGGCACCGCCTGAACAACCCGCGTTCTTACCCAGAAGGGAAGGCTGAGAGTCAGCAGGAGCAGGCGCCCACATCCTCCTTTCGAGGAGGCACCAATTCACTATTGTAATTGTCTGCCTAAACCACCTCAGATGGGAATGAGGAACGTATGGCATTGCCCCCCCCCCCCATGTGTATATACTGACTGGTACAGTGTAGGACACAGCCTAACCTTGCAGCTCCCTAAAGGGACAGCAGTTGGAGGGGGGGCACTTTGGCAGCTATCCTCCTTGCGTGTGGACCATAAGGTTGGAAAAGCAAGCCCGGTGGCTGTGGCAAAAGGGGGAAGACGACAACGGTGAGTCAAAAATCCCCAATCCCAGCCAGATGGTTTCTGGGCATTTGAGATCATCTCCCCTGGGGTCTGGATTCAAATAGCCCAGAAGCTTTTGCTAAGAACACCAGCCACAGCTCCCTCTTACATCAATGAGGCTGTATGGTGGACAAGTGGTGCAGAGGAGCGAATGTGCCTAAACCACCTCAGATGGGAAAGAGGTAGGTAAGGCATTTTTTCCCCTTCCACCTGTATATACTGAGTGGTGCAGTGCAGGACCTGGGGTCTGCATAACAAAACAGCCCAGAAGCTACTGCTAAAAACCACCAGCCACAGCTCCCTCTTATAGCAGAGACACTGTGGTTATCACAATAGTAGGTTGCCAGCCTCTCCCTACATACCCGGTTGTGGTACATTAGTAGGGGTGAATATAGCAAAGGGGGTGACCTGGTAGAACAAAGAGTTCCTTACTGGCCAGGTATACCACTGAACAAATTATTAATGGTGCAATGGTTGAAGGATTCGGGAGTAAGCTCCCTTGCTCAGCAGGTGCACTAGGTTATATGGCCCTATTAGCCCAGCTGCTAGGAATCTGAAGTTGCTCTAAGATGCTTAAAAGCTGACCTAACCTTCAACAATGTGGCAGGGACCAAGCTTCTGTGTGGCACAGTAGGGGTTCCCTTGTGACAGATACTCCTTTTGGGGGTTGCTTGCTATGGGTAACTTTTCATAAGCTCCAACCTCCCACTCCACTCTTACATTGTGGTTATATTTTAATGCAGGGGGTAAGAAAAACCTTTTTGTTGGTTTGGTCTACAGTCCACTCAGTGACAGATCTAAAAGCGATTTACTATAAATCGTTTTCCTATATCCTTTGAATAAGGATTTTCTGTGCAAACATATGCAAGAGCTAGATGGCTATATGATTGCTTGTTTAAGGCCTGCAGGTGGCTATTTACCTCCAGGCTAAATTGGTAACCACCCTTTCTAGGGGTCTTAAATTGGTCTCTAGGGCTGGGCTCATTGAGACTTTAGTTACTAATCAGCCCCACCCGTGTATGAGCTGGCTAGCGTTTGCTCAATCTACGGAGGTAAGGTAGGACAACAGCTACTATAGTAAGGTGTCCAACCATTTTAGGATTGGTTCCTTCACTTGTGGTGAAGGATTAGTATCTACAGCCAGGCTAGGCCTATGAAATAAATTGCCCCTGTTTGGTTATTTCATAAAGGGATACACCATGACTCCTTGGCTGCTCACCAGTAGACCTCAGTAGTGAAGGTTTGTCCTTGCTGGGGTGTTTGGTGGCACAGCAGAAATACACATTGAGATTTGTGACATCTCTGCTCATAAGGGGTATATTGCTGTACATCAGAAATGCACTGCACTGAAGCTTGTTGGGTGTCCTTTATGTCCTAAAGGTACTGCTTTGTTTGGCTACAGATCAGAAAAATACAACAGGGAAGGTGGTCTGTACTTTCTGGTTTTGTGCCGCACGGCAGAAACGCACATCATTGAGTCTGGTAAAGACATCGCTGCTCATAAGTGTTATATTGCCGCACATCAGACCTACACAAGATTGAGGTCTGTCTGTGGGGGTTTTATGTCCTGTATTACTGCCTTATTGGTTGCTTATCAGAAAGGCAGCAGGAAAGATTGATGGTCCTGATTTGTCGGGCTCCATAACAGAAGTACAAATTGAACCTGGGCCAGGGGTAGTACATATACTGCCTTTGGTAATCGGTACAGCACCACAAAGTGGCGTCGTGCTGATTCAGACAGTGCTATTAACGGCAATGGCTGCCGATTTTAGGCATGCGATTTGACATGTTGAGTCGCATGCCAAATCGCTTGAAGATGGATGTGCTATCTCTATTCAGAATTGTTAGATTGTTGCACATCAGAGATATACACGACTGAGGTCTGTCTGTGGGTCCTGTATTACTGCCTTATTGGTTGCTTATCAGAAAGGCAGCAGTGAAGATGGATGGTCCTGATTTTGTTGGAAAATACAAAATTGAACCTGTGCCTGGGGTAGTACACATACTGCCATTGGTAATCAGTGCAGCACCACAAAGTGGCCCGCACTGATTCAGACAGTGCTATTAACGGCAATGGCTGCCGATTTTAGGCATGCGATTTGACATGTTGAGTCACATGCCAAATCACTTGAATATGGATGTGCTATCTCTATTCAAAATTGTTGTTGCACATCAGACACATACAAGATTGAAGGTTGTCTGTCCTTTATGTCTTACATTTACTGCCTTATTGGCTGCATATCAGAAAGGACACAACAGTGAAGGTTGTTTGTCTTTTTCTGATTTTGTTTTTGCTGCTCAGCAGGGAGACACATTGAGCGTGATGGCATCTCTGCTCAGTATTGGTATATGCTACACATCAGACATACACAAAGATTGAACATTGTTTGTGTCCTGTATGTCCTATATTTACTGCCTTATCGTCTGTATATCAGAAAGGCACAGCAGTAAGTGGTGTTTCTCATTGATCTTCCTTGCTGTTTCTTAGGTATACACAGTAGGGGGTTGTTGGCTGCACTCTCCCAGGGAGCCACAGCATGGGGACCCCTTGTTTGTTCGACCTGAAAACTGCTTTTCCTGCAACCTGTGTAATCTTGAGGTCTGTGGTTCCGTAAGCAGGGACTGCTGGAGTCGCACAGTCACGAATGGTACCCTTTGGAAGCCATAGTATATGACTTCTCAGGCGTCTTGCAGTCCCAAGTGGCAGGTTGGGTCGCACGGGTGTGGGAACCCTAAGCTTATCTGTCCCTCCTGTTGAGGTTTTGCTACGCAGCAGGGATACTCATTGTGGAGTTATTGCCTTATTTTGCAGTAGACCAGAAAGATCGCAGCTGTAAAGGCTGTCTGTTGTTTCTTTGTTTTTATGTTGCTGCACAACAGAAATACTCAACATTGAAGCTTGTTGGTGCTTTCTGTTTTATTTTGCCTTACCTTATGGCACTTCAGAAAAACCCAATGCTGTAGGTTGCTTGTGTTCTTTCTGTGTTGGTTCTATGTAACTGCACTACAGAACTGCATAACAGAAAGGATTGTCTTATAACTGTACTTGGTGGTTCGTCATAAATACGCAACATAGAAGTTTGGGTCTTTCTGTCTTCTCTTTAAGGCCTTGTTTTGCTGTACATCAGTAAAACACCATTGTAAAAGGGGGTTCCCGTCCTTTCTGTATTTACCAGTTATGACCTAGCTAGCTGCACTTCAGAAATGCGCAGCATTTAAGGTGTGTTTGTGTCTTAATGTTTACATATTGGCCGCACATCAGAAAACCAGACTGTGAGGTTCAGATTTGGGTCTCTTCCCATGTTTGATATGTTGGTTTAGCTAGTCACACTCAGATACACAACATTTTTGTCTGTTTGTGTCCTTTCTGTTTAAATCTATTGTGCTATGTCCACAATCTGTGATATTAATAACACATGTATCACCTTTTGTATTTCAGCCTTCTCTTCCGTGGAAGGGCCAGGAGTTCTGGCTGCAAATGTCACATGTCAGAAAGCCTCGACCCCTTACTTTCAGGGATGCCAGAGCCATTTCCTAGGGTTGAAGCCCGGTAGAGTTATGGGTCACTGGAGGAAGGCGATAATGAGTCGCCCTGTAATAAGAACTTAGGAAGTTCGGTTCAGAGGAGTTTTATGGCCTGAAGATGAAGTATAAAGATGTATACCCGACCAAATAGGTTACAGCTCGGTGCATGGCCTTCATTTTGCCCTTCTAGCAAAACTAGATGTAGCAGTATGAGTGTTCTCCTCCTGCTACGGATGTTAATCTCCTGAGTAGGCTCTCAGGCATAAGTAAAACTATAGATTGGGCATGCCTTAAACCCAGGGGTTAAGTTTTTGTTAATCTATTTCCCTTAAGTAGGTTTCCCTTCAGTCTTTGCTGACGTAAAGATAAAAATGAACAAAAAAGGTTGTCTGTCAGGGGCCCCCCTTTTGGCAGTTTTATTTCCCTGGACAGGGTTGTGTTAAGACAGGCCCCCTTATTGATCAATGTAGTGTCCTTGTCTTACAACACAGCTCTCCGAGTCTCCGATTAATCTTTTTAGTGGTTCTAAGCAGCACCTATAGGCAGAATAGGCCATTGTTGTTAGATGTGTGACAGGCAACATTGATAACCTACAAGTTTAACATGTTTTCTGATTCCATCTTTAAGAGCCCACTCCACCTAGATCCTGCATCCGAAGCAGAGAAGGCAGGGACACCGGTGGAGTAGACCGGCAGATCAGCCGCATGATCCAGCTAAGATACCTTCATCAAGCATATGGAGTAAAGGTAAAGCTCACTGCAGAACCAAGGTTCGCCAAGAGGGTCTTGCAGTGGTCCCACCCTAAAGGTAGGCCTGAGCTACTTGATTATCCTCTCAGGTGTGCCGTCCTGGAAGATGACTTGAGAAAAGTACTAGTTACTTACCGGTAACTGTCTTTCTGGGAAATCTTCCAGGACGGCAGGCCTACTTCCCACCCGTTGGAGGAGGGAAAATGGTAGAACACTAGAAGGTGAGTACCTATGAGGAATGATTCCCTTGTGAAACAGGTTCAGGAGTTACTTCTCTACAAACTGAGGATCAAGGGGAAGGGTGTGGACTTAAAACAGCTGTTGATTGATTGTGTTTCCTGTCGGGAGGAGCCTCTCATCTCTCAGGTGTGCCGTCCTGGAAGATTTCCCAGAAAGACAGTTACCGGTAAGTAACTAGTACTTTTTTTGGTAAAAATAACCCAAATTGGTGTGTATTATTTAGTCTGTAGGAAAGTTATAGAGTTCACAAACTTGGTATTTGATCACCTCTGCGATTTTAATTTTTTTGCGCCATAAACAAAATAAGAGCGACAATTTTGAAAAAAACGCATTATTTTTTAAATTTTGCTATAATATCCCCCAAAAATATATAAACCATTTTTCTCTAGTCATCTTCCAGGACGGCACACCTGAGATGAGAGGCTCCTCCCTACAGGAAACACAATCAATCGACAGCTGTTTTAAGTCCCCACCCTTCCCCTTGATCCTCAGTTTTTGATTGTGTTTCTCCCTACACAGCGAAACCGTTTGTTTTTTTCCAAATGACCCGAAGCCTGGGGCTGGTGGTCCCCCCCTGGGAGCCAGACCAAATGCCTGGGGAAGGCCTACGGCCACATCATCCTGAAAGTGAAAGAGGGCGCCGCCTGCCCGATCTCGTATGATCTCGGAGGCAAAGCAGGGTCGGGCCTGGTTAGTACCTGATGGGCCTCTGGGTCTGGCCGGATATATTTATCCTTCCTGGGGGGTTCCCCTATCCTTTCCTCAGGGGGGTCAGCAGAAACTGGAAGATCCCCCCCTGAGAGCTGAAGGCCCCTGGGTACAGTGGTGTCCCCAGAACTTCAGGGGCCTTTTTCCTGTCTCCCCCCCCTTACTTGTCCGGGCGTCCGTTCAGACAGGGGTGCTGGCTGTCAGTTCTTTCCAGGGCCCCCGACTCCTGGGCCCCTGGTAGCTCGCGTGGGCTGTTGGGGAGGGCGCCGCCTGAACAAACCCGTGTTCTTACCCAGGAGGGAAGGCTGAGAGTCAGCAGGAGCAGGCGCCCACATCCTCCTTTCGAGGAGGCACCAGTTCACTACGGTGGATGTCTGCCTAAACCACCTCAGAATGGAATGAGGAACGTACGGCATTGCTCCCCCCAGGTGTATATACTGACTGGCAGGACACAGCCTAACCTTGCAGCTCCCTACGGGGACAGCAGTTGGGGGGGCACTTTGGCTGCTATCCTCCTTGCGTGTGGACCATAAGGATGGAAAAGCAAGCCCGGTGGCTGTGGAAAAAGGGGAAGACTACAACGGTGAGTACTTTCCTTTACCTTGGGAATTTAGCTGCAAAATCCCCAATCCCAGCCAGATGGTTTCTGGGCATTTGAGATAATCTCCCCTGGGGTCTAGATTCAAATATCCCAGAAGCTTCTGCTAAAAACACCAGCTACAGCTCCCTCTTACATCAGAGACGCTGTATGGTGGACAAGTGGTGCAGAGGAGCGAGTGTGCCTAAACCACCTCAGATGGGAAAGAGGTAGGTAAGGCATTTCTTCCCCTTCCCCCTGTATTTACTAAGTGGTGCAGTGCAGGACCTGGGGTCTGCATAACAAAATAGCCCAGAAGCTACTGCTAAAACCACCAGCCACAGCTCCCTTTTACAGCAGAGACACTGTGGTTATCACAACAGTAGGTTTCTAGAATCTCCTCATGTCCGGTTGTGGGACATTAGTAGGGATGAATAGAGCGAAGGGGGGGAGGACCTGGTAGATACAAAGAGTTCCTTACAGGCCAGGTATACCACTGAACAATTTATGGATTGTGCAATGGTTGAAGGATTCAGGAGTAAGCTCTCTCCGGGTCAGCAGGTGCACTAGGTTATATGGCCCTATTAGCCCAGCTGCTAGGAATCTGAAGTCATAAGCTCCAACCTCCCACTCCACCTTTACATTGTGGTTATATTAAAGTGCAGGAGGTAAGAAAAACCTTTTTGTTGGTTTGGGCTACAGTCAACTCAGTGACAGATCTAAAGGCGATTTACCATAAATCGCTTCCTATATCCTTTAATTAAGGATTTTCTGTGCAAACATATGCAAGAGCTAGATACATGATTGCTTGTTTAAGGCCTGCAGGTGGCTATTTTCCTCCAGGCTAAATTGGTGATCACCTTTTCTAGAGGCTGTCCTAAATTGGTCTCTATGGCTGGGCTCATTGAGACTTTAGTTTCTGATCAGCCCCACCTGTGTGTGAGCTGGCCAGTGTTTGCTCAGTCTACAGAGGTAAGGTAGGACAACAGCTACTATAGTAAGGTGTCTAACCATTTTTAGAATTTGTTCCTTCACTGGGGGTGAAGTGTTAGTATCTACAGCCCAGGCTATGCCTAGGGATCAAATTGCTCTGTTTGGTTATTTCATAAAGGGATACACCATGACTCCTTGGTTGCACACCAGTAGACCTCAGTAGTGAAGGTTTGTCCTTGCTGGGATGTTTTGTGGCACAGCAGAAATACACATTGAGATTTGTGACATCACATGCTCTTAAGGGGTATAGTGCTGTACATCAGAAATTCACTGCACTGAAGCTTGGTTGTTGTCTGTTATATCCTAAAGGTACTACTGCCTTATTTGGCTACAGATCAGAAAAATACAACAGGGAAGGTGGTCTGTACTTTCTGGTCTTGTGACGCATGGCGGAAATGCACATCATTGAGTCTTGTGACATCTCTGCTCATATTTGTTATATTGCTGCACATCAGACATACTCAAAATTGAGTTCTGTCTGGGGTTTTTTGTGTCCTGTATTACTGCCTTATTGGTTGCTTATTAGAAAGGCAGTATTGAAGATTGATGGTCCTGAATTGTTGGGAAATACAAATTGAACCTGTGCCAGGGGTAGTACTGGTACTGCCTTTGGTAATCGGTGCAGCCCCGCAAAGTGGCGTCAGGCTGACAGTGCTATTAACGGCAAAGGTTGACGATTTTAGGCATGCGATTTGACATGTTGAGTCGCATGCCAAATCCCTTCAATATGGATGTGCTATCTCTATTCAGATTGTTATATTGTTGCACATCAGATATATACAAGATTGAAGGTTGTCTGTCCTTTTATGTCTTACATTTACTGCCTTATTGGCTGCATATCAGAAGGGACACAGCAGTGAGGTTGCTTGTCCTTTTCTGATTTGTTTTTGCTGCCTCAGCAGGGAGACACATTGAGGATGGTGGCGTATCTGCTCAGTATTGGTATATTACTACACATCAGACATACACAAAGATTGAAGATTGTTTGTGTCCTGTATGTTCTATATTTACTGCCTTATCGGCTGCATATCAGAAAGGCACAGCAGTGAGGGGTGTCTTTTCTGTTTCTCATTGTTCTACCTTGCTGCTTCTTAGGGATACACAGCAGGGGGTTGTTGGCTGCACGCCTCCAGGGATATACAGCATTGGGGACCCCTCGCTTGTTCAACCTGAAAATTGCAAGTTACCTGCGACCTGTGTAAGCTTGAGGTCTGTGGATCCAGAAAGCAGGGTCTGCTTGGTGGAGCTGCGACCTGGAGTTGCACAGACACAAATGGTTCCCATTGGAAGCCATAGTGTATGACTTTTCTCTTGCGTTTTTGCGGTTGCAGGTTGAGTCGCACAGGTGTGGGAGCCCTAAGTTTCCCTTCTGGTTGAGGTTTTGCTACACACAAGAATAGACATCATGGAGTTTATTGCCTTACTTTGCAATACACCAGAAAGATCGCAGCTAGGAAGGCTGTCTGTTTTTATGTGGCTGCACAGCAGAAATACTCAACATTGAAGCTTGTTGGTAAAATATTCAAACAAGGAAACTGCGCTTAGGACACGTCTATGGGGTCATAAGCCAAAAGTTGCTGACTCCCTCACACAAAGTCCCTAAAAGGATACTTTGCAAAGCATAATAAATTATAAAGAATGGGTATAACGTCACTACCACTAAGATTTAAACTGGGACAGCTTGTTGGTGCTTTCTGTTTCAGATTCCCTTACCTTACTGCACTTCAGAAAAACACAATGCTGCAGGTTGCTTGGGTCCTTTCCATGTTGATTCTATGTGACTGCACTACAGAACTGCATAACAGAAAAGATATTGTCTTGTTATGTTGGTTTAGCTAGCCAGTGCCATATTGATCCTATAACTGTATTTGGTGGTTCATCAGAAATACGCAATACGCAGTCTTTCTGTCTTATATTTATGGCCCTGTTTTGCTGTACATCAGTAAAACTCCACCGTAAACAGGACTCCCGTCCTTTATGTATATATATCAGTTATGACCTAGCTAGCTGCACTTCAGAAACACGCAGCATTTAGGGTCAGTTCACACTGAGGCAGCACGACTTACAGCGCGACTGCCTCAGGCGACCCAGGACATGACTCAGCAGCGACTTGCAAAACGACTTCTGTATAGAAGTCAATGCAAGTCGCCCCCAAAGTCGTACAGGAGCCTTTTTCTAAGTCGGAGCAACTTGCATCGCGCCGATTTAGAACGGCCCCATTGCACAGAACAGGACGCTACTTTTCAGGTGACTAGGTCGCCTGACAAGTCGTCCCAGTGTGAACCAAGGCTGAGAGTTTGCGTGTGTCTTAATGTTTTTACATATTGGCTGCACATCAGAAAACCAGACTGTGAGGACTGTTTGTCTACATTGAAGTTCAGATTTGGGTCTCTCCCATATTTGATATGTTGGTTTAGCTAGCCACACTCAGATACACATTATTGTCTATTCTTGTGTCCTTTCTGTCTAAATCTATTGTGCTGGGTCCACAATCTATGATCTTTTTTTTAATTTGTGATATTAATAATGCATGTATCACCTTTTGTATTTCAGCCCTCTTTTCCGTGGAGGGGCCTGGAGTTCTGGCTGCAGACGTCACATGTCAGAAAGCCTCAGCCCCTTACATTCAGGAATGCTGGAACCATTTCCTAGGGTTGAAGCCCAGTAGGGTTATAGGACACTGGAGGAAGGCGATAAAGAATCACCCTGCTTAGTAAGAACTTGGGAAGTTCTGTTCAGAGGAGTATTATGACCTGAAGATGAAGTATAAAGATGTCCACCCGACCGAATAGGTTACGGCTCGGTGCATGGCCTTCATCTCACCCTTCTAGCAGAACTAGATGTAGCAGTATAAGTGTTATACTCCTGCTATGAACTTTATTCTCCTGAAGTAGGCACTCAGGCATAAGTAAAGCCACGGAGTGGGCATGCCTTAAACCCAGGGATCAAGCCTCGGTTAATCTATTACCCTTAAGTAGGCTTCCCTTTAGTCTTTGCTGATGTAAAGATAAAAATGAACAAAAAAGGTTGTCTGTTAGGGGCCCACCTTTTTTTGCAGTTTTAATTCCCTGAACAGGGTAGTGTTAAGACAGGCCCTCTTAGTGATCAATTAGTGTCCTTGTCTTACAACACAGGTCTCTGATTAATCTTTAAGGGTTCTAAGTAGCACCTACAGGCACAATAGGCCATGGTTGTTAGATGTGTGAGACAGGCAACATTGATAACCTACAAGTTTAACATGTTTTCTGATTCCATCTTTAAGAGCCCACTCCACCTAGGTCCTGCATCCGAAGCAGAGAAGGCAGGGACATCGGTGGAGTAGACCTGCAGACCAGCCGCATGATCCAGCTATAATACCTTCATCAAGCATATGGAGTGGAGGTAAAACTCACTGCAGAACCAAGGTTCGCCAAGAGGGTCTTGCAGTGGTCCCACCCTAAGGTAGGCCTGAGGTACTTGATTATCCTCTCAGGTGTGCCGTCCTGGAAGATGACTAGAGAAAATTGACAGTTACTTACCAATAACTGTTTTTCTAGGATATCTTCCAGGACGGCAGGCCTACTTCCCGCCCGTTAGAGGAGGGAAAATGGTAGAACTCTAGAAGGTGAGTACCTATGAGGAATGATTTCCCTTGTGAACCAGGTTCAGGAGTTACTTCTCTACAAACTGAGGATCAAGGGGAAGGGTGGGGACTTAAAACAGCTGTCGATTGATTGTGTTTCCTGTAGGGAGGAGCCTCTCATCTCAGGTGTGCCGTCCTGGAAGATATCCTAGAAAAACAGTTATCGGTAAGTAACTGTCAATTTTTTTTCCCTCAGTTTAGGCCGATCGTATTCTTCTACATATTTTTGGTAAAAAAAAAAATAGCAATAAGCGTTTATTGATTGGTTTGCGCAAAAGTTATAGCTTTTACTAAATAGGGCAGGGATATGCAATTAGCGGACCTCCAGCTGTTGCAGAACTACAAGTCCCATGAGGCATAGCAAGACTCTGACAGCCACAAGCATGACACCCAGAGGCAGAGGCATGATGGGACTTGTAGTTTTGCAACAGATGGAGGTCCACTAATTGCATATCACTGAAATAGGGGATAGTTTTATGGCTTTTTTTTTTTTTTTTTTTTACTAGTAATGGTGGCGATCAGCGTTTTTTTTTTTTTTTTTTTTTTTGTGACTGCGACGTTATGGCGGACATGTTGGACATTTTTGGGACCATTGTCATTTATACAGCGATCAGTGCGATTAAAAATGCACTGATTACTGTGTAAATGACACTGGCAGTGAAGGGGGTAACCACTAGGGGGAGGGGTTAAGTGTGTCCTAGGGGAGTGATTCTAACTGTCAGGGGGATGGGCTGTGTGTGTCATTACTCTGATCACAGCTCCCGATGACAAGGAGCTGTAATCAGTGACACTTGTTACTAGGTAGAACGGGGAGATGCTGTTTACATCAGCATCTCCCCGTTCGTCCTCTCCGTGAGTCGATCGCGGGTATCCCCGCGGCGATCGAGTCCGTGGCCGGCGCGCATGCATTGGCACGGTGGGGAATTCAAATGGATGTACAGGTACGCCCATTTGCCCAGCCGTGCCATTCTGCCGACGTACATCGGCGTGCGCTGGTCGGGAACCGGTTAATGTACACACAGCACCCCATATTGACAGAAAAACACAGAATTGTTGACATTTTTGCAGATTTATTAAAGAAAAACTGAAATATCACATGGTCCTAAGTATTCAGACCCTTTGCTCAGTATTTAGTAGAAGTATCCTTTTGATCTAATACAGCCATGAGTCTTTGGGAAAGATGAAACAAGTTTTTCACACCTGGCTTCAGGGATCCTCTGCCATTCCTTCTTGCAAGATCCTCTACAGAGGATCCTCTCCATTTGGTGGACAGCCATTTTTAGATCTCTCCAGAGATGCTCAATTGGGTTTAAGTCAGGGCTCTGGCTGGGCCATTCAAGAACAGTCATGGAGTTGTTGTGAATCCACTCCTTTGTTTTAGCTGTGTGCTTAGGGTCATTGTCTTGTTGGAAGGTAAACCTTCAGCCCAGTCTGAGGTCTTGAGCACTCTGGAGAAGGTTTTAGTCCAGGATATCCCTGTACTTTGCCGCATTCATCTTTCCCTCGTTTGCAACCAGTCGTCCTGTCCCTGCAGCTGAAAAACACCCCCACAGCATGATGCTGCCACCACCATGCTCCACTGTTGGGACTTTATTGGACAGGTGATGAGCAGTGCCTGGTTTTTTCCTCACATACCGCTTAGAATTAAGGCCAAAAAGTTCTATCTTGGTCTCATAAGACCAAAGAATCTTATTTCTCACCATCTTGGAGTCCTTCAGGTGTTTTTTAGCAAAATCCATGTGGGCTTTCATGTGTCTTGCACTGAGGAGAGGCTTCCGTCGAGCCACTCTGCCATAAAGACCCGACTGGTCTCCACCTGTTGCAGTGATGGTTGACTTTCTAAAACTTACTCCCATCTCCCGACTGCATCTCTGGAGCTCTGCCACACTGATCTTTGGTTTCTTCTTTACCTCTCTCACCAAGGCTCTTCTCCCCCGATAGCTCAGTTTGGCCGGACGGCCAGCTCTATGAGGGGTTATGGTCATCCCAAACGTCTTCCATTTAAGGATTATGGAGGCCACTGTGCTCTTGGGAACCTTAAGCGCAGCAGAAATTTTTTTTGTAATCTTGGCCAGATCTGTGCCTTGCCACAATTCTGTCTCTGAGCTCTTCAGGCAGTTCCTTTTGACCTCATGATTCTCATTTGCTCTGACATGCACTGTGAGCTGTAATGGTCTTATATAGACAGGTGTGTGGCTTTCCTAATCAAGTCCAATCAGTATAATCAAACACAGCTGGACTCAAATGAAGGTGTAGAACCATCTCAAGGATCATCAGAAGAAATGGACAGCACCTGAGTTAATTATATGAGTGTCACAGCAAAGGGTCTGAATACTTAGGACCATGTGATATTTCAGTTTTTCTTTTTTAATAAATCTGCATAAATGTCAACAATTCTGTGTTTTTCTGTCAATATGGGGTGCTGTGTGTACATTGAGGAAAAATGAACATAAATGGCTGCAATATAACAAAGAGTGAAAAATTTAAGGGGGTCCTTCCCCACTGTGTGTGTGTGTGTGTGTGTGTGTGTGTGTGTGTGTGTGTGTGTGTGTGTTTTTTTTTTATTTTTTTTTTATTTATAAATTTTTTATATTTTTTAAAAATTGTACATACTGTTACTAGTGCAATACAGCATTATTCACAGTGTGGCTGTGATCAGGTCCACGGACTGGTGACTAAAAAAATAAAAAAAATCTTCTCCTACCCCCTCCTCTAACCAAATTGCATCTAACAGTGTCTTTAAAAGTGGATGATTAACCACCTCCCACCCTATAGCAGAATGACGGCTGGAAAGTGGTTGCATTATCCTGACTGGGCATCCTATGACATCCAGCAGGATAAGCCGCTCATGCGCGCCCCTCGGACGCGCAGTGTGGCAATCGGTGGTGTGTCGATCTGACACACCGCATCTCCGATCTAGGTAAAGAGCCTCTGACTTAGGCTCTTTGCCACGTGCTCAGCTGTGTCCAATCAGTGGCAACTAGGAAGTGCAGTTTATCCCCTTTCCTTCATTCACACTGACAAGGCATGGGTAGAGGAGTACCGATTGGTAGCTCTCCTGCCGGGGGTCTGCGCTGTCAATCAGCGCATTGATTATCAATGCAAACCCATCATCAGTGCCGCACCAGTGATGCCCACCTGTATGCCAATCAGTGCCACCCTGTACCCACATATGCCAATCAGTGCCCTAGTAATGCCAGTCAGTGCCCATCAGTAATGCTGATGCCATCTATCAGTGGTGCCCATCATTGCCGCCCATCAGTGCCGCCTATCAGTGCCCATCAGTGCTGCATATTGGTGCCTCCTCATCAGTGCCACCTGATCTGTGCCGCCTCATCAGTGCCCGTCAGTGAAAGAGAAAATGTACTTATTTACAAAATTTTATAACCTAAACAAAGAAAAAAAAATTTTTCCTAAAAATTTTCGGTCTTTTTTTTTATTTGGATCACAGAAAATAAACAAGCCAGTGGTGATCAAATACCACCAAAGAAAGCTCTATTTGTGAGGGAAAAAAAAGTTGAATAATTTCATATGTGTCGCATGACCGCGCAATTGTCATTCATAGTGCTGAAAGCTGAAAATTGGCCTGCGCAGGAAGGGGGTAAAAGTACCCTGTATTGAAGTGGTTAAACTGAACCAACTCCTGACCACTTACCTCTAAATGAACATAGCAGCTGCTTGTGTTTGTACACATTGCTGTGACCTCCATGCTCAGCTGTACAGTGTGGCAATTTTTAACTTGACATGTCAAGTTTCCCAGACGGCACTGCCTGTCAAACTTGCCCATATTAGTCAATGGGACTGCGCTACAGTCACAAGCCAAAACAATGATTTGCCGTTCTGACTAGGGATGAGCTCGATGTTCAGGTCGAACATAAGTTCGACCCGAACATCGGGTGTTCGCCGAAGAACAAACATAGGGTGTTCGCGGGAAATTTGAGCCCCAAGGAACGCCCCATAATGCACTGCCAGATCGCAGTGCATTGCTGTATGATGATTGGCCAAAGCATGCACCTGACCTGCATGCTTTGGCCAATCCCAGCACCCTCTGCTAAGAGAGCCATAATTGGCCAAAGGCAGGGTGCCTTAAGAGAAAGGAAGGGGTTTGGGACTTTAAATGAGGCACCCATATGTATATATAGTGTGCCTCCATCCCTAATGCGGAAAATAACAATGGAGATTTGGGACTTTGAATGAGGCCATAGACAGTGTGGAGGTAGGTAAAATTGAAAAACATGTTTTTCAATTTTGCCTACCTCCACACTGTCTATGGCCTCATTCAAAGTCCCAAATCTCCATTGTTATTTAAGGCAGGGTGCCTTTGGCCAATCGTGGCTCACGGGGGTCTAAGTCCACGCCCCACACTATATAAGGCTGCCTACACGGCGGCCCTGTGTAGTGTTGATGGCATGGACTGCGAGTGTGATTTAGATTAAGCAGGCGGGTTATTCAGTTAGTGGCAGTGTATTTGATGTATATACAGTCAGTCGTGTGTGTATTTATGTGTGTGTATGTATATATAACATACATACATACATACATACATACATACATACATACATACATACATATTACACACACTCTGCAGCATCCAGTGTAGCCTATATCTACAGTGCATTCCGTGGTGTACTGTTTCTACTACTTTTTCTGGTGGTGTACACAATTCAGTGCAGCCATAGTACAGTTGCTACTACATTTCTGGTGGTGTACACAATACAGTGCAGCCGTAGTGCAGTTGCTACTACACCTCTGGTGGTGTACACAATACAGTGCAGCCGTAGTGCAGTGTACTACTTTTCTGGTGGTGTACACAATACAATGTAGTGTGGTGTTGCAAAACAAAATCCCCATCATGTCCGGAAGGCCACCAAGGAGAGGCAGACGCTCACAGGCCAATAAAGAGGGCAAGCAGGCTCTGTGACTACAGTCAACAGTGCTGGTCATGGACATGGTACATCCTCTGCAGGTGGCCGTGGGGCACGCTTGTCCTTTTTTTCTGCTGTAGGGGCAGAAAAATTGGGTCTTTGGTGGTGTTGCCACAACACTGTAACCCCTCACAGATACTCTTGTTGGGCACAAGAATGGGCCCTGCTGTGAAATATTAGACTGCTGCTGAGTGTTATCCGGAGGAGGAGGGGGACGAGGATAACACTCGGCAGCAGTCTTCAAGGGATGGGTTTTCAGTCCCAAGAAAAACAAGGAGTTGTATGTGGCTGGGAGGAGGTTGTTACAGATCATGTGATCCTTAGTGACCCAGAGGACTCAGAATCGAATGCCTCTGCAAACTTGCGCTGCATGGCCTCCCTAATTCTGCAAAGCCTGCGACAGGACCCTAGGATTCGTGGTATCGAGGAGAGGGATCATTGCTGTCTGGCAACCCTTCTTGATCCATGTTACAAGGGTAAGTTTGCAGAACTCATCCTGAGGGAGCAGAGGATGAAACATCTTCAGGAGGGCTTGAAGAAAGGTTTGTGCAATGCATTTCCAGACCCTGGGAGGTTACAATTTCCTGCTGAGGCTTCGTTCAGTCAGAGGAAGAGCGGTGGAGAAGGTGGCCGGCTGACCGAGATGCCTTTTAGACAATTTTTCATTCCTCAGCGCCAAGGTCTGATCGGTTCAAGCAACCATCGCCAAAGTCTGCATTACATGGTGCAGGAATATCTAGGGGCAAGAGCAGACTTGGAGATCTTTCCAACAGCGCATCCACTGGGTTACTGGGTCTTGAGGATGGACCACTGGCCAGAACTAGCTCAGTATGCAATTGAGCTACTGGCCTGTTCTGCATCCAGCGTTATTTCTGAACGCACATTCAGTGCTGCTGGAGGGTTTGTAAAGGATCATAGAGTGCGCCTGTCCACAGACTCAGTTGATAGGCTCACATTCATAAAAATGAATCAGTCTTGGATCAGCAGTTATCAAGCACCTCATGTTGATGTAACTGATTGTTTTTTCTATGGAAGTGGGATCCCTGGAAGACTGCCTATGCTGAGTGACTATCCTATTCCTCTTCAATCTTGATGATACTGGCTTCCAACAATATTTTTGGTTTAGGGCACCCCCCACCACTGCCTAAGGCCCAATTTTTCTGTCCCTGTTTAACAGGGGCATGTAATTACAATTTTTGATCTAATATTTCACAGCAGGGCCCGTTCCTGCACCCAAAAAGAGTATCTGTGAGGGGTTACAGTGTTGTGGGTCCACCACCAAAGGCCCAATTTTTTTGTCCCTGTCCCAGCAGCAGAAAAAAAGGACAAGCGTGCCCCACGGCCACCTGCAGAGGATGCACCATGTCTACAACCAGCACTGTTGACTGTAGACACAGAGCCTGCTTGCCCTCCTTTAGTAGCCTGTGAGTATCTGCCTCTCCTTTGTGGCCTACTGGACATGATGGGGATTTTGTTTTGCAACACCACACTACACTGTATTGTGTACACCACCAGAAAAGTAGTAGCAACTGCACTTCGGCTGCACTGTATTGTGTATGTAGAAACAGTACACCACGGATTGCACTGTAGATATAGGCTACACTGGATGCTGCAGAGTGTGTGTGTGTGTGATTACACTGCCACTAACTGTCTGCTTAATCTAAATCACACTATCACTCCGTTCACGCCAGCAATCCTTCCTCTCTTCCCTTCCCTTCCTTTCTCCTTCCTTCCTTTTCTCCTTCCTTCCTTTCTCCTTCCTTCCTTTCTCCTTCCTTCCTTTCTCCTTCCTTCCTTTCTCCTTCCTTCCTTTCTCCTTCCTTCCTTTCTCCTTCCTTCCTTTCTCCTTCCTTCCTTTCTCCTTCCTTCCTTTCTCCTTCCTTCCTTTCTCCTTCCTTCCTTTCTCCTTCCTTCCTTTCTCCTTCCTTCCTTTCTCCTTCCTTCCTTTCTCCTTCCTTCCTTTCTCCTTCCTTCCTTTCTCCTTCCTTCCTTTCTCCTTCCTTCCTTCCTTTCTTCCTTTCTTCCTTTCTTCCTTTCTTCCTTTCTTCCTTCCTTCCTTCCTTTCTCCTTCCCTCCCAAGCACTGGCATTGCATGACCGGCAGAAATGACCACAGACTTTTCTGGCCTGCCTCAAGAGATCTTGTAAGCCTGGGTACCTGCTCAAGAACCGCAGCAGCACCAAATTCAGGACGTGTGCCAAACATGGGTCAAGTGTCCCTTTCAGAGGGTGGAGAGAAGGTTGGTGTCATTGTCACATACAACCATTCCTGGCTGAAGCTGGCGTGGCATCTGCCACCTTGAGTCTACCCCTGCAGAGCTGACAGAATCTCTGCCCCAGTGTGGCTCCTGTCCCCTAAGCAGATCAACTCAAGCACCGCAAGGCATCTTTTTGCCTGAGTGCTTGTGTATCCCCTTGAACGCTTACGGAGCACCACTGGTTTAGAGGACAAATCTGCAGAACAGGCCATAGAGGAAGAGGGGGTGGAGGGGAGAGAGCTGTGGCAAAATCACCACTAGCATTTTGGAGGCGTGGTGGAGGAACAAGCTCCAACAATACTGAACCCTGTCCTACATTCTTCCCAGCTGCCAGCAGAGTTACCCAGTGCGCCATGAAGGAAAGGTAACGTCCCTGCCCATGCCTGCTAGACCAATACACCTTATGGCTGGCCGCCCTGTCATTGCCTTCCACATGCTGGTAGAGAGCTGGAATGGCCTTCCGTGAAAAGAAATGGTGTTTTGGAACCTGCAACTGAGGTACAGCACATTCCACAAATTCACGAAAGGGGTCAGAGTCTACCAGCTGAAAAGGCAGCAGTTGCAGTGCTAGCAATTCGGCCAAGCTAGCATTCAGACGCTGAGCATGTGGATGGCTGGGACCGAATTTCTTTTTACTGTTTAGCAACTGGGGTAGGGAAATTTGCCTGCTAAAATCAGATGGTGGTGTACTGATAGCAGATTGACTGCAAGTACTTGGAACACACTTTGCTATACCTTCATTCCTCTCAGTTCAGGTTTTTGAGAAGACTGGAGGTATAGTGGTGTTGGAGATCCCAGATAAGGAGTAAGGAGAAGTCCGCCTTTTTCTTTGATGTGGGTCTTTCAAGTGCTGTTGCCAATGGACTTGTTGCCTTAGGAGTTTATGTGAAGTCTCCATTAATAGCTGTAAAATATTGTAATTATGAATATATTTCATTTAGCTTGTATCTATGTAGGGCGGAGCATATTATCTTCACAGAAATCTCTGGTAGACCAGACAAGTCAGTGCCTAGGCTTCTGTATAAAAACAATGGGATCCAAACCTCATTGTTTTACACATACTCACTTCAAAGGATGCCATGCTGGGATATGGAATGAAGGGAGGCCAACCCGTAATCAATACCTAACTTCCCGGGAAAATTCAAGTTAATCTCCTGCTCAGAATAGTCACAAGGATTTGCATTAAAGGGGGCTGACTTATGCAAAGTATAGGGATTGGAGATGTAGCCAGTCCTTAACCAGGAATAGGGAAGCTCACCAATCAGAGTCACCAAGTCAACCAATGAGGCATCAGCCTGTAATGAAAAACACAGATTAGATGGGAGGGAAATGCACACTTTTATGGGAGTGCAGCCATCAGAATGGAACCTTGCTGCAAAGGGTAATTATGGGAAAGGTCTGCATTTTACTTGTAACTAAATATGTTTGTAGATTAATGTTTTAAAGAATATACTCTGTATTCCTTCATGTAATTCTCTTATTTTAACCTAAAATTTTCTTCCTTGGTGTAGACTATAGATAGATGGTTGTGTATTAGATAGACTTTCAACTACTCACCGATAAATGTTGTTATTGTGTTAAAGTTTTCACTCACGGTCAAAGAACTCTCATTTAACCCAAATCATATCTGAGAGATATTAAATCTCAAATATAGTATATGGGAAATGGACTGCATGGGAGGTCCTCATATGTCTTATCAAGCATGTGGTGCCCAAGCGGCTGCTGTTCTGGCCACACTTAAGCCGCTTCAGACATAGGTTGCAAACAGCAACGGTGCGATCTGCTGCACACGTGTCAAAAAAGGCCCACACTGAGGAACTTTTCAAAATCATCGGGAGTTAGCAGTGCCCTGCACCTGCAGAACTCTGCAGTATGATGCAGTAGGGTGGCTGCCCTTGAGCTGCCCCCTAGAGGGCATCCTGCCTCCTTGGTGTTGTGCCTCCTCCTCCTCTCTTCTATCAGGCACCCAAGTAGAGTCAGTGACCTCTTCATCCCTTCCCTCCTCGTCACTGGAACAAACTTGGCACTATGCTGCAGCTGGGGGAACATGACTGGCAGTTTCTTGTTGTTCTTCTTGGGCACCCCCTCTCTAGAGAGAAGGGGTGATTTGAAGGCTCCGATGTTTGTTCCCAGGTTGAGGAAGGGAGTAACGTGAGCCTCTAGGCTCACGTTACTCCCTTCCTCAACCTGGGAACAAACATCGGAGCCTTCAAATCGCTGTGCATCCTCAAGCAACATGTACCCGACACTGTGGTCTAATAGTTCGGGGGACTCCTCCATGCATGATGGTGGGGCTACAGAAGGAGTGACTGTGGTTGCATAGGAAGGCAAACTGCTCTGAGCCTGGGTGACAGAGGATGAGGAGGATGAGGACGGTTATCCACTCCACCAACTCTTCTGCATGTTCTGGCTCAATAACACGGCCAGGAGCAGAGAAATAGGACAAATATGCCCCATGGCCACCTGCAGAGGATGCACCATGTCCACGACCAGCACTGTTGACTGTAGACACAGAGCCTACTTGCCCTCTTTTAGTGGCCTGTGAGTGTCTGCCTCTCCTTGGTGGCCTTTCGGACATGATGTATATTTTGCAACACCGCACTACACTGTATTGTGTACTGTGTACAACACCAGAAAAGTAGTAGCAACTGCCCTATGGCTGCACTGTATTGTAATTACAATTTTTGATCTAATATTTCACAGCAGGGCCCGTTCCTGCACCCACCAAGAGAATCCGTGAGGGGTTACAGTGTTCTGGTACCACCAACACCTAAGGCCCATATTTCTGCAGAGTATATAGGACAGGCCGTACAGTATATATACTTCTGTTCAGAGAATATAGTGCCTGGGGGGGCCAACCCTTTTTTTTTTTTTCATTTGGGTGCGGGGTTCCCCTTAAATTCCAGACCCAAAGAGCCTGGTAGTGGGGGGGGTTAACCAATGCCATTTTTCTTAATGATTTTGATGTATCTTGCTGAGACCCAACAAATCATTACAGCCGCAAGCAGTTTTAAATTACTTTAATTTACTGTCATTTTTCTGTGGTAATGTTCTAAACACGGGAAAACTGTGTCACTTTACAGGCATACTATAGACACCCTCCAAGCACGATATTTAAAGGAATATTTCATTTTTATTTCACTTTAAGCATTATTAAAACCACTGCTCCTGAAAAAAAGGCCATTTTTTTTAAAAGAAAACTTTTTTTTTTTTGCCTTGATACATGTCCCCTGGGGCAAGACTCGGGTCGCCAAACACTTTTTATGGCAATAACTTGCATATAATCCTTTAAAATTATCACTTTTGATTTTTCACATTCTTATCCCTTAGGCTTTAATGGTGTTGGCGTGTTCGAACAAACTTTTTGCATGTTCGCATATTCTGCTGCGAACCGAACCGGGGGGTGTTTGGCTCATCCCTAGTTGTGACAGACTTTCAATTCAAAATTCCTATTCAGCAAAAAAGAGAAACTCTGGAGGCAGCAGTTTTGCCTCCTGAGTGCCTGTAAACTGCCTCTGCAAAGCAATTCACCATGGATTGCTTTATAAAGGGGTTGTAGGGGTAGGCATATGTGAGAGAGGCGCCCATGATGACAGGTCCACTTTAAACCACAAAGGGCTTGTTCTGACTCTCATGCACTCCATTTATTGTGTGGACATAGCGCTTGGTGTGAGATGGCATTCTAGTGGTGGTCAACTGAGAAACTGGGGTTATCAGACCCAAATGCCACTCGTTTCTCCTCGATTGAGAGTCTTTCATGAGAACGATGGCACCAGGCTCTAAGTTGGGTTTGCTGTCTTGCCACTTGTTCCTGGTCTGTAGATTAGACAAGTATTGTTTCTTCCACTTGTTCCAAAAGGTGTCAGCTAATACTTGTACTCTTTTTCCATTAACATCTGTATAAGTCCTTTTGTGTCTAGATTGACTGGAGGAGCTGTGATCACCTCAACTTTCTGAGTGAGCAAAGTGGAAGGTGTAAGCAAGAAAGGATCTTCAGGATCATTAGGTATAGATGTCAAAGGTCTGGCATTGTGAACCAAGCAAGCAGCAACTCTTTTGTAAGGACTTCCAAATGGAGAATTTGTGGAAGCACTTGGATTCCAACAGTTGGTTAGAAATTGTTGTATGTAGTGTGGAAAACTGAGGACGGATATCTGAGTCAGATTCAGGTTCTAGCAGTACATATGTCTCCCTTACTGGAGTGGTAGGCACTGGCTTGTACAAAAAGGGTGGTCCTGTGAGCCATGTAGTGTCTTTAAGATGGGATGCTGGTACAGACCTTGTAGCATGATCTGCTGGGTTATGATCAGTTGAGACATAACGCCACTGGGTGGGCTGTGTGTACATAGACATAGAATCTTCTACTTTCGTTGTAAATGTAGCCCAACACTACCTTGCTGTCTGTGTAAAACTCTATGTCCTCGAGTTCTAGATCCATCTCAGATGTAATAAGTTCTGCTAGTTCTACTGCTAGTACAGCAGCACACAGTTCCAATCTTGGGATGGTGATTTCAGGACATGGTGCTAGTTTGGCTTTGCCCATAACAAACCCAATATGAACTTGGCCCTCGATGTCTACTGACTTGAGGTAAGTTACTGCTCCTATTGCTTTAACTGAAGCATCGCAGAATACACATAACTTTGCAGACTGAACCCTTGTGGGAGGAAAGTGGGTGTATGGTCTATGTACGTGTAGGTTTGATAAAGTCTTTAAAGAGTCTCTCCATGTTACCCATAATGTCTCTTTCTCAGGAGGTAGTGGAGAATCCCAATCACATGTCTGCAGTAAGCTCTCTAAGAAGAATCTTACCTTGGATGGTAACTGGTGCTGCAAACCCGGGTGAATCATACAGGCTGTTGATGGTGGATAAGACACCTCGCCGTGTGAAGGGCTTTGGCTCTTGGTCAACCTGAAAGGTAAGGGTGTCAGACTTGAAGTCCCAATTGAGTCCTAGGCTGCGTTGCATAGGAAGGGAGTCTGTAGCTAAGTCCAGATCTTTGAAGTCACTGGCATAATCTTGGGAAGGGAAGGCCTCCATGACGACCTTGCTGTTTGATGCTATCTTATGCGCTCTGAGATTTGAAGAGGCAAGTGTGCTTTGAGTCCTCTTGAGCAGACTTATTGCAGCTTCGGGTGAAGAAAGTAATTTTCAGACCATCATCTACATAAAAGTCTCTTTCAATAAACTGTGTAACGTCTTCCTCACCTTCTTGGGCAGATAGCTTAAGTCCATAGATGGCAACAGCAGGAGATGGACTGTTACCAAAAACGTGCACTTTCATGCGGTATTCTGTAATGGTTTTTAGTAGGGTCATTGTCTTTGAACCACAGGAATCTCAAGAAGTTTCCGTGTTCTTCCTTGACTTGGAAGCTGTGGAGCATTTGCTGAATGTCTGCAACTATGGCAACTGCTTCTTTGCAGAATCTGATGAGAACACCAAGAAGTGTGTTGTTGAGATCTGGTCCCTTTAGGAGGACATCATTTAATGAGACCCCTTGATGCCGTGAGCTGGAGTCAAACACTACCCGGATTTTACTTGGCTTCTTTGGGTGGTAGACGCCGAAGATTGGTAGGTACCAGCACTCTTCATTGTCTTTTAGAGGTGGGACTATCTCAGCATGGTCATCATCAAACATCTTACTCATGAATGAGAAGAAATGCCCTTTCATTTCTTTTTTTTTTTTTTTTTAAATTGGATCTGAGGGAAGAAAAGCGTTTCAAAGCTTGTTCTCTGCTGTTAGCAAGATGGGGTCTCTGCGCTTTGAAAGGCAGGGGTGCCACCCAGCTGTTTTCATTGGTTTTGTGGAATCCCTGTCTCATTATCTACAAGAAGATATGATCTTCAATAGATGGGCCAATTTTGTGATCTTCTTTAGTCCTTTGGAAAACTGAGCACCCTAAATGATCTCTGTCTTCACGACAAAGAAGATTAGCTGTGTAAGGGTTGGAATGAATTACACTGGCAGGCTTCTCTCTTACAAGAAATCTGTTGGTGCAAGGCTGAAATAGGGATGGACGCCCGCCTTCTAGTGTCCTTGTAAAGAGAGAGTTCACGCTGGCTGGTTTGTGAACACTCCCTAGGCATACGTTGTCTATGATGACCCATCCTAGATCTAGCTTCTGGGCATAGGGGGAATTGTGAGGACCATTGATTTGTTTTCTCACCTTGTGAACTCTGATGATGTCCCTCCCAAATGGAAGCGCTATCTCAGCCTGGGGATCCAGTTCAGGGATGAGATGTGCTATGCCCTTCAGATGTCCGTGATGAAGTGCCACCTCTGGTGTAGGGAACTCCTCTCTGTACGTTGGGAACTGATTGCACTCAATTAGAGTTGGCAGAGGCAGGGTTGTCTGACCACCAAAGGATTCGATTTGGTAACCAGTGGCTCTTCTCCCGGTTTCTTCACTTACCCCTGTACAAGTCTTGAGTAAGTATGAAGAGCCGGCTTCCTTGATTTTGAAAGTGTCAAAGAAGGCTGAGCTGGCAAGTTATCTGTTGCTTTGATCGTCCAGGATCACGTATAGCTTCACTGCTTTTTCTCTGTGACCCGTTGGGTAAACCGTAGCAAGACAAATCTTAGAGCAGGATTTGTTAGACAGACCTTCTCCACAGACTTGGGTGCACCGGGGTGTAACTACAGGAGGTACTGTGTCTTGTTGCTCCCCGCCGTGCTCTTCCACTTGAGGTGAGGGGGTAAGGGTCCATGGCGCTGGCCCTGGATGTAGAGCTGTGTTGTGCTCTGAGCTGTTTCACTCAGCAGTTGATGCTCACCTTACAGTCTTTCCCAAGATGAGAAGTTGATGAGCAGCACCTGTAACAAATTCTGTTTTCCTTGAGGAAGGTTTTACTATCTTGGAGAGTCTTTTCTCTAAAACCTCTGCACTTTAACAACGAATGAGGCTTCTTGTGAAGAGGACACTCTCTGCTTGGATCCTGTTTTGGAGATACACTTGTTTTGCGTACTGCAACATGTGCGTCTTTGAAGTTGCAGGTTAGAGCAGGCTTACTTGACCTAGGGAGAGCAGAGTCAGATTATGAGATGTCAAAACTAGGATCCTTTTTAACCTTTGCTTGATAGCGAATAAAGTCCACGAAATAAGAGAATGGTGGGAAGGGAACGTTGTGCTTTTGCTTGTATTTGGAGCCTCGTGAAACCCAGGTTTCTTGAAGGCTGTAAGGTAGCTTTTGCACTATAGAGTTAACGCTACAGGCTGTGTCCAGAAAGGCAAGGCCTGGCAAGTCTCCTTCTGCTTTGGCTATTTGGAGTTCTGTCACTAGGTCACTCAATTCTCTCGGCTTCTGGTAGCCTTTGTTAGGAATCCTGGTAAAGTCCTCTATTCTTTTAAAAAGAGAGTTTTCTATAACTTCAGGGGAACGTAACATTCATCAACCCTCTCCCATGTCATGCTCAGCCCTCTGGTTGGGTAATTAATGTTAATGTCTCTGATTCTCCTTGCATGTTCTGACGACTCATTCCCCAGCCAATTGACTAAGAGATCGGCTTCTTCACTTGCTTTTAAATCAAGGTCTCTAGTTGCATTTCTGAAGGACGAAAACCATGCTCTATAACTTTCAGGGTGATCGTTAAACTTTGCAAGTCCGTTTGCTAACAGTTCACGTCGTACTAAGAACTTGAAGAAATCTGTCATACCTTGATCGTTGTGTGAGTAGCCAGGGGGCGCTCTGTTGTGCCAGGAACTTGGTGGGTATTTTCGGTCATCAGAGATTAACCCGTCATTCTTCGATTTGGTCAACTGTAACGTAGTGTTTTGATAGCCCGGATGCAGAATGTGCTGAAAACTGAGTGCGGGTTTACTTTCTTGCTTGACGTTAAGGCGTGTGAACGGAGGGGGTTGATCCTGCTCTCGGCGCTGTAAGCAGGCAGTTGCCTGGTTCAGCGTGTCGCCGCACATATTCTGAGGTATGCTCTGTACCGTCGTTGGGAACAGATTTTCTTTCACGTACGTTGCTGAGCCACTCACTGGTGGGCTTTGCAAGTTCTTCTAAGATGTCTGCCACAGCTGCAGCAGCCGCTGACTCCTTCTCTGCAGCTAGTTCTTCTAATGCAGTTTTCACAGGTAACTTTTCTAATTTAAGTTGCATTTGCATCTCTTTTTCAGCGAACGCAGCTTTTATTTTGGCCTCCTTTGCCACAAAGTCAGCTTTTACTTTTGCAGACTCCGCCTTTGCGCAGGCAATGGCTATTGTTTCGCTTTTCACTGACCTCCTTGTGCTCCTGGAGTAAACTTGTTGTGAAGTGCTCTGACTTTGTCTGTGACATGGTGTCCAGCTATATGGAAGCTGATAACACTGCTGTATTACTGGCATTCTGTATGCTAGCCGTGCTTAGAAGCCTTCGTTTTACTGTTATGCCCCTCACTACACGTGACTGAGGTGTATTTGGGCACACTGTTAACTCCTCTCATACCAATGCATTCCAGTAGGCGCAGAATCTTTTGAACTTTTATTGATACACGATAGAGTAAAACTGTAACAGATACAGACAAAGTGCAATTAATAAAGATCATACAATTAAGGTCTCCCTATCTATCTAAAGACACAATTTAATAAACATACCGAAGATCAATCCGGATGGCTAGCGTAGAGCTTAGCAGCAGATGTACTTGCTTCATAGAAAGGAAAGAGGAAAAGACTGGAGGAAGCTCATGCAAGGCCTGATGGGATTGAAAGTACAGAGGCTTGCATGTCCCAAATCTAACCAGCTATTCTAAATAACTACTTTGAAATAGATATAGCACAGTTATACAAAATGGCCACTAGATGGCAGCATAGAGCAATCTAATTAAATCAAAGAGTCAATAGGAAAATTACAAGCCTTATTAAAGAAGGCATGACAAACACTAGAGGAGATGATTACACTGCCTTGCCTTCCATCTGCAGTCACTCCAGGCCCTCTCCTTGTTTCATTCTCAGCAGGGTGAAAGCTGGGGCCTGGGAGGCAGAGAGGAGGAAGTTACATCCTCCTCCTCTGTTGGGGCTTGTGCATACACATGATTGGTTGCTAGGACATCAAGCTGTCCTAGCAACTAATAATGTCCACAGACCTGGATCGGAGAAATCTGGGTATTTTTACAGACTGTAAATTTACTGACGTTTGGCAACACTGATCCTGCTCATGACATCAGGTGATGTGCTCTGGTAGGGTGCCACATGTTGATCTGCATGGTCACCATGTGTAATCTTAACCCATTCAAGCTTTGGACAAGGAAGTGATTCAACAGTGAGATACTCTGGGCCTGGGGCTCTTTAGGGTACATGGGAACTTCAGACTATGCTATAGCTTGCGCTTTCACTTGAGCTCACCTTTTCAGAGATGCCAGGCCTAGCCTGAACAGTATTCTCCAGGTGTGCTTCCACATATCCACTACAGGCCTTGCAGCAATGAGTCCCATGAGAGCCCACACTGACACATCTTTTGTTAGCAGGAGATGTTCCCGAAAGATGTAGCATTACTCCTGTAGGAGCTGCTTGAAATTTTGCCCAGGCTCTCCCCCAGTGGATTGCCCTGCAGCCAGGCACATGATCTCAGCCACACTTTTCCTCAAGAACCAGTCTGGGGGAGGGGGGGGGTATTGCTGGAGAACTTGGATAGGGTTGAGGGAATTGAGTGGTATACTCCAAAAACAGCAATATGTACAACTTGAAGACAATTAACTCCTTTCTAAAAAGCTGAAGCAGAGGTCATTGCTTACAGCAAACTGTGGACTTAGCTTTGTAGTAGAAACAGTTAACTGCAGACTCCTTTCTTTAGAGCAACAAGAGCAGAGTCCCTTCACAAGGAATCGGACTGAGCTCTTCAGGACACAAGCCAATGTCCCCTTTCAACAAACACACAGCTGACTCTCTAGGGGTGGCAGAAGCCCGCAAGTTTCTAAGATCTCTCACAACAGTCTTTACTTACAAAATGTCCAGGGACAGTTGGTTGCCTCCTTCCAGCTTACAAGCGACACCTTTCTCCAGTGATACCAGACTAGATTTTCAGAAGACAGCCCCTCAGTCAGCTCTCTGTACCTTCAGCATCCAGACCCTCAGGTCGCCCACCCGAGGCCTCATGAAGAGCAAGCACATGGCAGCAGCCCTCCAGGCTGGACTGATCCTCTGCAGGAAAAGACCCAGAAGCCCAATGTCTGAGTATTTATGCAGACTCCCAGCACCCTTCAGGGCCCTGCTCCCCAGGATTGCCCAGGGTTGCATAAATATTTACACTGCCATCTACATAGCTCCACAACTATGCTCCAGAGAATTCTACAGCTTTCAGGAAGGCAGAGGGAGCAATCAGACTAGCAGCAGCTGAGAACACTGAAGTGACCTAATTAATCAGCACACTGGTTACAGTGAGGCAAGCTAAATTTACCTAAGAAAAACACACCCTACTCCACTGAACATTGTGAGCCAGCACTAAATCTAACTAATCTTAGCACCTATCTAGGAGGGTGCTACATAATGGTTAGGAAATGGACGATTCCGGAAGAAGAAGACCTTTTCAATGCTTTACTGAAATGGTCCAGTCAAATCCATATATGCATGGTTTACAGTCATGCTGATTTATTATTTGCAAACATTACAGAGAGAGCGTATTAGTTGATGGGCCCAAGGATAACTTTATCCCAGAGCCGATTGTATACTTCTGTGAAGGACTTGCAGTACTGTTTCACCTCCCTGTGAATAATCGGGGAAGAAGAGCAGTTGGGCTTGGCACAGGCCACCTCCCAGGATATGGTCGCAGTCTCTGCAATTAAGCAGGCGAAGGAGGAAATAAGGATGTGGGTAGAGGGGAGGGGGTGGGGCCCAGGTGTAGGATAAGTTGGTCAGGAGTTGCTCGGCAAACTCTACAGGCTTGGTCCCCTCAGCCTGCTCTGGAAGGCCCACGATGCAGTTGTTGTTCCTCCGGAGCCAGTTTTTAGTGTAAATGGTTTGCTCCTCCAGTGACTTGACCTGTAGCTAGAGAGCCTGCAGGAGTTGGAGCGTACCGCATCCTCCACCACTGAGATGCGATCCTCCGCTTCAGAGACTCTGGACCTGAACTTGTCCAAGTCATTGTGGATAAGGCTGATATCTGTTGACAGGAAATCAATCTTGGCAGTCAGGGTTTCCTTGTAGGTAGTGATCGCCGCCAGGATGTCGGCGCTGAATGGGGATTCCTTGTCTGCAGCACCAGAGGAGGTCTGGATGGCGACAAACATGGCTGTTGCAAGAGACTGCATGGTCAAGATAGCCATTGAGGAAGAAGGGCGGGGAGTGCTCAGTGTGGAGCACAGCTTGATCGGAGCCATCAGTCCGGCACTGTAGGGCTGAGGAGATCACCTGAGAACATGGCCACCGTTTCACAGGTACAGGAATGGAAAACATGGGCTGAGGATGTTGTCAGAGAAAAGGCAGGATTGGAGCTCCAGCACCACACGTCTTCTCGGGCTCACATCCCGAAGGGAAGGGGTTAACCACTAAGGGGCGATGAAGGGGTTAAGTGAGTCCTAGGGAGTGATTCTAACTGGGGGAGGAGGGGCTACCTGGAACATGACAGGGAGCAGTAGATCTGTCATGAAACAAGGCAGAACAGGGAAATGCCTCGTTCTGCCCGAAAGGCGGCAAATTTAAAGGGACGTACCTGTACGCCCATTTGCCTGCCTGTGTCATTCTGCCGACCTACATCTGTGTGCAGCAGTCGGCAAGCGGTTAAGGTTAAAGCTCTTCTCCTCCAATCTCATTGTGTGGCCCTGTGGTCTTTTACACTCCCTGAGACTGAATAGTTTTTTTTCATATGCTGGGATCACCATTGAGGTATTTGTAAATCGCTATCATGTCCCCTCTCAAGCGTCTCTTCTCCAGCGAGAATAAATGTAGTGCTTCTAGAAGTTCTCGTAATTTAATTGAGGTCCTCCAAATCCTCTTTTTAAATTTTCGTTGCCCTTCTGTGTACTCTTTCCATCCCTTCGCGCATCCCTTCTTAGAACCAGTGACCAGAACTGGATGGAACACCCTATATGTGGCCCAACTAGAGTTTTTTTATAAAGTGGCAGGATTATAGTTTTATCTCTGGAGTATATCACCTTTTTCTATGCATGCTAAAAATCTGCCGATTTTGGTAGCTGCAGCTGGACATTGCATGCTATTGCTCAGTCTGTCTTCTACAAGAACCCATAGATCTTTCTCCATCCTTGATTCCCCCAGACGTTCTCCCCCTAGTAAGTAGTTTGTGTTTTATGTTTTTAACCCCCAGGAGCATTACTTTACATTTCTCCACATTAAACCTAATTTGCCATGTAGTTGCCTACCCCATTATTTTGTTCCGGTCTTCCTGTAAAATTTATATACCGTGCTGTGAAGTTATTTCCCTGCTTCTTTTTGTGTCGTTCACAAAAACTGAGATTGCGCTATGTAGCCCATCCTCCTATATTATTTATGAATAAATTAAACAGAATTGGTCCCAAGACAGAGCCTTGGGGTACCCCACTTACCACTCCAGACCAGACTGAGTACAAGTTGTTTATCACTACCCTTTGGACATGTCCCTATATCCAGTTTTCTATCCAAGAACAAACCTTATGGTCCACGCCTGCAGACCTCAGCTTGTAGATTAAGCATTTATGGGGGACTGTATCGAATGCTTTTTTAAAACCCAGAAACACCACATCCACAGGCCTCCCCCTATCCAGATGGCAGCTCACTTCCTCATAGAATGTTAACCAATTGGTCTGGCAGGAATGATCCTTCATAAACCCATACTGATTACTACTAATAATACTGTTTTTCTTTAGCAAATTCTTGGATATAGTCCCTCCAATACTTTAAGCCTATGGGTACAGTACACAACAAAGTGCTAGAGTGCAATTTGCCTAATGGGGTTACTAGTTCGAATGACCTGTGTGTCCCCAAGGAAAGGCATTGGTAGGTTTATACCCTCACTTCCTGTTTTGGCTATGTGACAGGAAGTGAAGCCGATTTTAAGAAAAGGGACACAAAGCCCAACCTAAAAAAGACAAGCAGAAGGTTCTAACACTCACTTGGTTTCCCTCAAATGCCCACAATTAGGATAGGATTGTCTTGAGCTTGATTTTAGCTCAGTGCTCTAAATCAGTGGTTCTCAACCCTGTCCTTAAGTACCCCCGACAGGCCATAATTGCAGGTTTTCCTTCATCTTGCCCAGGTGCTTTAAATCGCAGTCAATCCTGGTGACTATCCATGACAGCATATGCACAATCCATGCATATGCTACCATGAAGGCAACAGGAAAGTAGCCAAAAAACATGTACTGTGTATATACTCGAGTATAAGTCGATCCGAATATAAGCCGAGGCACCTACTTTTACCACAAAAACTGGGAAAACTTATTGACTCGAGTATAAGCCGAGGGTGAGCCTCGCTGTGTCCATTGCACACCTAACTGTGTCCATTGCATGCCTAACTGGGGATTCTTAGTGAGGGGAGATAGGGGTCCTGGTGCCTAATGGGGGCAGTTTGGAGGCACTGCCAGTCAGTGGGGGAGGGGGGCACTGGTGCTCCTTACCTTGCTGCTTGATCCATATTGAATCCTGTAGACGAGTCATCCCTCTCTCACTTTTCTTGTCTGCTGATTTTTTTTTCATCTGAAGGGTGCCAGGGATGCCCGTGCAGTGATGGCTTAAGATGATCTCACAAAAGAAAACTCCCTCTGCTCCCGGCCTGCTAGTGAATTATGTGGGCGGGCTAGGAGGACGGGACGATCTTCTATTAAAAGGGGATAGCAGCAACCCTTATGTACAGTCTCACCTTACCCCCTTATCAGCAGCCCTGCCATTCTGCTTACCTGATCAGCCGTGTCATGCAGTCGGACGGCGGCCATCCAGTGTTCAAAAGACGTGTCTTCTCCTCGTCTGTGATAGGCGGAACACTCCGTTTCCCTGCAGTCAGTGTTCAGTGTTCTGCCTATCACGGACATCCTCTCGTCCTCGTCCATGGGATGAGGATGAGAGGACGTCCGTGATAGGCAGAACACTGAACACTAACTCACTGCTGGGAAACTGAGTGTTACCCTATCACGGATGAGAACGAGGAAGAGGTGCGGCTATTGAACACTGGTCGGCTGCCGTCTGAGCATGACACGGCCGATCAGGAGTGAAGCTGGGCACAGTGACCTCGAGTATAAGCCAAGGGGGCACTTTCAGCACAAAAAAAGTGCTGAAAAACTCGACTTATACTCAAGTATATACGGTATGTTAATTTGAGACACTAACAGAATATGGTTTTTGAGGTCTGACCATTTTGCATTGGAAATTAACAGTTAAAAGGACTGCGCCCACAAATGCATATCTATTAAGGTTTTAAACATTAGTCACAACATTATGAGAGAGATTTTGCAAAATAATGCAGCACAGACAATTAAATCAAAGTGTGCAACCTACAAACGACACATTGACAACATCAAAAATATTTCAGGGGAAAATATCCCCCACCCAAAAAAATACAATAAACCAAAGTAAAAAAACTTGCTCAAACACATTTTTTGCAAAGACATAACAAACAAAATACAAAGAGAAAAAAACATGCGTTACAAACTCAATAAGGACACCCAAATGTACTCTCTTGCCTGCCCCACACACACAATCTTGCCTCTTTTCAAGGCAAGGTAAAGAATTATATCTGCAATCTTTATATAACATAGGTTTGTGTGATAATGAGGCAATTGAAAACACATGCACAGTCCATGAAACAGTCCATGCACCACTTTACAGGCAGAGTAACCCCCCCCCCCTAAGTTACTAGCTTTAGGGCTAGTTCACTCCATAGAAACGCAAACCAGATGTGCACAAAATGCAAGTTCACCCAGTGTAGAGACTGAACTTCAAAGTGGGTACATCTGTTATGGATGTCCTTAACCTCCCTGGCGGTATGATTATTTCGGATTTTAGATGCTGAAAGCGGTACAATTATTTTGCATGGAAATTTGGCGTTTTATGTTGTAGGTCTTTAATTCTTAACAATAACACACTTAAATCTGTCCAAACAAGAGTCTAGTAGATATTCCGGGTGTGATAAAGTTTGAAACAGAAAAACATAAATTATAATATAATAAAAAAAAAATAATTAAAAAAAAAATAAATAGTAATAAAATTAATTTCCACGCGATTCACTATCGCTCAATTCTGCAAGTGTTCTAACTTACTATCGCTGTTTTCTAGCTGGTCTAAAGCCATTTTTGACGTAAAGGGACACTTTTTGGTTGCTATGGACAATCTCCAGTTTCCAGGCAGAAAGAACAGTATATGCAATATAAAACTGCATGCAGGGCATGGGCCAAAGCACTGGGGACAAAGGGGATGTGAAATCATTTCATACAGTACTGTAATATATAAGATTACAATACTGTATGTGTTATGATTTTTACATTTTTTTTTTGAATTTGCCGCCAGGCTCCGCCCCCGTGCTTCGCGACGCTCGCAGGGAACGGAGCCTGGCACAGAGAGGCTTCGGAGGAGGACGGAGCCCACGGACAGTGCGGGGGACATCGCAGGATCCCGGGGACAAGGTAAGAAAAGCCACACCAGGATCCTGCAATGCAATCCCGAGTGTGGCTCGGGGTTACCGCTAACGGTGCTGAAATGTAACCCCGAGCCACACTCGGGAAAACCGCCAGGGAAGCTACATTACTAACCCAAAAAAACACACTCTCTAAGCACGCCCAGAAACATCAAAGTGCTGTTCACACACAAAAAGCACAAAAAAAAGTCCCTGAGCATGCCCAGACCAACCCAAATGCAGCTAGCACAAAATAAGCCACCCCCCTGTCCAAAACTAAGCACATCATCCAGCATGTCCTTTTATTTAAGGTTAAGAAAAAAGAAGGTGGAAAAAAGTACTGGACTGCATCATAAAGGCACCAAAAATGTATCATAAGCGCACTGGAACGCATCAAAAACGCACATGCAGAAAAGCATCTGGAACGCATCTGGACTGCGTATCTATGGAGTGAACTAGCCCTAAAGCTAGTAACTTGGGGGGGGGGGGGTTACTCTGCCTGTAAAGTGGTGCATCTGTAGCATGTTAGCATGTATCCAAAATGCTGCTTCAAAGATGTACGGCTTTAGAGAAAACGTAAAAATTGACATTGCAGCTGCAAGATTTTAACACAAAACGAAAAATAGCCTGCCCCCCAATACATACAAGGCCATTTGGGTCTGTAAAAGCTTAAAATGAGAGCCCCACTTAAAAAATACCACCCCAAAATAAAAAAATATTGTGCCCCTCCCACACACTAACAAACACACAGCAAGCCAGCCCATGCTTGGGGGCAGGAGGGGCTTGGGCACCCCAAAAGTCAACCACCTTGTTTCCATATTCAGGGGGACAAGGGCCTCTTCCAGACAATCCTAGGCTGGGGTTGTGGGGGCTGCAGACAGGGGGCTTCACGGAATCTGGAAAGCCCCTTTAAACCAGTGGGTACAAAGTGCTTTGTGGTTCGTATTGGGTTGAGCCCAACATGCCCCAAACGCAGCCAGCTATGTTGAGTGCATGTGGCCTTGTATGGTTCAGGAAGGGGTTGGGTGATCGCTCTTCTCACACCTTTCCTAGCTGGCTCTGTTGTATGCTCTGAAAAAGATTTGGTTTGGATTGGTGAAGGCAGCTCACAGCCTTTTAATAATGTAGTGGAATGTGGAGTTCCCCTTTTTAAAAGCAAAAGCTAGCCCAAGGAAATCGTATGCCTTAGAGGGGGGAGGTTAAATCCCTTTTAGGAGGAGCTGGAGGAGCAAGAGTCTTTTTACATAATTTTAACAAGGTGCATGTCACATGTTGGCAACGTAACATGCTAACATGACCTGTGTGCAAATATCCTTAAAAAAAAACATAAAGGTGAACCAGCGTAAAAAAAAAACAAAAAAAAATTGTTGAGTTGCGCCCGTTAACCCACGCAATTGCATTTGCGTTGCTTGACATTTGCTAAGATTTTGGCCGTGCAGTGAACAAACGCATGCGCAGTGCTTAAATTGATCTTGCACAGTTCTTAACGTACTTGCAGGCACAGCAGGGCTTTAAATACTAAACTTAAACTAGGTTTAGAGGCGGGCCTGCCTACTAAAAAGGAGTATATTTTTTTTTTATTTTTTTTTTAAGGGTCGAGGACCTTACCATCCCAACCTTTTTATATCATACCTAAATTACATAAATCCTTAACCTGCCCCCCCTGGGAGGCCCATTGTTTCAGCTATGAAGGGCCCACTTGAAAAGGTGGGGTAATATGTAGACTCCCTAATTAAAGCCATGGTAACTCATCTTCCCTCCTTTTTGTAAAAGATAGTAGGGATGTTCTTATAAAATTGTTACATTTGAATGTCCCAGAGGATGGGAATCGATGTTGAAAATTTATACACATCGATTCCCAATGAATGGGGGATTTCAGCAATAGTATATTTCTTGGGACAAGAATACCCCCAATTTGAGGCACATAATGAATTTTTGGTTGAGTTGTTAGAATTTATGCTCAACAACAACTTTTTTCAGTTCCTCGGAAAATACTATCACCAGTTAAGGGGCACGTGTATGGGGGCACCCTGGGCTCCGTCATATGCGTGACTCCACCTGGGCCTCTGGGAGGAGGAAGTGGTGTTTAAATCCTTGATGTACCTCCGCCACTGCCATCTGTGGCTGAGGTACACCAATGATGTCCTCATGATATGAGGGGGCACTCTTGAACAACTGAAGGACTTTTTGTCCCAACTCAACAGTAATGATAGGAATATCAAACTGACCCATACTTACCATGAGGAAACACTACCTTTCTTAGACCTACAACTAACTAAGGCCAATAAGGGGATAGTGACAGGAACCTACCGTAAGGAAACGGCAGCAAATACTCTTCTCCTGGCCCAAAACAATCGCCCAAAATCGCTCATCTATGGAATACCAACTGGGCAGTTCCTCAGGATCAGGAGGAATTGTTCTAAAGAAACACAATTTTTGAAGAAGCAGAGGACATGTACCAACGCTTCAGGGAAATTATTCACATCAGCCCCTTAAAAAAGCTACATCTAAAGCCTTGAAATGTAAACGTGCATGCCTCTTGAAACCCCAAAATAAAGTACCAAATACGGAACTTCCCGAGAATCATCACCAAATTTGGGTCCCAATGGACCCAAGTTAAAGATATTCTGGAGAGACACTGGCATGTTTTGAAGTCCGCCCCCCTGATTGCCGACACGGTGGGTCCTAGACCCCTGCTGACGGCAAGAAGGGCGCGGAATTTAATTGATGTCCTGGTCCATTCCGAATATAAAAGGACTGAAAATAAGAACTGGCTCAAAATCACCAGCTGGAATGCATGCCTGCGGGGCATTGCAACATTTGTAAATACAGTGGGGACGGAAAGTATTCAGACCACCTTAAATTTTTCACTCTTTGTTATATTGCAGCCATTTGCTAAAATCATTTAAGTTCATTTTTTGTCCTCATTAATGTACACACAGCACCCCATATTGACGGAAAAACACAGAATTGTTGACATTTTTGCAGATTTTTTAAAAAAGAAACTGAAATATCACATGGTCCTAAGTATTCAGACCCTTTTACTGTGACATTCATATATTTAACTTCGGTGCTGTCCATTTCTTCTGATCATCCATGAGATGGTTCTACACCTTCATTTGAGTCCAGCTGTGTTTGATTATACCGATTGGACTTGATTAGGAAAGCCACACACCTGTCTATATAAGACCTTACAGCTCATAGTGCATGTCAGAGCAAATGAGAATCATGAGGTCAAAGGAACTGCCTGAAGAGCTCAGACAGAATTGTGGCAAGGCACAGATCTGGCCAAGGTTACAAAAAAAATTTCTGCTGCACCTAAGGTTCCTAAGAGCACAGTGGCCTCCATAATCCTTAAATGGAAGACGTTTGGGATGACCAGAACCCTTCCTAGAGCTGGCCGTCTGGCCAAACTAAGCTATCGGGGGAGAATAGCCTTGGTGAGAGAAGTAAAGAAGAACCCAAAGATCACTGTGGCTGAGCTCCAGAGATGAAGTCGATAGATGGGAGAAAGTTGTAGAAAGCCAACCATCACTGCAGCTCTCCACCAGTCGGGGCTTTATGGCAGTGTGGCCCGATGGTAGCCTCTCCTCAGTGCAAGACACATGAAAGCCCGCATGGAGTTTGCTAAAAAACACCTGAAGGATTCCAAGATGGTGAGAAATAAGATTCTCTGGTCTGATGAGACCAAAATAGAACGTTTTGGCCTTAATTCCAAGAGGTATGTGTAGAGAAAACCAGGCACTGCTCATCACCTGTCCAATACAGTCCCAGCAGTGAAGCATGGTGGTGGCAGCATCATGCTGTGGTGTGTTTTTCAGCTGCAGGGACAGGGCGACTGGTTGCAATCGATGGAAAGATGAATGCGGCCAAGTACAGGGATATTCTGGATGAAAACCTTCTCCAGAGTGCTCAGGACCTCAGACTGGGCCGAAGGTTTACCTTCCAACAAGACAATGACCCTAAGCACACAGCTAAAATAACGAAGGAGTGGCTTCACAACAACTCTGTGACTGTTCTTGAAAGGCCCAGCCAGAGCCCTGACTTAAACCCAATTGAGCATCTCTGGAGATACCTAAAAATGGCTGTTTACCATCCAACCTGACAGAACTGGAGAGGATCTGCAGGGAGGAATGGCAGAGAATCCCCAAATCCGGGTGTAAAAAACTTGTTGCATCTTTCCCAAAAAGACTCATGGCTGTATTAGATCAAAAGGGTGCTTCTACTAAATACTGAGCAAAGGGTCTGAATACTTATGACCATGTGATATTTCAGTTTTTCTTTTTTAATAAATCTGCAAAAATGTCAACAATTCTGTGTTTTTCTGTCAATATGGGGTGCTGTGTGTACATTTAATGAGGAAAAAAAATGAACTTAAATGATTTTAGCAAATGGCTGCAATAACAAAGAGTGAAAAATTTAAGGGGGTCTGAATACTTTCCGTCCCCACTGTATGTGCATAAAACCGATGTGTTCACCAATTCATGCGGAGGTAAAGAATAAAAAATTAAACAGTTTGTGAATTGCTCAACTACTAGAGTCATTTACATGCTTACATGTCCTTGTAACAAAATCTATGTCGGTAAAACGAAACGACAACTCCGCATTAGAATTGGCGAACACATCGGTAGCATCATGAATAAAAAGGATGACTATCGCCCTATCTCCCTGCATTTTGCCCAATTCCATGATGGTGACCCAAAAGGGTTAAAAGGTGAAAGGAATTTATATGCTAAATCTACCCCCAAGAAGAGGAGATTTTGACACTATTCTCCTACAAAAGGAGAAAATGTGGATTTATTACTTGAATGCCATGGCGCTGGGCTTCAACGAGTGCAACCTACAGCCTTTTTTAGAAAGATAATGCATTTTTGCTATTAGTGAGGCAAGTCAGCTATTATGCCTCTCGCTTTGGGTATCTAGGTGCTTCCCACTCCTGTTCACCTCCTGTTGATGGCGCAATTCACACTAATGCGGTTAAATCGACTAATGAAGAGCAACAGCTTGCTCTTCAATTCTAGTGAAGCATGAAAATCAATATATTTTTCTTGCCCTCTCCCCCCCCCCCCTTTTGGTGGTGCAATTCACATTAATGTGGTCAAAGCGACTAGTGAAGAACAACAGTGTGCTCTTCAGCTCCAGTAAAGTATGAAAGTTAATGTTTTCTTACTTTTCATGTTTTAAATGTTAATTTCTTTGGAAAAGACCTCTAATTATGACACAATTTACGCTAATATGTCTAAAATGAGCAAGGGAAGAGCGATAGTTCGCCCTTAAGGTTCAAAAATGCTGTTTCTAGTATAAGGTTCCCCCTTGTGGCTGACCTAATATAAGCCAGTGCACTCAATGATTCCTATGCTGAATGTTAAGTATGGGAGGTGGTGTGGGTGACATCTAGTGGTCAAACACAGGTATTACAGCTGGGATTTTGAGACTGTTTAAGCCCAGCTCCCAAAACCCCTCCCAGCTCTGAGGAAACTAGCGTTGATTTGTTACTGACGTCAACGTGACGTCAGCACGTCGGGTGAGGGATTGCCTGTTTGCTGCACAGGTGAAGCAGTAAGATGGTAGAGGAACGACAGCTTTTAATCCAATGACTGGAACCAACAAATCTGCATGAACGGCACTTTATACATAGCAGAAACCTCAGGGTGTCAGGAGATCGGCTCTTTCTGAGCATGTTTCAATCTGCACCGATGGGTAGAGGTACAGGGAAATGACCGGGATGTATGACATGGTGAGCGTGTCTTCAACTAAGTTTATTTACACAGTTGTGTTTGTTCCTGTCCCCCGGCCTTTTACCTCCCCTTCTGATGGCCTTTGGAGATGTATCCATACTGTTAAAGTGACTCTATGCCTGAGTCTGTTCCGTCTGATTATTTCAGCTTCAATATAATCACCTCCCTGCTTCACCAGGTGTAATCTGTCTAGCTATTCAAAGATAAAAGGGACTGATGATCATCCATATGTGGACAGCAAAATGATACCCTGTGCTTTTTGAGTATATGACGGCAACAAACTCACCAACCCGTCCAATACCAACCATATTTATATGGGTTCCTTGACTCTCACTATTTTTAGTCTGCAACCAAGCTGCTCTGTAACTGCATCGGTACTCAAATTTGGCTTCTTTGAACTGAGCTCTATATTATTATTTAAGTCTGCAATTACAGGTGCTAATATCTGACTAAAGTGATTGTTTCAGTGTGGGTATTGTGAATGTGGGTGTATATGGTATGCGCAGCTGCAATTCCCCTTCTTTTTAATATATGACAACGTTGTCCTATTTTTAAACTACCTGTGAGGTAAATTACTGTATTTATCGGCGTATAACACGCGCCGGCGTATAACACGCATCCCAAGTTTAGGAGGGAATTTTAAGGAAAAAAAAACTTACATTAAAATGCCCATCAATGCAGCATTATCAGTGTCCATCTGCAGCCTTGTCAGTACAGCCTTGCCCCAGTGTCCATTGCAGCTTTGCCCCAGTGCAGCCTTGTCAGTGCAGCTTTGCCCCAGTGCAGCCTTGTCAGTGCAGCTTTGCCCCAGTGCAGCCTTACCCCAGTAGTCAGTGCAGCCTTGTCATTTCAGCCTTGCCCCCAGCGTCCATTACAGATTTAAATATGGCGCCGCGGAGTTCGCAGGGACTCGGCGGAGCTGAACAAGTGCCGCCAAGATCATAGTGACTGGGCGGAGCCGAGATACACATAGCCGAGTGTACTTTGCTCTTCTCTGCGCCGCTCAGTCACGCCCAGTCCCGCCCTATGATGGACATAACACAGGTCCAATGGCGGGACTGGGCGTGACTGTGAGTGGCACCGAGAAGAGCCGAGTACACTCGGCTATGTGTATCCCTGCGAACTCAAAATTAACGGGGATCAAAATTAGCGGGGATCGGCGTAGAACACGCACCCACGATTTTCCCCTGATTTTAAGGGGAAAAAAGTGCGTGTTATACGCCCATAAATACGGTACTAGACTCCTCTTTCATTAATTTGTTTGTGTGGTTTTTTTTTTTTCAATTTATCAAAACTTTTTTTAATCAATCACCATATCCTAGAAGTGGTCCTCTTGGAAGATCTATATTCTCTCTTTTTTTGGTACGTGCAGGCTCAGCAGGCTTGATCAGAAAAAGTTACTTTCTCATCCTATTTTGGGCATATTTGTTACTTTGGGCAGTTGTTACTATACTTCCTCACATCACCCCATAATATTGGCACCTCCATTTTCTGTTAATATTGAATCGAAGATGCCGTGCGCCATTTCCATAGTGGCACACAGATTTCATTCTCCCGTGCGCAGAGATTGCTATAGTAAATGGGGATTAGCGCTCTGTTACCAGCGCAAATGTTTCGTAAATATGAAATTGTACTTTGCGCCTTTACTGATGGTGCAAAAGTTTTGCAAATCACCCAAGTGTGAATAAAGTTCACTCAGGTCAGAACTGCTCATGCCACCTGGTGACCAACACTAGAAACAGTTCAGATGTATGGGTTAGTCCATTATTCACATGAGTGGTGGGAATTTACCCCTTCTATTACAGCCTAGTCTAACTGACTATACACCCAGTGTCCATGATATGTCACGGTTCATCAGTTGTACTCGGGTTGGACTATACTTCCCAGCAGTTTCCCCCCCTTCAGGGACAACTCTGGGGACAAGAAGACACAGCTGCATTTCAGACAATAGGCAGCTAAGCCATGGTGCAAGGGACCGCACTTTGAGACATAGGTCCCCTTTTATTCATCACTTGAGAAAAGCAACAACCTGCTGAAGATCACAGGTTGCCCTTGAGGGCAGATCATCCCAACAACCTCAACTTTTAGCCAACGTGGCTCAGGTGGGCACTCCCTGTATCTGCAAGCAGCATTTAGTCCGGGCAGTACAGCTCTCTGGAATGTTCTCCACTAGCAACAACTTGTATGTGAGTGTGTGAAGTGGCTCTCAGCATAGCATCCTTGACATCACACAACACACATTTGTAATCCACAGGGAAGATAACATAGGCATCTTTATGACATTCATCAGTAGTGCCTGGGATCTGGAAGTGTTACATCTTCTTCTCCTTTGGAATTGTGAGCGAAATTCACCTGAGACCACACTCTGGATCAAGTTAAGAAGTTTTCTTTATTTGACTCGTACGAGAAGACAAGTTACAACAAAAGGACCGATATTTGCCTATTGGTTCTGACTGCCTGTCACCTGTGCAATAGGGCTGCATAGACAAACAGTCAGCCTGATAGACGCTTATCTGAACAGATAATTGCCCACTGGTTCTGACCTCTATGATTCATGCAGTAGGGCAGCATACAGAGTTCAGCCTTATGAGCTCCTATCTGACTTGTCTGCCTAACAATTGTAGAACTTGCATTTATATACCCTTTTACAAGCCTTATCTTAGCCATCTCTCCTAGATATGATTGGTTGGTAAAATCGACGTCAATGTAACTATCCATAAATCTGACACCTGTTCTACAACCAGACAAACTTATTCATCACAGAATTCCTATATGTTCATTAAAGTGATTTATAACTGGTTTTGTCCAATTAAAAACACCTGTGTAGAGACAATATGGCACCCAGCTGTGTCAAGGATAACAGATTTATGACTTTGGGAGAATGAACTTTCAATAACCCCACCAAATGTGTTATGTCTCACTATATGTATGTATTTTAACAGTTTTAATGAGGGCTCAAGCAGACCTTTGTTTGACCCTGTCAAACTTAATGTACTGTATACAACTTTCCCATATTCCACATACGGTAATTATTTCTAAACCACCTGTGTAAGATGAATTTATCTTATCTCTGTGAGTTATATAGATTTCAATGACTTGAGACAATTCTGTATAACTTGAATCTATTCTAATGAACTTTCACCCAGTAAAAATATCAGCATGAAGCAGAAAGGTCATCTAAAGTTCAAGACTTTCTATAGCTACGGAAAACCATAATATATATATATATATATTTGTCAATATGAAATTCTACTACTTCTAAGCAATCTTTTGCAAACATACATAAATGATTATACAATAAAAATCTAAATTCTCTAACAACCCCCCCCCCCCCCCCGTTTATACTCATTTATGACAGTTCTTTCAGCACTTCAGCTTTTGGGATTTCACCAAGGTCCATCATATAGATGAGAGTCAGGGGTAAAGTTCTTATACTTGTCCACATCTGTTTCAGAATGAAGTCCAGAATAGAGTTAATTTAGATCTTTTTAATTTAGAGAAACCTAGTCCTTTATTAAGGATGTGTCAATGAACTGTTGGAGTCCTTGGACACGGAATGCAACAGCAACCACACAGGGTCAGTACTGTGGCTGCCATCACTATTGAGATTAACACATTTCTCACCAGTTCACCCCATTTACCAAATCGTGTCTCAAAGAGTCCAGCTAGAGGATCTTCCACACCAGAGTTTTCAGCCAATTCTTCGAACAGCATCTGCAATCCTTGCAGGGCCTTCGTTATGCTACCATCGGGGGCTGTATTGTTAGGAATGAAGGTGCAACAAAAGGTTCCGAACATCTTGCACACCCCTTCCTTCTCTGCCAACAGCATACAGTATCAAGAGCAATACGATTCTGCCAGGCTTTCAATGAGGTTGCATCCAGTTGGCTGGCTACCCCTTTAAGGGCATCTCTGGTATACTTCACAAACCTTTGCTTGTTATAGTAGATGTAGTTTGATTGCATACAAATTGAAAGGGTTTAGGTTTGACCTCATATTATATGGTTTTGGTAAATCTAAAGGAAAGTTGAACAGGAAAATTGTATAGTGTATGGCCAGCTTTAGTCTCCTACCTGCTGTCCACTATCCTCGGTGCTGACAAAGCAGGTGAAATTACCTGGGACCGCTCTAACAGAGGGGGGTATACTTCACATCTTGGTGGTTGAATATAATTTCTGCTCTTTTGTACATTCAGTATTTGACATTTTCCTTAAACATTCTTATTATACATGATTAATTGCATTGCAGGGAATACTCATAAAAATAGCTTGCGCATTAAAGCGCCATTAGAAATAATAGTAAAGGTAAGATAAGTAGGAAAATAATCTAAAAACATACATAATGACTCTGTTAGAAGATATATGTCAGTATTTTACAGTTGCACGGGTCACTTTAGAGCGTGATTAATTGCAGTGTAAATGATACTGAAAAACAAAAATGGATGCATTAAAGCATCACTTGGGAAAAAAGGAGTACATATACTGGGTGAAGAGAAACGGCCGTGGTAGGTTCATGAATACATTGTTGTAACGGTAGTTGTTAGCTCTACGCGTTTCGGGACCTTAAAGTCGCTCATCAGGAGCAAAACCGTATTGGTTATCTGAAAAGATGAAAAAATAGGGACATGGGTGGTTATCTGAAAAAATGCATTGGCAAATGCAGAAAATGTGAAAAACCCCACACATATCCATACATTTGTCCCACAAACTTACATGAGCGTGACCACGCATGGGAGAGACCATCGCCGCACAGGACAATCCGGCCAAGGATGCCACTCCCCGGAGCTGAGGGGGCCCGACCCGGCAGCGCAGCCAGCAGCGAATGGCCCCAAGTAGTGACAGGAAAAAGGTGAATGGGAGGTATGGTGCATGGGAGAAGTGAATGACCCCAGGCAGGGGAACCTGCTGGAGAAAAAACAGCCAGTGAATGAGGTGCACTGGAATGGAAAGGGAATATGGGGGAATGTGTGGTGGTGGAGAGTGAGAAATGATGAGGATCATAGTGAAGAGACAAGGAGAAATGGAGAGAAGAAAGGAAAAGGAGAGGAAAGATGGGCAATGGGAAGAGAGGAGGAAAAAGAGAAGGGGGAGGAAAAGGGGGAAAAGCAAATGAGATTGAATAAAGTGAAAAGAGATTGCCTGCTGCACAGTGAAGTTGGACAGGAAAACCAAGGAAAGTGGTGTGAGGATAGGATGAAGCATCAAAGACAGAGGTGCCAATCACTACTTGGGGCCATTCGCTGCTGGCTGCGCTGCCGGGTCGGGCCCCCTCAGCTCCGGGGAGTGGCATCCTTGGCCGGATTGTCCTGTGCGGCGATGGTCTCTCCCATGCGTGGTCACGCTCATGTAAGTTTGTGGGACAAATGTATGGATATGTGTGGGGTTTTTCACATTTTCTGCATTTGCCCATGCATTTTTTCAGATAACCACCCATGTCCCTATTTTTTCATCTTTTCAGATAACCAATACGGTTTTGCTCCTGATGAGCGACTTTAAGGTCCCGAAACGCGTAGAGCTAACAACTACCGTTACAACAATGTATTCATGAACCTACCACGGCCGTTTCTCTTCACCCAGTATATGTACTCCTTTTTTCCCAAGTGATGCTTTAATGCATCCATTTTTGTTTTTCAGTATCATTTACACTGCAATTAATCACGCTCTGAAGTGACCCGTGCAACTGTAAAATACTGACATATATCTTCTAACAGAGTCATTATGTATGTTTTTAGATTATTTTCCTACTTATCTTACCTTTACTATTATTTCTAATGGCGCTTTAATGCGCAAGCTATTTTTATGAGTATTCCCTGCAATGCAATTAATCATGTTATTACGTGACCCGTGCACTTGTAAAATACTGTTTTAAACCTTGGTTGGACAATGCATTTATATGTGATATGTAATCTGAGGTGTTGATATCCAATTTATGTACTGAACTGTATACCTCCAACTTATGCTCTAAGATGACTTAATCAATAAACCATTTTCTAAATTCATTTCTTTTATGCATCTGTGTGCCTCACACAAAGTCCCGCCCCTCAACCCCTCTATATATACTAATATGGGATGGAGGATGGGATCTGTACGGCCCCCCTTCCTCATACAAAGTCCCACCTTTTGTTATTTTCCTTTTGTTCATTCTTATTATACATGTCAGGTTTGTTTTGTCAGTTATCTCCAAACCCCATTTCTATACTTAAAGGGGTTGTAAAGGGTTTTTTTTTTTATTAAAAAATAACAAATATGTTATACTTGCCTCCACTGTGCAGCTCGTTTTGCACAGAGTGGCCCCGAATCTGGTCTTCTGGGGTCCCTCGCCGGCTTTCTCAGCTCTCTCGCATGGAGTTTTAGTTCTTGCGCGAGCGCTCCCGAGATACAACCGGCGGCTATAGCCGCCGACTGTATCACTAGGCCCCACCCCACGCCGCGCTGCATCATTGGATGTGATTGACAGTAGCGCGAGCCAATGGCTGCACTGCTTTCAATCCATCCACTCTAGCCAATCAATGGCCAGGCTAAGTGGCGAAGAGGATGTCGGGAGTGAGCGTGGGACTTTCGAGGGTTCAGGTAAGAAAAACGGGGGGCTGGGGGGGCCGGCATTGTCAGATGTTTTTTCATCTTAATGCAAAGGATGCATTAAGGTGAAAAAACGTGAACCTTTACAACCCCTTTAACTGCTCTTTATACTTGAAGTCAGCTTTGAACAGGTTTGGACATGGCTTTATTAGTGGCATGCTGGTGACTGAGGGCACAACTTGTCCTTTCCTGTGTACTTGAATCCATATGGTCCCCACTGCATCTTTTTCCCAGGGGTATATGTATTCCTAGCCCATAGGTTCCCAAATTCTTCCATCTTTGCATCTCTCAAAGCTAATAACAGTTTGTTAGAGTCTTTGCACCGTGGTGATAGTTTATATAATCTTAAACAATGGGCTAGACTCCTCTTTTGTTGGGGAACCTGGGCTGAGGAGGTTAGGTAACTATCCAAATCTGTAGTCCACCATACCTCAGACCATGAAGAACAGGTGGCAGTTGCACACATATACTTTTCGTAATCACTATATTTAAGTTCCCAGTTACGTGGGCATTCTATTACCTGAAAGACATCAAATCTGACTGCTGTGATGGGTCCTTTGTTTATGGTGATAACTAGGTCACCTTTGGGCATTTTTGTCAGCTCTTATGTACTGGGTTATCCTGTTTTTGTGCCTTATAGGGCGTACACACGGTCGGACTTTGTTCGGACATTCCGACAACAAAATCCTAGGATTTTTTCAGACGGATGTTGGCTCAAACTTGTTTTGCCTACACACAGTCGCACAAAGTTGTCGGAATTTCCGATCGACAACCACGCGGTCACGTACACCACGTACGACGAGACTAGAAAAGGCCGGTTCAGAACCAAGCGCAGCACCCTTTGGGCTCCTTTTGCTAATCTCGTGTTAGTAAAAGTTTGGTGAGAGGATTCGCGCTTTTTCAGACTCGTGGCTTTCAGATCGTTTTCTGCCGTTCAGTTTGTGCTTGTGGGTTTGTATCTGCTCTTCAGTGCATGCAGTCAGTTCGTATCGGAGTTTTCTGTGTGATCTTGCCTGCTCGTTGCTATTTTTCAGGTCGCTCTTCACAGGCCTTGCTGTTCTTCAGTGCGTTCTGTTACTTCGTTCTGAGCAGCCGACCGTTTTCTAGCCATGTTTCGTATGCGTACTCCTCGTAGAGTTCGTGCTGTGCGGGGGCTTGGTGTTTGGGTCCTGACCTTGACACAAGTCCAGTCCATGAACAGGGTGAGGAGGAGTTCATGGACCAAGAATTGGTTGCTTCAGCGTGACCAGTTCTGTCATATGCCTTTGCTCCGTGAGATCCGTGAGAATAATCCTGATGATTTCAGATACTTTCTCAGGATGACGGACCCCGTGTTTCACCGTTTGTTGGCTTCGCTGACCCCCTATATCAGCAGGCAGGATACCTGCATGAGGCAAGCCATCACTCCGGAGCAGAGGCTGGTCGCTACCTTGCGGTATTTGGCCACAGGGAGAAGTCTGCAGGACTTAAAGTTCTCGACAGGCATCTCCCCCCAGGCTCTGGGTATCATTATCCCAGAGACCTGTTCTGCCATCATCCAGGTCCTGCAGAAGGAGTATATGAAGGTAAGATTTTTTTCCTTTTTATATCACATTTTATTGTATTGAATGTTTGCTAATAATATATTGTATTTCTTTCCTCATTCCCTAATTACCATGATTGTAATATGCTGTGAATGTCCCCTTTGTCTTCATGCATGCTGGATTTTTATGTAATTATTATTTTATGTCCTTCATACATATTTGCCCTTCAATAACCTCTCCAGCATGGTGTCTCCTGCCCTATATTCACCTCATGTAGTCATTTAACAATGTATTTTATCAGCTCTATAGTAGTGCTTTACCCCAAACACCCCCTAAAATGTTTGTAAATGTTATTTTTGATTTAAATTCAGGCAGAGGCTTTTTTTTGTGGTGTCCCCAAATTTTTTGTAACCCTCCCTCCCCCCAACTGCTAAGTCAGCTGATCCCAATTCTCTATCCTCAATCATCTATCTGCTGACTTTGCCAAACCCATACACACTATACCCATCTCTTTACTGGTCAGATTTATGGATGAATTCCCCAAAGCATGTAGTGCAAGGGCCTGCCTGTATACTTTCCAATGGTACTGTTTAAAGTTTTTGTATCCTATTATTATCTTGATAGGTAATAGCAGAATGTTCAAATGTGCTCAAATGTGTACAGTGTGTATTTATATCTTTGTATTATGACACTTCTTACCTGTCCAGTGGTCTGCCAATAGTGTAACTAAGGAGGGGCTGTTCCAAGTAATACCCATTATTTAGGCATTCATATCTCAATGAAGTGAAGAGGGTTACCTGTCCAAGAGTTCCCCCCTATAATGTTAGAAATGGCCCATGAGGGGGGGAGGGGGAATATGATAGGTGTACCTTATACTTTGTTGTTGTTAAATTCCCCTTAATAAATGCTATCTGGAGGTTGCCCCATAATGTTTGTGTCTAATCTGCTTGCCATGTTTCTGTGAAAAAATAGTAATGTTTATTGTTTTTTCCTCAACAGTTTCCTTCAACGCCACAGGAATGGCAGACTGTGGCCTCCCACTTTGCCCAGCGGTGGGACTTTCCTAACTGCGGAGGGGCAATTGATGGGAAACACGTCCACATCGTCCCACCACCCAACTCGGGGTCGTACTATTATAATTACAAGGGGTTTAATAGTATAGTGATGTTGGCGGTGGTGTCGGTTAATTACGAGTTCCTGTATGTGGACGTGGGGAAGAATGGCCGGATGTCCGATGGTGGAGTCATCGCCCAGACGGAGTTCTACAGGCATCTCCAGAATGGCAGCTTGGACTTGCCACCTCCAGAGGACAATGTTGAAGGTCTTCCATTTGTGTTCGTTGCTGATGAAGCATTTGCGCTGGGGGACCACCTGATGCGGCCATTCCCGATGAGGACCCTCACCCCGGAACAGAGGGTTTTTAATTACCGGCTGGCCAGAGCCCGAAGAGTGGTGGAGAACACATTTGGAATCCTGGCCAGCCAGTTCCGATTATTTCTGACACCCATCCATATGGCGGAGTGTAAACTGAACCATATAATACTTGCCTGCTGTGTTCTCCATAATTTTTTAAGAAAACATTCAGCCAACTATGCTGGCTCAGTTGGGCCTGAGGCCGGAATCCCAAATCCATCAACACTGACAGCGCTTGAAAGTGGCCGTCCTGGCTTGCCCTCCCTGAGTGCCCGTGATGTCCTGTTACAATACCTGGAGTTCTTTGCGGGTAGGGGGGCTATCAATATGCCAGACAATCTGTTAAACCTTTTTCAAATAAAAAACAACCAAAAGAAATTCTTTGTGGACATTTACTGCTTGTGTTTGTTTTAGCTGACCCTGACAGAAATGTGTTCAGTGCAGAAAATGTCGTTTAACTGGTAACCTTATAAAAAACAGTGTTGGCTGGTACTTGCTAAATGCAAAAACACATTTCACTACAAGTGCACTTGCAACTGCACTGAACCTGCACTTGTAGTGCAAAGTGTATTTGCCCTTAGGAAATAACCCCCATTTTTGCATAAAACAGCAATTACATCACCCCAAAAGTGTTGTAGTGTTGAGACAATAATCCACACATTCTTGAGTAAGCCACTTTTTTATACCTGTGCATTTACGAAAGGTTTTTAAAACAAACCAACATGTTTGTTGTATAACAATTTTTGCAGTAGCATTATCAAAAATTGAAATATCCATTTCAGATAAAACAGGCCTGTGTAAAACCAACAAGAAAGCCAAAAAACTTGAACTTACAAAGTTCACATATGGGAAAACCTGAAGGCTATATCAGACATCAGTATTTAGGAACTGGGTTTGATATAGCGTTCAGATGGGGGTAAATCACCCCTGGAAAAGCCAAATTTGGAAGATGCACACCAATTTACGAATGTCAACATGTGCTATCTGCCATCAGGGGGGATCAAGGGACGTGTTTTGGGGGAGCAAGCCCTTCCTCAACGCGACTTTATAATTGAGGAAAGGGTTGCACCCCCAAAACGCGTCCATTGATCTCCCGTGGTGGCAGATAGCACATGTTGGCACACTGTGTGCATCCTCCAAATCTGGCTTTTCTAAACATTGAAAAAAATTTTAGAAGATTGGACCACAATAAAACAGGTGATTTTGTGGGGTTTAAATTCGCCCCAAAACATCAATGATGTTATTTTTTTTAATAACATCACTGATTTGTTGCTGTATGTTGTGCAATTCGAGATTACACCCCATGATCTCCCCGATCAGGATCTGGGCACTTTCAGAAGTAAAGCGTTCTCTATCCCTCACATCACGATCACCTAAAAAGAGATAAAGAACAAAAAAAAAGGTCTCAAAAATCTGCCAGCATCCATCTCTTTTACCTGAGTCTGTGGTCGCAGACACTCACCTGTTGTGGTGCCAATCTCCACCACATCTTCTTCCTCCTGCTCTTCTTTTTGTGTTGGTGGTATTTCACCTTCTTTCATAGGTGGGGGGTCTGTGTTCTCCTGGGATGAGGGGTGTCCTCCGAGTCTTTTCTCCCCTATGTAAAACAAAAATGGTATACTTGGCACACAGATATTTGATGGCAGAACTAGAAATAGGAAACATTGCTTGGAAGTGGGGTACAATTGTCTATTTTAGCCGAGTTCCAAGATGTATATTTTTTAGTGGCCTTTGTCAAGCTGCAATACTTTACCTGTTTGGTACAAGCTTCACAGATGTAGCCCCCCCTAATAAAAATGGTGTTCTGGGGTCCCACACTAGTGCTCCAGTGTCCAGATGTGAAAACAGCTGCTCAGTGTCCTCTCCTTACACACAATCTAGTTGGCATTTCATTCTAGTAACAAACCCATCTACACAAACAAATATTTGGCATCCAAGTAGGCCCCAAAAAATGTGTGAAAATGCATATGGCCTAAACAATGGTGTTCTAGAGGCCGAAAGAAAAATGTTTGATACGAACGAATAATGGGCCCATGAACATTAAAGTTGCCCTTTTAAACGTTACAATTAATAAAAGCATATGGAGCAGAACGAACGGAATAAAGACAGAAAGAATAGGAACACAGCACAACTACTTACTTTTTTGCAGCACTCTCCGGATCTTTCGGTATTGCTCTGGCTCTCTCAACTTCAGGTCCGACCACCGCTTCCTGAGCTGATCTTTAGATCTTCATACCCCGAAATTCCTGTGAAGGCTTTTGATCACTTTAGCAATGATTTTTACCTTTCGGATGTTGGGGTGTGGGTAAGGCCCATATTTTCCGTCATAGTCGGACTTCCTCATGATGTCGACCATCTCCAACATCTTCCCAAAGGACATATTTGTGGCCTTAAAACGTCTCCTTCTGGATCGGGACGTGCCAGGCTTTCCTCCTCCTCCTCCTCGTTGCTAGAATTAGCATGCACCTGCTGTAACTCCGCCATGTGCTCTTCACCCACTGCGCCGAACGAAAAGGGGCGGGGAATAGACTAGAAAGAACGTCAGGGGCGGGCGGAATTACACGCATGCGCAGTGTGTACAAAGCATAACACGCGTGCGTATTACGTACGATCTGTGAGCGGAGGAAGGAGCATTGGACGCGCCGATCGTAAGAAAGAAGGTAAGAGACAAACTTGTGCCTATACTGCTTCTAGATTGAGGCCTATATTGTAACAAGATTAGGAGAGTTTTGTCTGACATTAGGCTTTGTCTTGTGTTGTGTCTTGCAGTGAACATGGATATCTTATTAAAAGATAGTGACTTCATGTCAGTATTCGTAGAGATGCTAAGGGAGCTGCCCTGTCTGTGGGAGATTACCCACCCCTATTTCAAGAACCAAGCAAAGAGAAAGGCAGCACTGGAGCAATTGTGTGAAATTGTGAAGCAGGTGATCCCCACGGCAGACATCACCTATTTAAAGATCTTCATTGGTGGCCTGAGGAGCACATATCTGAGGGAGTGCAAGAAAGTCCTGGATTCACAGAGATCCGGAGCAGCAGATGACATCTATGTCCCCAGGATGTTGTACTACGACAGGCTGCACTTTCTGGCAGGCCAGACTGAACCCAGGCCATCCCTCTCCAGTCTTCCTTCCAGGCTTCCTTCCCCCCCGGCTGAGGCTTCTGACTCCCAACCTGGGCCTTCCAGGCCACATGTGGAGGAGCTCAGCTTGAGCCAGGTATAGCATTCCTCTAAATATTTCTGCTTGTCCAATCAATGATGTTAACTAGATGTTAGTTGAGAGTACTAATTTAGGATTGTGATTGATGATGCAAAACATTACAACCATTTCCCTTTTTCATACACAGAGAAGTCTCAGCCAGGAGGTGGCCGGGCCGAGCCGGCTGGCTGATCTGCAGGTCCCTCCACCCCCCCTGAAAAGAGAAAGTGGCAGTAGGAGGAGTACCCTAGAGGAGGCTGCTATAGCATTCTTTTTGAGGGCTACAGAGGTCCTGGGAGCACCCCACACCATGGAGGAGAACATTGCTGCCTTCATAGCATATAAAATGCAGAGGATGGAGGAGGGCCAAAAAGTCTTGTGTGAGGCCCTCATATCGGAGGCTCTGGAAAAAGGTATGAGGGGCCAAATTACACCTCAGACACACCTTCACGTTGGTCCTCGTCCTCCTCCTCCTCCTCCTCCCTCTCCTCCAGGTCCTCCCAGTCTTTATCCAGGTCCCCCCACTCCTCCTCCTCCTCCAGGTCCTACTCCTCCTCCTGCCACATCTCCAACTGCAAAGCCACAGCCCGGAAGGAAGCGTGGAAGGAAGACCAGACAGTGATTGCCCTGGGTTCAGTCTGGTCGGCCAAAAGATGCAGCCTCTTGTGGTACCACAGCCTGGGGACATAGATGTCATCTGCTGCTATCCAGATCTCTGCGAATCCCGGATCAGACTGCCCTCCCTTAGATATGGACTCCTCAGGCCACCAATTTTGATGTTGAAGAATTGATGTCTGCCGGGGGGGTCCCAGGCTTTCCTAATTTCTCCTGTTGATCCAGTGTTGCCTTCCTCTTTGTTTGGTTCTGAGCCCTTAATAAAGGATTTTTGTTTTGAATTATACTCTCCTATGTGTTTTACTTAAAAAAGGACAGTTGGTTTGTGAGGATTCAGGTACATTTCAAATATACAATGTGAAATGAACAAGGGACACCAACACCAAACAATCTCCTTGAGATTAAATCATAAAAGATATCAATGGTGTTGGGGTAACTTGACACACAAAACACACCCAAAAATATTCTGTAAAAATAAAAAAAAACATCAGATCAGAACAAAGATCAGCCTTGGAAAAAATCCAAACATTAAAGAAAAAAAAAAGGCTTAAAATCCAAAAAAAAAAAAAAAATATATAAAACTGTCAGATGTGACAACTAATAACAATATATTCAGGGAATCCCACGAAAAAAACACAAATAAAACTTTGTGAGAACTGTGTGTGTGAATATGAGCAGCAAAACTACGTAATTCTTGTCACATTATAAAGAAGAAGAGAGTGCGCTGTATTAAACCATTTTTAACATTGCAGTGTGACGAAAGTGCTGTATCCATTGCGAACGCTAAGTTTACCAGAACGAGCTGTCCCGTCTCGGAATTTCTTCTGAGCATGCGTGGCACTTTGTGCGTCGGAACAGGCCACACACGGTCGGAATTGACGCGATCGGATTTTGTTGTCGGAAAATTTTATCTCCTGCTCTCCAACTTTGTGTGTCGGAAAATCCGATGGAAAATGTCCGATGGCGCCCACACACGGTCCGAATTTCCGACAACACGCTCCGATCGGACATTGTCCATCGGAAAATCCGACCGTGTGTACGGGGCATTAGTGTTTAGATCAAAGAGTATTAGTACCAATGCTACAATGCTTCTCACTGTCATTATCCCTATTAGAAATCTGCCTGTCCATGTTTTGGTAAAGTGCCCTGGTTCTAATAGTTGTCTTTCCCTGAACTGTTTTACTGCCCCTATGAGTTTGTATTTTGCCATTTATTCTTCACCACCAGGTTTGAGACGAGTGGTCCCAATTGGAGTCACCCCCCCTTTGTAGTTGGACTTTGCACTCAAGACTCTGTGGGCATTCCCTGGTCTGGCCCTAGACTTTTTACCTTTTTGCAATGTGAGAGGTGTATCCAGGGTACTCCTTTCTGCTATTTTAACTGCTGTGGGTGTAGACAATAGTACCTGGTATGGCCCTTCCCACCTTGGATCTGACCATTGCTTTCTCTTGATTATTTTGATCCAAACCCAATCCCTTGGTTGGACTAGCGGGCCCTGTTTTGTTAATGTATCTTGACCTGTAAGAGTTTGGAGACAAAACCTCATTACACATTAATAGTTTTCTCATATAGTTTGCAAATTCACAATCCATTTCCTCATCTTCCCTAGCAAATGGCTTAAGCTGTGGAATATAGTATGGCCTCCCCATATAGTATCTCATAAGGTGTCAACCCTTTTGCTGTGGGGGTTGTTCTCATGCTCAGCAAAGCTATTGTCAGAAACTGAACCCAGTTTTTTCTAGTTTCCTCCATTAGCTTTCTCAGTTTACTTTTTATAGTACCACTATGCCTTTCCACAGTACCTGCAGACTGTGGGTGGTAAACACAATTACCAGGCAATACTTCTTATTTTCACACTTTAGTTCAATGAAATCCATACATATTGTGTGAAAGGGGTAGGGAGGCCCAGGAAATTGGCCTCTCAGTGCCCCTTGCACATGACATTTGTTACAGGTCACACAGATCAGACACTTTTTTTTTTATTTTTTTTTTTAGTAATTTGTAAATCCATACGTTGTGAACACTGTATTATCATCTGTATCACCCCCCCCCCCCCTTTTGAGACATGGGCCTGCCCATGACTCAATAAAACTACATATCTAAACAATGAGGTAGGCAATATAGGTTTACCATCTATGCTTATATAAATACCTTCTATCTGTACTGCCCCTTTTGACAACCATTTTAGTTTCTCGGCCTCGAGTGCTGATTTTTGCATTTCTGTTAACCATGTTTCATCTATCACGCTCTGCATTTCTGCTAGTTTTGCAAGATAGGAATGTACTTATTTCAATAACAGAAAATACCTTGTTCTCAGGCTGGGGGTCATTCAGGAGGACATGGGGGGGGGGGGGGTAAGGCACTACTGCCACAGCTTTATTTATTGCTTGTAAGTCCTGAATGATTCTCCCAGCCTCCTTGTGGCTTCTTAACATGAAACAATGGTGTAACACAGGGTGAATCCAGACATTCTATAGCCATACCCCTACCCTGCTCTTTCCTGACCACAGGATCTATTCCAACCTCTGCATCCTTTCTCAAAGGGCACCGTTTCTTGATGCAGTTTCACAGTACTTTTGGGGGTGATATGCACTTCACTTGCAGCTTTAATTAGTCCTACATCGCCTTTTTCCTCTTGACCAAAGGTGATCAGGGATGTCTTTTAGTGCATCCTCTTCTTCCCAGGTCAAGACGACCAGTCATTCCTTGTCGCAATGTCCTCCTGAAAGGTGCACCCCTTTCATACTTTGTGTGGCCCAATCATTTAACAACTTTCCCAACTCGTACCATTCTACTGTAGGGCTTCAAGTAATTGACACATGGGGTGTAACTCTTTTTAGAAGCATAAGTAAAAAAAAAAAAATTCAACAAATGTTTAAGAATAAAAATATTCTGAGATTTTCTGCTCAGCTCATCAAAGTTTGTCTAAAATCACCAGACATAACTCCCTAAATGTGCCCCTTTCATCTCAGTATACTGAGATGAACTGTCACAAGAGTGGTTTAATGTTTTTGCACATACGTGCAGACAGCTATTTATAAAATGGTGGCTAAACCTTCTACTCTTCTAAACTCATACTGAAAGAAATACATTATCTTGTCTAACATGTAAAACTTACAACTGTAAAAATCTTTTTAAGCATGAAATTAATTACATTAGCAGCATTGAATTTATCTACAGATATTTTCCTTCCAGAAGCAGTATGCTAGATACAAACAATTTTCTAAAACAAACCACTTTCTTTTTTCTGTAGTTGAAATAACTTCTAACTCCTCAGCCTATTCATGGAACTATCTAGCTAAGGTGACTCTCTTTTTCTGTGTAGCTTGAATACCTCATCAGGGAGGAGGCAGGTGGCCATGCTGTCTCCCTCCCGATCCTAATACAGGGTTTTCAAGGTAATTCTTGTAACATTTACTGAACATGAAAAGCTGTAGCTAGCTGCCATGTTGTATGGAAGTAGCCATGACAGTTTGGCTAACCATGTAACATTACAGAGAAATCTGAACTCCCTCCTCCCTCCTCCCTTGTCTTAGGAATTCAAAGCTGTTTAAGTTCAACAGAAAAGGTTATCTCAACAGATAGACAACAGAGAACACAGAACCAGGCTAGTTCAGTAAAAAACAGCTTGTTGAAAGGGCAGAGTGTTCAGGCCTGTCGTAAAACTGTCACCCTCTCCATTCAGAGACCCAACAGGCCCCGGTTGTAAAATGTCTGAATACACCTCAGTGGAATAAGCATGAAATTTCAGCATGTTTCATAACTTCCGACTTAGTAATAGCACAGCCATAATATGGACATATTTAGTTTCCTCATATAATTTGTAACATTTCAAGTCCAGACACCCCTATGACAGGTCATATGGGAAACCCCTGGTACCACTTATTCCTCCTAAGAAGGCTATACATTATAGACATAGCATGTTTATACTTGTTTTGAAGGAAATCTCACGTTGAATAATATGGATATTTGCAGTCTGTAAACACTATAGATGCAGATATATGAATATGTATCACAAAATCTACCTGGGACGTGGTCATGAGTGTAGACACCTCCCAGCAACCAACCCCTAAACAAGATGACCAGACAATTGGTCACTGGTGGCTGTCAACACCCCCTTTGATTTGACAGAAAAGAGGAGATGCCAAGACAATGGACAGTTCTCCTTTTACCATCCAAGAAGAAACCTCTGCCAAGTCGAGAACCGATTACCTAGCTCATCGATCGAACTCTGATCAACCCTCGGACATTAATTGCAAGTATTCTTTCTTCCAAATTCTACCTCATTGCTTTGTGGCTGTATATTGTCTTTATCTTTTTGAAACATATTTTTTCTGTAAATGTTTTATTTGCATCAACTTTGACCTTTTCATAATAAACCCTTATGTTGAAAAGTGTTAACCTTGTCCCTAAAGCTCTTAATGCAAGCTATAAATGAACCTGCCTCTTGAAGGGCGCTACTGTTGTAGAGTAAGACTCTGAGCAGACCTGTCTGTGGTGGCAGTGTGTGTGGCAGACGCTTATTCTAAAATTATAATTGGTATTGCTAAAATTACAAGTCTCCCCCGGCTCTGTCTCGTAAATGGGGGTGGTGGCAGTTAAAGGGTTAATGGTGTAATTACCCCAGTGACAATCACTCTCAGGCTGCTCGCACCTAGATTGTGATCCCGCAAGCTGGAAAATCTTTGTGCTGGGCGCAGCTGAGATTGGCATTGTTACGTAAGTGACAGCGTGGTGTGAGGTTGGCCGGTCCTTCGTTGCAAGTTAGCGAGGAGGGCAGGTATCTGACACCCGCGATTGTCACAATTCTAACCCCTTAAAACTTAGTTTCTTTTCATAATTTATATTAGGTCCTGAAGAATGTTTAAAATACATTGTACAGTGAGAATGATGCTGGACCTTGTAGTTCCTCACTTTAACTTTTTCTTCCACCTTGTTCAGGAGGGATTGTTGCATGCACCCAGGACCTGCAGTACATAAAACCAGGCTATACCAATAATAAGGCTCGTTGTTAGCCTTTACTACATATGTTTTGCAAGTACGGTGGGCTCTCAAGCCCCCCTTAGCTGGTATAACCGAGATATCAAGTGCATGCAACAAATCCCTGCCTAGCAGGTTAACCGGACATTGTTTAGATATCACATTTTTACATTCAGCTTTTTTGCCCGTTAGTGAGTCCTCTATAGGAAGATTTTCTGAAACGCCCTCCTCACACATTAACCCGTTTTGCTGATTCTACAAAAATTGTACCTTTTTTCTTAACTTCTCCAGGCATATCCTGGGGGTGAATCGGGGTCCTGCACGCCCCTGTGTCACACAGAAAGGTGACTTCTTTCCCTTTTACAACAAGTGTTATTTCAGGTTTAATCTCACTCTGTAAATACATTTCCAAATTATATATGTCCAATACTTCATACACTACTGAATTCGTTTCATCGTAGATATATTCTGTTTCATACATTTCTTCTCCCTCTAGTCATGCCTCCTCATTAATAAGTGGAAATATATAGTAAAATGTCAGTGTTGGTGTCCCTAAATCAAATTTGAAGATCTATAGGGTGACTCTATGAAACTACCGTGTTGATTATAAAGCATGAGACACGTGATAAAACAACATGTGATCAATACCATGTGCAAGGTAATCGCAAATAAATGTAATAACAGTAAATAGCTTCAAAATATATGTATATAATGTGCAGCCAGGCACACAGCAAGCAAACATAAAATTAAGGTGACTGGTGCAAATAAACAACATATAGGTGACAACTTGACTGGAACAATGTGACAATAAACTAAAAAAGTCCACAAATAAACGTGCATAAAGAGTGATCCACTTAGGGCTAATTAAAGTGACTGGAGTCAATAGTGATATTTCCTTTCTTCATGCAACACAGCACACAATGGTGGGCAGTGGCCCCTTACCTGCAGGTAATGGGGTAATAACATTAGCCAATTTTAGGCATGGCGGCCCTTAATCATGGTGTAGGGATAAGAAGATCTTCCAAATGACAAAATCCCCACTTCAACCAACTACCTTATGAGCTCCTATCTGACTTGTCTAACAATTGTAGAACTTGCATTTATATACCCTTTTACGAGCCTTATCTTAGCCATCTCTCCTAGATAAGATTGGCTGCTAAAATCTACGTCAATGTAACTATCCATAAAACTGACACCTGTTCTACAACCAGACAAATGTATTCATTCCCAGAATTCCTATATGTTCATTAAAGTGATTTATAACTGTTTTTTTCCAATTAAAAACACCTGTGTAGAGACAATATGGCACACAGCTGTATCAAGGATAACAGATTTACGACTTTGGGAGAATGAACTTTCAATAGCCTCACCAAATGTGTTATGTCTCACTATATGTATGTATTTTAACAGTTTTAATGAGGGCTCAAGCAGACCTTTGTTTGACCCTGTCAAACTTAATTAATGTACTGTACATAACTTTCCCATATTCCACATAATTATTTCTAAATCGCCTGTGTAAGATGAACTTATGTTATCCCTGTGATTTATATGCGTTCAAGGACTTGAGAAAATTCTTTCAACAGGGGGAACTTCACTTTCTAACACATCACTCATTTGTTCCTCGTCGATATCACTCCACTTCCCAGTGCAAGACAAGGTATCGGAAAAGAGTTCAGATAGACCATCAGATGGAATGTCTGAATCTGTAATCATAAAGCACTGTTCGGCCGGGATATAGTTGTTCTTGGCATTCGCTTTAACTGACACAATTTTAGCATCCCCTCTAATGGCCACTGGCATCACCTCTCCCATGGGTACACCACTATCACTCCTTGCTGGCTTACACAGTTCTGGTGCTTTCCTCCCGGGTGGCTTGGACATCAAGGCGAGCAGCTGGGTCCTGGAGTAGTCACTAATTCGGGGTTAGCAGCTTCCTGCACAACTCTGGTGATGGCAGGTGGGCTCTGGATATCACTTCCAGCCAGGATAGTGACGTTCCTGTCCCAGTCAACTTGCAGTATCTGTGCAGGTTGAGTTGGGGAGACAACCTTTAAATAGGTGCTCTCCACAGCATCAACAGATGAACCAAGGCCTCAACTGCGTGGCCAGGCCAGAATATCTCTCCCAGATCAGTCCCAAGGCCTCATAGCCTCCAGCCGTATACAAGGCAAGCTTACCCTTCGTTGTATACGGCACTCCGGTGTAAGTCAGGACAGGTTTCGCATCGCTCGGACCGAAACAAACACCCAGAGCGTACTTTTTCCAATCCGCCATATCTCCTACAAACTGCGCCATCTTTTTCTCGAACCCACAATCACACGTGGCAGCACTTCCTTATCTTCCTCGGCAGAGCAGGAACTCCTCCCCCTGCCAACGGATTGGTGCAGATGTTTTCTGGGAACTGTGTCGCCCACCTCCTTCATGCTGCGGCGCACCAAGACTGTAATGGAGTCTGTTAGCCCTTACAGCGCTGGCGGGAAGTGTCAAAAGACCAGGATCCTTTCCCATGAGCAATGAGACTTGTTGGTTCTTCCCCACATTGGTAGTACATACAACAACACCATCTATTTGAAGTGTAGATGTTACTTGCCACCTTCCCACGAAACCAGACAAAATCTCGATGAAGCTGGTTGCTATGGCCGACTGCTGCGAGGATAACTCTTTCGTCCCACAATGGTCGCCAAATGTAGCAAGGTCCCAGGCCCCCTTTGGTCCAGAGATAGCTGACATTCTTCTGTATATGGGTTGCATGGCATAATGGGTGTAATGCAAGGTAGATTGATTGGGTGCCAGACACTTCTTGAATGCAAAAGAGATTTTATTTCAGAACTTTGGGAGAGGCGGTAAGGGCCAGGACACCCTTGGTTAGTTGAAAGATTATTTGGGAGACTCCGAGACTTCAACAGGAGGACAGCCATGCAGGAAAAGGCATCAAGCGAGATGCCACATCTGCATGTGTAGGAATGCTGTCTCGTATGGCAACAGTCTTTTAAAATTTCCTAACACAAAGTGTAACAGTCCCTTCACTTCCACTACAATCACTTCTTGTAGTTCTTCAGCCCAATGAGCTCCCAGTCTCTCACTAGACTAGATGATTCACTGCCACTGAATCCCTTGAGCTCCTCCAATCTTCACGGTAGTATCTTCCTCAAGCGTATCCTCCGCCTCTCTGCTGGGTCCCTAGCTTGGCACTCAAGATACTTCTCACGTTTCACCCCACTGGCTTGCTTGGTCCCTGGCTTGACACACAAGGCTGCTCTTCAAGCGTCACCTCTGCAGGCTGGGTCCCTGGCTTGATACCCACTAAAGTTTCCTGATTCTTCACTGTCCCCGGTTGGTGAGAATACTGCTCCAGTACTTGCTTCAGTTACTCACTGTGGTCCCTGGTAATAAGGCGGATAGTCCTTTCCTGGTGACAGCTTCCCCTCTACCCCCGACCACAACAGGTTCTCCGAGTGACAGAACCATCACTTTTGATTGGACTGAAAGCCACAATCCCAACCATGCGCTGCTCACCTGCTTCTGGATAGACCATCAGACAGCCTAGCAGCCAGATGTGCCTAGTATAAGGCCCAAACTCTGGCCTAGCAGCCCGGGCAATACAACACCCGTCTACACAGTCAGCCATCCAGGTGGCACAGAACCGTGATCACCTGACTCCACCCAAATATATAGGTTCTCCCAGCAGGTCAAGGGATCCAAGAAAACCCCTGCCCATTGGCTGGGTTACCCCATATACCCATAATCTGACCTTGCACTGCCCTTCTCATATCTAATGCCACCAAGTACCCAGCCACCTAGTGGCAAAAGAGAGATGTGCAGCAATTACAGACTTGGAGCAAAATCAATTGATCCTCAACAATTAGCCAAGGCAGCTATACCTGGTAGGTAAATTTAGGAGCAACCCTGCCTAAACACGAGGGTGCTACACAAGAATGAGTATGCTGTGTGTGAGAAATAACCTGTTAATATGACAATTTTGTGAAATAAAAATAAAATCTTCATTTTGCAAAGAATTGTGGGAAAAAATTACAACTTAAAAAAAAAAAACTCACCATGCCTCTTACTAAATACCTTGCAATGTCTACTTTCCAAAAAGGGGTAATTTGGGGGTATTTGAACTTTCCTGGCTTGTTAGTGTCTCAAGTACATCAGGTGTGATCAATTTTCAGCGATTGCCACCATAGCTTGTAGACTCTAACTTTCACACAGACCAAATAATATACAATGGTTTTGTTTTGTTTTTTACCAAAGATTTGTAGCAGTATAAATTTTGGCTGAAATTTATGAAGAAACATTACTAATTTGCAAAATGTTATAACCGAAAGAAGAAAAATGGCATTTTTTTTCTGTTTTTTTTTTTTTTTTTTTTTCAGTCTTTTCATTTATAGCGTAAAAAAAACCCAGGGGTGATTAAATGCCACCAAAAGAAAGCTCTATCTGTGTGAAAAAAGGACAAGAATTTCATATGGGTACAGTGTTGCATGACTGGTTAGGAAGGGTGCTAAGTGCCCAGTGGACAAGTGGTTAAAGATATGTTTCCTTTTCAGTTGTCACAACGTGACAATACAGGATTCATAGTTTGTTTCCAGTATGCATCTGGATTTTTTTAACATGCGCATTTTAGCAACAGCATAGATTAGAGTATTAGTAAGAGGCATAACAAAATCAGCATTCCTACTTTTTTAAACCATCCAAATAAATCCCCAAAACTTCACAACCATCTAAAAGGGTTCCAGCGATCCTCAGCTATCTTTAGCTTGTAAAACATTTACCTGGGCTCTATAATGACTATCAATGACGTCATAATAGTCCGGGATCTCAGCAGATGTATTATGTATCCATGTACAACACGCATAGTCAGTAGTCAGTCGTAGATTTACACAGCCCAGTCAAAGCACTGATTTGTTCTATTTTCATCTCATTCATGAGCTGTTTCCTCAACACCCATAGTTCAACATTCAGAAGACCCACCTCTGGTTGTGTTTTTCATTTATAATCTGATCCATAATAAGTGAATCATTATTTACCCTTTTCATCAATTCTTTCCCCCACCCAGTCCATGCCGGTGTTCTGCCGAGAAAGTTCCTCTCGGCGGATAAGGACCCCCCTCTACTGCGCAGGTGCAGTGCCTGCGCAGTAGGAGCTGGCGGAAATAGCCGAAGCGAAATACAGAAGAAATCAGCTGTACACGGCGCCTGTAAGAGGGCCCCTCGCGGCCTCGCTTCGCTTGCCACGCTTCGGGCACAGCCTCGCTTCGCTCGCCACTTTTTTATTCCCCCTCTAGGTCCACTTGGATAGTGGGGCTTCAGCCTGGACCCAGGGGGCAGGCGCCATGTACAGCTGATTGAAGATTTTCAGCTTCGGCTATTTTCGGCGGCTCATAGTCATTTGTACTGCGCCGAGGGAACTTTCTCGGTAAGACACCGGGAACCATGAACATGTCTTGTCCTTGGTTTTAAATAGTTCTGCTTGTACCTACATTTTAAAGGATATCGGGGATAATTATTAGCCTGTAAAGCATCACTGTGTGTCCCACCCACAACATCCATTATAGGGACAAAAGTTGCTAGATAACAGCACCCTTCCTGTTCCAGGGGGATCAGTGGATAACAAGCTTTCCTGGAACATACATGGATACCTTCAGTGAAGACTACTGATTGATGCCATACCTTGCTTACATTTGGGTTAGGGTAACCAAATAAAGCGAAGTTAGTAAATACTTGGCTTAAACCGTAGTACTTCCTATGATATGTTGCATGTTATATTTTTTCTTTATATTTTCTCCATCTATTTTTAGTAGCATTTATTTGTACAAAGTTACCATCCAAATCTACCTTTCCAATCACAATAAGCTTAGACTTGCTACAAAATTATTCTCCCTCGTTTGAATTGCCTAAATGAAAACACCACTCAGGCTCAGCATTGATATTATGGTTGTTTTTTTTTTTTTTTTTGGAGCAGCATACAAAGGAATATTCATTGTTTTCAGGGTGGTGCATACTGCAAACCCAACAGCTCTCAAATCCTGAGTTTGGCATACCTGTACTTAAATTTCAACAGTGACATATTATATTTTCTGCTAACATTTTATTAGTTCAGTGTCATTTATTTATGTATTTCACTTGGGGATGAGCCAGATGTTTAACTCGAACGTACGTTCGAGTCGAACATCGGGTGTTCGCCAAATTTAGAACATTATGGGGCGTTCGCGGGAAATTCGAGCACCCGCGGAACGCCCCATACTGCACTGCAAGGTGCCTTTGGCCAATCATGGCTCAGTCCATGCCCCTCACTATGTAAGGCTGCTTACATAACGGCCGTACATGGTGTAATGAATGAGAGCAGCAAAATGAAATTTCTAAAGGAAAAAATGTAATTCAAAACTACTTGCGGCTGTAATGTATTGCCCGATCCCAGCAATACACATTAAAATCATTGGAAAAAATGGCGTGAGTCCCCCCCCATCCATTACTAGGCCCTTCAGGTCTGGTATGGATATTAAGGGGAACCCCGCAACAAAATTTAAAAAATAAAATGGTGTGGGGGTTCCCCCCAAAATCCACACCAGGCCCTTCAGGTCTGGTATGGATTTTAAGGGGAACCCCGAGCCAAAATGTAAATAAAAAATGGTGTGGGGTCCCCCACAAAATCCATACCAGACCCTTATCTGGCAACGGCCGAAGCCGGACATAGCGGGGCATGGCCAGGACATCACACGTCATAATCCCAGCCTCACCGTGCCCATAATCCCAGCCTCGCCGTGCCCATAATCCCAGCCTTGCCGTGCCCATGATCTCAGCCTCACCGTGCCCAAAATCTCAGCCTCGCCGTGCCCATAATCTCAGCCTTGCCGTGGAGGAGGAGGAGGGAGCGGAGCACTGCGCTGCAGCCACAGCTTGGCCCAAAGCGGCCCCAGGGCAGGCAGCCTACCAATCAAAAAAATTAACGATTAATCGAGGAATTAATTAATTAATTTCTGCAGTCCTAAAAAAAGGATATTCTATACAATAACCACATTATGTTAAAAAAATATCTCCTCCCTTCCTCATGCTACATCATCTTATTATAATCTAACAGTGGAACAATTTCTATCATTCTATATATTTTAAACTTGTGCCCAGATTTCATAAAGATACACCATTGAGGGATTAATTCTCTCTATCTACCTGTGGAACCACAAAACTTGTGTCTTCCTCACCTAAATAGGGTATCACTAACCCATTATATATCAATAATTAAAATAATATAGTAATCAAGGATACTTATCCGTATCCTAAAATTAGTATCAAATTTCCTTTACACACCCATATAAACCAAGACTTACAGATTGACACCCAAAAGACAGACAAACCAGAGCAACATAAAACACATCATTACACACAAAAAAAAAGGTGGGGACTATTTTGAGTTATGCTATAAATATATTAATAATGTTGCAGAGGTTTGGAATTCATCCCATTGTTGCTATATCTTTTAAGATTTGTTTTTCTGAACTCTCTTCTGTTATTATCGTCTGTTCCAAAGATTGCACCTCGCTCATCTAACACACCCATTCTACCATTGAGGGGCCTGTTCGGGCTATGACCGTACATGCTGCGGTGAGCATATGTCGTAAAATATCTTATTTTGTGGATTTTATTGATCCAGGAATAATTGATAGCACTGAGACCAATATATCTGGTTGCATAGTGGATTCTGTAATTTTTCGGTAAATACTAAAAAATCTTTGACCGAATTGAAAAAAAACGTCAGGCAGTAGTACCATATATGTGACATTGTGCCTCTTGCATTAAAACATGTCTCTTGATTTTCAACATTCATTTTGTGCATATCCACCAGACCATCTTGCTAAAATTTTTATAATTTCTTTCTTGATGTCTTCTTGATAAGGACAATTTATGTGTTAAAAAAACTTAACACTTAAAAACCAAGCCTCTCTCTGAGATTTGGTGTTTACAAGTTAAAAACAGTTTTCTTTGCTAGAAAATTACTTAGAATCCCCAAACATTATATATATTTTTTCTAACACCCTAGAGAATAAAATGGCGGTCATTGCAATACTTTCTGTCACACCGTATTTGCGCAGCAGTCTTGCAAGCGCACTTTTTGGGGGAAAAATACACTTTTTTGAGTTAAACAAATAGGACAACAGCAAAGTTTTTATATTGTGAAAGATAATGTTACGCAGAGTAAATTGATACCCAACATGTCACGCTTCAAAATTGCACCTGCTCATGGAATGGCGACCAACTTTTACCCTTAAAAGTCTCCATAGACGACATTTAATAAATTCTACAGGTTGCATGTTTAGACTTACAGAGGAGGTCTAGGGGTAGTATTATTGCTCTTGCTCTACTGATCGCGGCGATACCTCACATGTGTGGTTTGAAAACCGTTTTCATATGCAGGCGCTGCTCATGTATGTGTTCGCTTCTGCACGCGAGCTCGGCGGGACGGGCCGCGTTTAAACAATTTTTTTTTTTAATATTTATTTTACCTTTTTTTTTTTTATTTTATTTTTTTTTACACTGTTCTTTACACTTTTTCTTCCGCCCTGCAGTGGCATGGAGACTGGTGGGGGCCATTATCCCCTCACTCGTCTCCATGCCAAGCCAGGGACAGGACACGATCGCAGCTGCCGACGGCTCCAGTAAGCGGAGGGCACCGGAGAGCAATGGGCCTCTCTCGTAAGCTGATAAAAGTGATCTTGCGGCGAATCCGCCGCAGAGACCACTTTATCATTAAGTAGACCACCTCTCCACCCCTCGTATTTTGGATATTTAATTTTTTTTTTTTTTTTTTAGAAGTACTAAGAGTACTTCCGATCCAGCCGGGCCATGGCCGAGGAAGTCACATCCTCTTCTGCGGCGAGCCCCCTTTGTCTTCTGGGACATGTGTGTCTCCCAAAAGACATGCTGGCCATTCACAAAGCGCTGCGAGACTCATGCATGCGCAGTCGGAAAACTGGCAGTGAAGCCGCAAGGCTCCACTGCCGGTTTCCCTTAGTTAGAATGGAGGCACCTGCACCCGATCCGATGGACGGATCGGCCTCGGGGGGGGGGGGGGCATCCCGGGCTCCCTGGACAGGTAAGTGTCCTTTATTAAGTCAGCAGCTACAGTGTTTTGCAGCTGCTGACTTTAAAAAAAAAAAATTGGCTGGAACACCGCTTTTAAGTATGTTAATTCTTCACCCATATTTTTAGGGAGCAAGTATTTATAGATGGTAGATAGAACATGAGCTTGTCTTTGTTCTTGTAGTATTGTTCCAATTCTGTTAATGGTCTATCTAATGGAAACTTGTGTGTCAAAGATTGAATATACTGTATGTTTGAAGTTGTTGATATTGCATCCATTTAGTCTTAAGCTCTAAACCCAAAAGGTTTCAGCGGGGGAAGTTTACCATCTGCCAAGGTCGGGACAAGTCTTACATCTTCACATCTGTGCCATTTTAAGAAGACGCTTCTACCGCCGGTGGGAATTTAGGGTTAGAGAATAGAGGTGTCATAGGCCCGATCTGGGTAGTTAAACATTTCTTCCTCAACAATAAATCCCATACTCTTAGTATCGAGGAAACCAAAAATGACATCTCCCTCGTCACAGGTCAGGAGTTAACAGCAACCCATGGTAGTGATTTCAGTTTCATGGGAGTGATATCTTCTTCAAGTTTCACCCATTGCTTACATTTCACATTATAAAACCAATCAACTATCCTAGTCACAAATGCTGAACATAAATATATTGTAAAGTCTGGAAGGGCCAGGCCCCCTTCATCTTTGTCCTAGTTGGTATGCCTTGTCTGATTCGAGGGGGATCTATGCGCCCATATAAACCTCCCTATCGCCCTTCGTAGTTGACCCAATAAAATTGTTGGCAAAAATATTGGAGTTGTTTATATGTTGAGAATATATGTGTGTGTGTGTGTGTGTGTGTGTGTGTGTGTATATGTCTATATATATATTATATTATATTATATTATATATATATATAAATTACACACACACACCTCAAATAGTTTTGGTAATGTATCCATTTTTACTATATTAATCCTTCGACTCCAGGAAAAAACATTCTATCGTATTTTTGGATCAGTTTCATTATATTTTGAAATATCGGGGAGTAATTTAATTGTTGAAGCTTAGTTAGATCTCGAGGGATATGTATCCCTAAATATATAATGGCAATTTTTTGCCATTTGAAAGAAAAACTTATGAAGAAGACCTTGAATTTTATTTGGTAATGTATTATTTTGAGCTTTGGATTTATCATAATTGATTTTAAAATTACTCACTGCTCTAAAACTATTAAATTGCTTATTTGGTATAGTCACTATCAGATTAGTGATATATAGCAACAGATCATCTGCATATGTTGACATTTTATATTCTTTTTCTTTAACCCTAATCCTTGAATATCTGAATTATTACGAATAGCTGTAGTCAGATGTTCCATTACCAGTACGTATAACAGAGGGGATAAAGGGCATCCCTGTTGTTTTTCCCTTCAAGATCGTCACAGGATTCGAGAGAGTTCCATTTATCTGTACTCTGGCTTTCGGGTTATGATAGAGGGCCATGATTTTCTCCAAAAATTGGGGACCTATGCCCCATTGTTTCAGGGTTTCCTCAAAAAAACACCATCCAACCCTGTCAAATGTCTTTTTGGCAACTATAGAAAGAAGACAGGATGGGATGGACTGTTTCGGAACAAATTCTACTAATGTAAGTCTTCAATGTATTGTCCCTAGCCTCTCGACTCATCGTAAATCCCACTTGGTCTAAGTGGATATATGTTGGTAAAACTGATGTAAGTCTATTTGCAATAATCTTAGAATAAAGTTGCAAATCAATATTTGTTAAAGAGATCGAAAGATAATTCCCACACAGCGTATGATCCTTCTCGGGCTTAGGAATGACTGAAATATGTGCCTCCATTCCTTGTGGAACAAAGGGTCGGAGGCAGAGACTGAATTGAAGGTCCTACTTATAATAGGGACCAATGCTTCCTAAGTGTCTTGTAAAAACGTGGAGTAAATCCGTCCGCTCCCAGACTTTTGCCCGAGACCAGTCAATTTATTGCTTTTTGTATTACTGTTATTGAGAACTCTCTCTCTCTAACTCTTCACTAGGTAAAGTAGATATTGCTGGGGGGCATGGTTGGGATGTGACGTGTAGGCAGAGAGCTATGTACTGATCTGTTCCTTTTCATCCTGTTCCCGGGCACAGCAGTGCTTTAAAATCGGTAGACGTCATCTTCCCGCAGCCTGAAGCCCTCGGTAACGGCTATGGGCTATTTCTGCAAAAGGGAAGCACAAGCAGCAGCGGGACCACAAGATCCACAAGGCAGGGAAGGGGCAGGTCACATCCTCCTCCGGCGCCATCTTGCCTTCACACATGGGGATTGCTACGAGGAGTGTAGCTCCCAGCATGGAGTCCCCTTCTGCCTGTCACTCGGCATCCGAGTCAGTTACACCAATGGTGATGGTGAGTGTGTCAGGAGCTATCAGCGCAGAGAGGGTGGCTGCAGCCTCTATTACCAAGCCCATTCTGGATGCCATAGCTAATTCTAAAGCAGATCTGATGCTCCGGATTGACCATCTTGCATCTGAATGTACATTGATCCGACATGACATGGATACATTCAGGGGCAGAATGAGTGAGGCAGAGGATTGTATTGGCACAGTGGAGGATGTGCAAGGCTCTCATGTTGCACAGCTGGCTGATCTGCACACCATAGTTAAAATGCTGTCTGATAAGGCGGAGGACGCAGAGAACAGGCAGAGACGGAACAGCTTCCATGTAGTGGGTTTGCCAGAGGGTGCAGAAGGACCATAACCAGCTATCTTTGCTGAGCAGTTCTTTGTGAAGCTGTGGGAAATGCCTGCTATGCCATCCACGTATGTAGTGGAGAGGGCTCACAGAGTCCCCATGGGGAATCGCCTGTCTGGTGTACCACGTAGAGCTTTCCTGGTCAGTTTCCTACATTTCAGAGACAGGGATCACATACTGACTGAAGCTAAAAAACGGGAGGAATTAACCTTTGAAAATGTGAAAGTGATGCTGTTTCTAGATTTCTCTGCAGAGACTCAGAAACAACACCATTCTTTTCCTGATGTCCGTCGCAGACTCCGGGAGAAGAAAATCACCTACAGCATGCTGTATCCTAGCTGAGGATCCCTCATCAAGGTACTGTTTGCTTTTTTTGATACCCTGCTGGAAGCCAGCGATTGGATTGACACCTTGTGAATCCTCCAGGATTCCTGACCGTGGAATTTTCCTTTTTCAACATTTGCTTTTGTTAATCGATTTTTTTCAGCCAATAAGGTTGTTTAATGGTTTCTATCCTGCAATTAAGTGCATTTACCAGATCCAATGTGGAGTTATGGTATCTCACTGAAAGACTGCATGCTGTGGAGTGTAGAGGAGACATGGTCTTATGCTATCCTGCTCACAGGCCTGGTTATGGTTCCTTACCAAAGCATGGACTAGGTCTGCTTCGAGACTGTCACAGGACTTCAAGACACTTGAAAAGTTTTTTTGGGGTCACGTTCCCTGTATTGGCACTTGTTAAGGGCTGAAGCTGTATGTGCAGTTTAGAGTTTTAGTTCACACAGCAGCAGGGGTTGATGCTTAACTGCTTCAACCCCGGAAGATTTTACCCCCTTCCTGACCAGAGCACTTTTTGCGATTTGGCACTGCGTCGCTTTAACTGACAATTGCGCGGTCATGCGACGTTGCACCCAAACAAAATTGACGTCCTTTTCTTCAAACAAACAGAGCTTTCTTTTGGTGGTATTTGATCGCCTATTTTTTGCACTATAAACAAAAAAAGGGGGACCATTTTGAAAAAAACACAATATTTTTTACTTTTTGCTATAATAAATATCCCCAAAAATATATAAAAAAACAATTTTTTTTTCCTCAGTTTAGGCCAATATGTATTTTTCTACATATTTTTGGTAAAAAAAATCGCAATAAACTTATATTGATTGGTTTGCGCAAAAGTTATAGCGTGTACAAAATAGGGGATAGTTTTATGGTATTTTTATTAATTTTTTTATGTACTAGTAATGGCAGTGATCTGCGATTTTTTTATTTATTTATTTTTTTTATCGGGCCTGCGACATGGCGGACACATCGGACAAGTTTGACATTTTTGGGACCATTAATACATCAGCATTAATACAGCGCTCAGTGCTATAAAAATGCATTGATTACTGTAAAAATGTCACTGGCAGTGAAGGGGTTAACACTAGGGGGCGATCAAGGGGATAATTGTGTTCCCTGTTTGTGTTTCTAACTGAAGGGGGGAGTGGACTGTGTAGGGGAAGAGATGGATCACTGTTCATACTCTGTATGAACAGACGATCTGTCACTTATCCCCTCAGAGAACCGGAAACTGTGTTTACACACACAGATCCAGGTTCTCCGTGTGTCAGCGGCGATTACGGGAGCCCGGTGGTGATCGTGACCACTGGGCACTCGCATCGGCTCGGGGGGTGTGCAGCGGGTGCGCACGCACCCCTAGTGGCCACAGGTCGAAGCGACGTAACATAATGTCGCTTCGCCCAGCTGTGCCGTTCTGCCGCAGTAAAACTGCGACGGCTGGTTGGCAAGTGGTTAAGGGGTGGGACTGTTTTTCTGGAACTGTGCAACCGTCTATTTCTCCAGCAATGACTTGCCTTATGGATCATTCCCAGGCTACTGGAGATCGGAAGGTGATCCTCTTCTTTGGAAGAGGCGTGACTTTTCATTTCAACTTACCTGATGGCGAACGCACAGCTTAATGTGGTTTCCTGGAACATCAGGGGGTTAAATGATAAATTTAGAAGAGCACTGATGTTTAAATATCTGAAACCATTGAAACCTCATGTGGTATTTCTACAAGAGATGCACCTGGATGGTGCGTCTCTTGTAGAATAATACTAGCCTTGCGCCGCCCCTGGATATCTCAAGTCACTTATTCTACCTATGCAAGGGGGGTCGCTATTTTGATCAGAAAGGCTTACCTAGTACGATTCATCACGTCTTTCCTGACCCAGGGGGAAGGTATTTAATAGTAGTTGCTGATATCTACACTTGCAAACTGGTAGTGGTTAATGTTTATTCCGCACCCCCTTTCAGGTACAGTTGCTATATGATTTGCTAATGGGGGATTTTAATGCGATTCTGGATCCTGCGTTGGAATCTATTAACCCCACTAGGGCTTCATCATCTGAGCTCTTGACGTGGGTTGAATCTGCCTCTCTGACTGTGTTGTGGCGGTGGAAGAATCCGATGCAGCAAAGTTTTTCGCATTTGTCTAAGACTCCTAAATCTTCCTCTAGAATTGACCTGGCTTATGCTAACTCTCAGTTACAACAATTTATTGATAGGGTGGGTTATTTACCCAGGGGACTCTCAGACCATACCCCCTTATCTGTTACGTTTGGGTTCCCGTCCAGAGGTAGTGGAGGTGCATGGTGGTTGAATCCTGGCTGGCTGGAGGTGGAAGCAGTGACGGAGCAGGTCACTCCAGAAGCTCGCAAGTATTGGGAGGAAAATGTTGATACAACACCACCTCCAATAGTGCGGGGTCATTATATCTCAGCTATCAAGAGTGCAAGGTTAGAGAGCATAATGCTATGCAGCAGGTATTACAAACACGGGAACGTGACTGTGTTGACTTACATGCCTTTTTAACCTCCCTGGCGGTATGATTATTTCGGATTTTAGGTGCTAAAAGCGGTACAATTATTTTGCATGGAAATTTGGCGTTTTATATTGTAGGTCTGTAATTCTTAACAATAACACACTTAAATCTGTCCAAACAAGAGTCTAGTAGATATCCCGGGTATGATAAAGTTTGAAACACAAAAACATAAATTTTAATATAATAAATAAAAATAAATAATTAAACAAAAAAATAATAATTAAATAAATTTCCCCACGATTCACTATCGCTCAATTCTGCAAGTGTTCTAATTTACTATCGCTGTTTTCTAGCTGGTCTAAAGCCACTTTTGACGTAAAGGGACACTTTTTGGTTGCTATGGACAATCTCCAGTTTCCAGGCAGAAAGAACAGTATATGCAATAAAAAACTGCATGCAGGGTATGGGCCAAAGCACTGGGGACAAAAGGGATGTGAAATAATTTCATACAGTACTGTAATCTGTAAGATTACAGTACTGTATGTGTTATGATTTTAACATTTTCTTGAATTTGCCGCCAGGCTCCACCCCCGACGCTCGCAGGGAATGGAGCCTGGCACAGAGAGGCTTCAGGAGGAGGACGAAGCCCACAGACACTGCGGGGGACATCGCAGGATCCCGGGGACAAGGTAAGTGTACCGCTCCAGGATCCTGCAATGTAATCCCGTGGCTCGGGGTTACCGCTAATGGTGCTGAATTTTAACCCCGAGCCACACTCGGGAAAACCGCCAGGGAGGCTACATAATGAGAACACGTATAGGGATTTACTGGAACCCCGTAGAATGTTGACTCTGCACCTTTCAGAATTTACTCAGACCTTCCTGGTTAAGAGGGCGGAGGCACTGTTTGATCAAGGGGACAAGAATGGCAAATTATTAGCTATTCTGGTTGCAGATCAGAGGGCTCAGACTAATATTCCCTATATTAAAACTGAGCGGGGGGTTCTAGTTATAGACCCTTCGGACATTATAGACACATTTGTACAGTTCTACTCAAAACTGTACGCACAGTTCCCTGCATACCCAGAGGAGGAGTTGGAGCGGTTGTTGGCTTCTTTATACATGCCCACTCTGTTAGATGTAGATAGGGATATGTTGGAGGTGGACATTGTGGTAAACGAGATTGAGGTGGCCATTAGAGGGGTTCCTCCACACAAAGCTCCTGGACCCGCTGGGTTTACTATCGAATGGTATAGACAACATCTTACTCTACTGGTTCCCAGACTCAAATCCCTCTTCCATTACTGCATAGAAAATGGGGTGCTTTCTCCATCTTTGATGGAAGCTCACGTAATTTTACTTCCTAAACCAGGCAAGGACCCATTAGATTGCTCTTCATATAGACAGATTGCCCTCCTGAACCAGGATTTGAAAATTTTAACAAAAATATTAGCAAATAGATTATCCCAGGTTATCACCACATTAATAGACATTGATCAGATGGGGTTTATGCTGGGGACGTCAACTGACACTAATCTAAGAAGACTGTTTACACATCTCCAACCTGTACATGAGCAATCCGGGAGCAGGGTTGTGCTTGGATATGGAGAAAGCATTTGATTCAGTAGATTGGAAATTCATGGCTGCGGTGCTGGGTAGAATGGGCTTTGGGCCTAGGTTCTTAACGTGGATCTCCTTATTATATAGTAGTCCGGTGGCGGCGCTGCGTATTGGAGCTATAACGTCAGAATTTTTGTTGGTGCGGAGGGGCACGAGACAGGGTTACCCGCTGTCTCCCTCCCTATTTGCCCTGATGATTGAGCCTCTGGCAATTGCTCTGCAGACCTCTACGGAGGTCAGGGCACTGGAGATCAGGGGCATCCGTGAGTGCACCGCTCTTTATGCGGATCACATGTTACTTTTTCTTCAGGATCCAGGCCCATCCTTACGAGCGTTTAACATATTGTCAACATTTGCAAGGTTTTCCGGTCTCAAAGTCAACTGGACTAAGTCGAATGTGATGTCCATTGATGATGGGGCTCAGGCATTTGCGGACCCTAGCATCCCCATTGTCTGGGTACCCAAATTTAAATATCTGGGTGTTCAGATATCACCTAGAATAGGGGATTATATGACCCTTAATCTGTTATCCCTAATTCCAATGGTTAAAAGATTGGCGGCCTAGAAAAACCTATCTCTGCCATTGATTGGAAGAGTAAACCTTCTCAAAATGAAAATATTACCGGTATTTTTACATTTTCTGTGAAATTCTCCATTGATGGTTCCATGGACTTCAAACTTTTAGCGCGTTCTTATGTTCCGAGTCACATCCTAGGATCAGTATACACACCTTGCAAGAACCCATGGGACAGGGGGGTTCGGGACTGCCAGACCTTTATAAATATTTCTTATTAGGGATGAGCTTGATGTTCGGGTCGAACATAAGTTTGACTCAAACATCGGGTGTTCGGCAAAGAGCAAGCATTATGGGGCGTTCTCAGCAAATTCGAGCCCTGCGGAATGCCCATAATGCACTGCGTGATCGCATTGCTGCATAATGATTGACCAAAGCATGCACCTTACCTGCATGCTTTGGCCAATCACAGTGCCCTCTAAGAGAGCCATAATTGGCCAAAGGCAGGTCAAGCCCACGCCTCAAGCTATATAAGGCTTCTTTCATGGCGGCCGTGTGTAGTGTTGTTGGTGTGGACAGAGAGATGGCTTGATTAAGATTAAGCAGGCAGGTTATTCAATTAGTGGCAGTGTATTTTATATATTGAGAGAAAATATATATATATATATATATATATATATATATATATATATATATATATATATATGTATATATGTATGTATATGTATATATGTATATATATATATATATATATATATATATATATATATATATATATATACATACATACACAGTTCTCCCACTTAAAAAGATGAGAGGCCTGTAATTGTCATCATAGGTATACCTCAACTATGAGAGAAAATGTGGAAACAAATCCAGACAATCACATTGTCTGTCTGTTTTTTGAAAGAATTTATTTGCAGATTATGGTGGAAAATAAGTATTTGGTCAATATCAAAAGTTGATCTCAATACTTTGTTATATATCCTTTGTTGGCAATGACAGAGGTCAAACGTTTTCTGTAAGTCTTCACAAGGTTGTCACACACTGTTGCTGGTATGTTGGCCCATTCCTCCATGCAGGCAAATTTCCCTACCCCAGTTGCTGAACCGCAAAAAAAAAATTGGTCCCAGCCATCCACATGCTCAGTGTCCAAATGCTAGCTTGGCCAAATTGCTAGCACTGCAACTGCTTCCTTTTCAACTGGTAAACTCTGCCCCCTTTCGTGAATTTGTGGAATGTGCTGTACCTCAGTAGCAGGTTCCAAAACACCATTTCTTTTCTCGGAAGGCCATGCCGGCTTTCTACCGCCATGTGGAAAGCGATGTTTTGGCCTCGTTGGACAGGGCGGTCAGTAGGGTGCATATTATCGCTCACTCATGGTCCAGCAGGCATGGGCAGGGACATTACCTTTCCTTCACGGCGCACTGGGTAACTCTGCTGGCAGCTGAGAAGGATGCAGGACAGGGTTCAGTGTTGGAGCTTGTTCCGCTACCACGCCTCCAAAATGCTAGTGGTGATTCTGCCACAGCTCTCTCCTCCACCCCCTCCTCTTCTTCTTCCTCTATGGCCTCTTCTGCAGATTTGTCCTCTGAACCAGCGGTGCTCCATAAGTGTTTAAGGGGCTATGCAAGCAGTCAGGCTAAAAGATTCCATGCAGTGCTTGAGTTGGTCTTCCTAGGGAACAGGAGCCACACTGCGGCAGAGATTCTGTCAGCTCTGCAGGGGCAGGCTCAGAGGTAGTTGACACCACACAAGCTTCAGCCAGAAATGGTTGTATGCGACAATGGCACCAACCTTCTCTCCACCCTCCGGGGACTCTTCACATATTTGGCACATGTCCTGAATTTGGTGGTGCAGCAATTCTTGAGCAGGTACCCAGGCTTACAGGATTTCCTGAGGCAGGCCAGAAAAGTCTGTGGCATTGTATGACCGGCGGAAATGACCTGTGCTCGGCTGACATTCAAAGGGAATGCAACCTGCCCACCAACTGCCTTATTTGTGACATGCCCACCACGTGGAACTCAACTACGGCAATGCTGCAGCGGCTGCACACACAGCAGAGGGCCATCAATGAATACCTGTGCGAGTATGCCACCAGGACAGGGTCAGGGAAGCTTGGTTTCTTTTCGCTACGCCAGTGGCTACTGATCAAGGATGCATGCACTGTCCTGTCACCATTTGAGGGGGCCACAAGAATGGTGAGCAGCATGCATCAGTGACACTGTCCCTTTAGTCTTCCTGTTGGAGCACATGCTTTGTGAAATCATGGACAGGGCACTTGAGGCAGAACAGCAGGAGGATGAGGAGGGCTTCCTTACCTCTCAAGACTTATCCAGATAGCATTCCTGCGGGCCCAACAAACACACAGGAGGAAGAGGAGGATTGTGTCAGCATGGATGTAGAGGATAACACTCAGCAGCAGTCTTCAAGGGATGGTTTTCAGTCCCCAGAAACCCAAGGAGTTGTACGTGGCTGGGAGGGGAGGTAGTTATGGATCATGTGATCCTTGGTGACCCAGAGGACTCAATCAAATTCGTCTGCAAACTTACGCTGCATTGCCTCCCTGATTCTGCAAAGCCTACAAAAGGACCCTAGGATTTGTGGTATCAAGGAGAAGGTTCATTACTGGCTGGCAACCCTTCTTGATCCAGGTTACAAGGTTAAGGTTGCAGAACTCATCCTGCCTTTGCAGAGGGAGCAGAGGATGAAACATCTTCTGGAAGCCTTGGACAAAGGTTTGTGCAACTTATTTCCAGTCCCTGGGAGGTTACAATCTCCTGGTGCTGGGCAACGTGTTGCTGAGGCTTCGTTCAGTCAGAGGAAGAGTGGTGGAGAAGGTGGCCGGCTGACCGAGATGCCTTTAGACAAGTTTTCAGTCCTCAGCGCCAAGGTCTGATCGGTTCAAGCAACCATCGCCAGCGTCTGCTTTACATGGTGCAGGAATATCTAGGGGCAAGAGCAGACTTGGAGACCTTTCCAACAGAGCATCCAATGGGTTACTGGGTCTTGAGGATGGACCACTGGCCAGAACTAGCTCAATATGCAATTGAGCTACTGGCCTGTCCTGCATCAGCGTTCTTTCTGAACGCACATTCAGTGCTGCTGGAGGGTTTGTAAAGGATCATAGAGTGCACCTGTCCACAGGCTCAGTTGATAGGCTCACATTCATAAAAATGAATCAGTCTTGGATCAGCAGTTATTGAGCAGCTCATGTTGATGTAACTGATTGTTTGTTTTTTCTATGGAAGTGGGATCCCTTGAAGACAGCCTATGCTGTTCCTATCCTATTCCTTCTCAATCTTGATGATGCTAGCTTCCAACAATATTTTTGGTTTAGGACACCACCACCCAAGACCCAATTTTTCTGCCCCTGTTTTAACATGGGCATGTTATTGCAATTTTTGATATAGTATTTCAACGCAGGGCCCATTCCTGCACCCAACAAGAGTAACTGTGAGGGCTTACAGTGTTCTGGTACCACCAACACCTAAGGCCCAATTTTCTGCAGCATATATTGGGGAGGCCGTATAGTATATACCATTGATGGTGAACCTTGGCACCCCAGATGTTTTGGAACTACATTTCCCATGATGCTCATGCACTCTGCAGTCAGTTTGCAAAACATCTGGGGTGCCAAGGTTTGCCATCACTGGTATATACACTGCTGTTCAGAGTATATAGTGCCTGGGAGACCTCCACGCCATTTTGTTTTTTGGTTGTTGTTGTTTAATTTGGGTGTGGGGTTCCCCTTAATATCCATACCAGACCCAAAGGGCCTGATAATAGACTGGGGCGGGGAAACCATGCCGTTTTTTCCAATGATTTTCATCTATATTGCCGGGACCCGACAAAACAGTGAGTAGTTTTAAATGAAATTTTTTCCTTTTTAAAATGTTATTTTGCTGTGGTATTGTTCTAAACAGGAGAAAATGCACTACTTTACAGGCATACTAAGGACACCCCCCCAGGCACGATATTTAAAAGAATATTTCATTTTTATTGTTTCACTTTAAGCATTATTAAAATCGCTGCTCCCAAAAAAAAGCCGTTTTTTAAAACTTTTTTTTTTGCATTGATACAAGTCCCCTGGGGCAGGACCTGGGTCCCCAAACACTTTTTATGGCAATAACTTGCATAGAAGCCTTTAAATCTAGCAATTTTTCACATTCGTGTCCCATAGACTTTAGTGGTATTCGCGTGTTTGAACGAATTTTTGTCATGTTCTGCTGCGAACCGAACAGGGGGGTGTTCGGCTCATCCTCTATTTCTTGGCAGGACGAATGGTGTTTGCCAGGTGTTGGCTACCGAGGGATAGGGATGAGCCGAACACCCCCCTGTTCGGTTCGCACCAGAACATGCGAACAGGAAAAAAATTCGTTCGAACACGCGAACACCGTTAAAGTCTATGGGACACGAACATGAATAATCAAAAGTGCTAATTTTAAAGGCTAATATGCAAGTTATTGTCAATAAAAGTGTTTGGGGACCTGGGTCCTGCCCCAGGGGACATGAATCAATGCAAAAAAAAGTTTTAAAAACGGCCGTTTTTTCAGGAGCAGTTATTTTAATAATGCTTAAAGTCAAACAATAAAAGTGTAATATCCCTTTAAATTTCATACCTGGGGGGTGTCTATAGTATGCCTGTAAAGGGGCGCATGTTTCCCGTGTTTAGAACAGTCTGACAGCAAAATGACATTTTGAAGGAAAAAACACATTTAAAACTACCGCGGCTATTGCATTGCCGACAATACACATAGAAGTTCATTGATAAAAACGGCATGGGAATTCCCCACAGGGGAACCCCGAACCAAAATAAAAAAAAAAAAAAATGATGTGGGGGTCCCCCTAAATTCCATACAAGGCCCTTCAGGTCTGGTATGGATATTAAGGGGAACCCCAGCCAAAATTTAAAAAAAAAATTGACGTGGGGTTCCCCCTAAATTCCATACCAGACCCTTCAGGTCTGGTATGGATTTTAAGGGGAACCCCGCGCCAAAAAAAAAAACAAAAAACGGCGTGGGGTCCCCCTAAAAATCCATACCAGACCCTTATCCGAGCACGCAACCTGGCAGGCCGCAGGAAAAGAGGGGGGGACGAGAGTGCGGCCCCCCCCCCTCCTGAACCGTACCAGGCCACATGCCCTCAACATTGGGAGGGTGCTTTGGGGTAGCCCCCCAAAACACCTTGTCCCCATGTTGATGAGGACAAGGGCCTCATCCTCACAACCGTAGCCGGTGGTTGTGGGGGTCTGCAGGCGGGGGGCTTATCGGAATCTGGAAGCCCCCTTTAACAAGGGGACCCCCAGATCCCGGCCCCCCCCCTGTGTGAAATGGTAAGGGGGTACTTACCCCTACCATTTCACTAAAAAACTGTCAAAAATGTTAAAAATGACAAGAGACAGTTTTTGACAATTCCTTTATTTAAATGCTTCTTCTTTCTTCCTTCATCTTCTTCTTCTTCTGGTTCTTCTGGCTCTTCTGGTTCTTCCTCCGGCGTTCTCGTCCAGCATCTTCTCCGCGGCGTCTTCTATCTTCTTCTCCTCGGGCCGCTCCGCACCCATGGCATGGAGGGGAGGCTCCCGCTCTTCTCTTCATCTTCTTCTCTTCTTCATCTTCTTCTTCATCTCTTCTTCCTTCTTCTCTTCTTCATGTCTTCTGCGGGCCGCTCCGCAGCCATGCTGGCATGGTGGGAGGCTCCCGCTGTGTGACGGCGTCTCTTCGTCTGACGGTTCCTAAATAACGGGGGGCGGGGCCACCCGGTGACCCCGCCCCCCTCTGACGCACGGTGACATGACGGGACTTCCCTGTGGCATTCCCCGTGACGTCACAGGGAAGTCCCGTCATGTCACCGTGCGTCAGAGGGGGGCGGGGTCACCGGGTGGCCCCGCCCCCCGTTATTTAGGAACCGTCAGACGAAGAGACGCCGTCACACAGCGGGAGCCTCCCACCATGCCAGCATGGCTGCGGAGCGGCCCGCAGAAGACATGAAGAAGAGAAGAAGGAAGAAGAGATGAAGAAGAGATGAAGAAGAGATGAAGAAGAAGATGAAGATGAAGAAGAAGATGAAGAAGAAGAAGATGAAGAAGAAGATGAAGAAGAGAAGAAGATGAAGAGAAGAGCGGGAGCCATGGGTGCAGAGCGGCCCGAGGAGAAGAAGATAGAAGACGCCGCGGAGAAGATGCTGGACGAGAACGCCGGAGGAAGAACCAGAAGAGCCAGAAGAACCAGAAGAAGAAGAAGATGAAGGAAGAAAGAAGAAGCATTTAAATAAAGGAATTGTCAAAAACTGTCTCTTGTTATTTTTAACATTTTTGACAGTTTTTTAGTGAAATGGTAGGGGTAAGTACCCCCTTACCATTTCACACAGGGGGGGGGCCGGGATCTGGGGGTCCCCTTGTTAAAGGGGGCTTCCAGATTCCGATAAGCCCCCCCGCCCGCAGACCCCCACAACCACCGGCCACGGTTGTGAGGATGAGGCCCTTGTCCTCATCAACATGGGGACAAGGTGTTTTGGGGGGCTACCCCAAAGCACCCTCCCAATGTTGAGGGCATGTGGCCTGGTATGGTTCAGGAGGGGGGGGGGCCGCACTCTCGTCCCCCCCTCTTTTCCTGCGGCCTGCCAGGTTGCGTGCTCGGATAAGGGTCTGGTATGGATTTTTAGGGGGACCCCACGCCGTTTTTTTTTTTTTTTTTGGCGCGGGGTTCCCCTTAAAATCCATACCAGACCTGAAGGGTCTGGTATGGAATTTAGGGGGAACCCCACGTCAATTTTTTTTTAAAATTTTGGCTGGGGTTCCCCTTAATAACCATACCAGACCTGAAGGGCCTTGTATGGAATTTAGGGGGACCCCCACATCATTTTTTTTTTTTATTTTGGTTCGGGGTTCCCCTGTGGGGAATTCCCATGCCGTTTTTATCAATGAACTTCTATGTGTATTGTCGGCAATGCAATAGCCGCGGGTAGTTTTAAATGAGTTTTTTCCTTCCAAATGTCATTTTGCTGTCAGACTGTTCTAAACACAGGAAACATGCGCCCCTTTACAGGCATACTATAGACACCCCCCAGGTACGAAATTTAAAGGGATATTACACTTTTATTGTTTGACTTTAAGCATTAATAAAATCACTGCTCCTGAAAAAACATCCGTTTTTAAAACTTTTTTTTGCATTGATCCATGTCCCCTGGGGCAGGACCCGGGTCCCCAAACACTTTTTATGACAATAACTTGCATATAAGCCTTTAAAATTAGCACTTTTGATTTCTCCCATAGACTTTTAAAGGGTGTTCCGCGGCATTCGAATTTGCCGCGAACACCCCAAATTCTTCGCTGTTCGGCGAACTTGCGAACAGCCAATGTTCGAGTAGAACATGAGTTCGACTCGAACTCGAAGCTCATCCCTACCGAGGGATAATGAGGATGCCACCACAGTTTTGGAAGCGGCGATACTTGGATCTTATGAGGGTCTGGCTAACCTAATCCATAGAGGTCCAAAGGTACAGTTTTTTTTAACAAGATCTATGACAATAACGATTAGGGCATGGAACAAGGTGAAAGAACTTATGACTCCTGGGATAAAATCTATTTCTCCATCAACTCCATTGTGGTTTAATCCAAAACTACAGCATTTTAGTGAAATCCCTGATCCGATCATTTGGGCGGGAGGAGTCAGAATCAAGAGGTTGCAGGATGTAGTAGAAGGGGGGAGGCTGAGTACTTTTGATTGACTCAAGGCCAGGTATCAGTTGCCGACCTGGTACCTATTTAGGTATCTGTAACTGAGGCATGTCTTTATGCCTCAGTTTGGCTCTGATGCCCTGGAGCTTCAGTCATCTGCATTGGCATTGCTACTGCACGATGATTCCCTGGTTAAGCTTATGTCAAAAATGTATAAAGAATTGTTCACTGTATAATCGAAGGAGCTAGCCAAGTGTAGAGAGGTTTAGATGCAACACATCCCGAATTTTCACGGAGAAGGCTAGGATGATATATGGGAGGTCCCATTTAGGACCCTGGTATCGGTTAAAGATTGTCTCATACAGTTCAAAATAGTTCATAGAATTTATTATACCCCAGCACAGTTGGCTTCGATATATAGCTCCACTTCAGCGGAATGTTGAAGATGTACTTCCTCACCGGCGGATTTTGATCAAATTTTTTGGCACTGTACGGTAATAAAACATTTTTGGTCGGAGGTCATGCGTACCCTGCAGGAACTCTAGTTGGTGCAGGTCCCCTTGACCATCCCAGTATGTCTTTTGGGATTGATGGAGGATTTGGCACAAAATACGTTTTTATCTATCACATTATTCTATGCACGGAAAGCAATTGTTTTATATTGGAAAAAACCTGAGGCACCGTCACTTGCGTTTTGGAAGGGTATGATTAACAAATAATTACCTTTCTACAAGCAACTTATGCAACTCGGGGTTGTCAACGCAAATTTGATAAGGTTTGGCAGGGGTGGCTGGCTGATTCGTCCACTGTTGTCTGAAGTATTATCTGGCATCTGAGGAGGGTGGGAATTCCATCAAGTCCAACCTATGTGTGTGATTATATGTCAGTATTGCATTGTATATCCCTGTATGTTGCGGTCGTTCAGGTGCTTATCTAATAGTTTTTTGAAACTATCGATGCTCCCCGCTGAGACCACCGCCTGTGGAAGGGAATTCCACATCCTTGCTCCTCTTACAGTAAAGAACCCTCTACGTAGTTTAAGGTTAAACCTCTTTTCTTCTAACTATAATGAGTGGCCATGTGTCTTGTTCAACTCCCTTCCGCAAAAAAGTTTTATCCCTATTGTGGGGTCACCAGTACGGTATTTATAAATTGAAATCATATCCCCTCTCAAGCGTCTCTTCTCCAGAGAGAATAAGTTCAGTGCTCGCAACCTTTCCTCATAACTAATATCCTCCAGACCCTTTATTAGCTTAGTTGCCCTTCTTTGTACTCACTCCGTTTCCAGGACATTTGACATGTAGTTGCCGACCCCATTAATTTGTTCAGATCTTTTTGCAAGGTTTCCTTATCCTGCGGTAAAGTTATTGCCCTGCTTAGCTTAGTATCATCTGCAAATACAGAGATTGAACTGTTTACCCCATCCTCCAGGGCGTTTATGAACAAAATAAATAGGATTGGTCCCAGCACAGAACCCTGGGGGACCCCACTACCCACCTCTGACCATTCTGAGTACTCCCCATTTACCACCACCCTCTGAACTCGCCCTTGTAGCCAGTTTTCAATCCATGTACTCACCCTATGGTCCATGCCTACGGACCTTATTTTGTACAGTAAACGTTTATGGGGAACTGTGACAAATGGTTTTCCAAAACCCAGATGCACCACATCTACGGGCCTTCCTTTATCTAGATGGCAACTCACCTCCTCATAGAAGGTTAATAGAGTGGTTTGGCAAGAACGATTCTTCATGAATCCAAGTTATTGTGTAGCAATTACACCTGTAGGTGTTCGGGTGAGGTTTGCTTTCATTGAAATGTTGGAAGTAGGTGGGAATGTTTTCATCCTAATGTTTGGGGAAGGGCATGTTGCACAAGGGGGTGGGCAGTGGGTTGAGGGATGATAGTTGTTTTTTTGTATCGTTAGGTCCTTGTGACCTTAAGCCTGGGTATGCCCAATAGGCTTCTTGTGTTGTAATTCTTTTCATATAATAACAATAAACAGAATAAAAAATAAAAAAGTAGGTATTGCTGTTTCCCATTATATATTGGCGTATTTTTCTGGCAAAATATTTCCGGGTCCATAACCGTTTGTTGGCTTGGCACATTGTATAATCTAGAGTAAAAGTAGTGAAATGTTTTTAAGATTTCTCTAGGGTCATATGTCATCTCTCCCAGATGTTTTATAAATTTTTAATATGAAAGTCGCGGGAAGTCTTTGGCGTAATGCCCTTGCTAAAAGCCGACCTGGTTTATTCCTGTGTTGGTAAAACAGAATGCGGATCTTATGTCTAATGCCGCGTACACACAAGAAGACTTTCCGGCATACTTGGTCCGGCGGACCAGAGTCCGCCACACAATCCGATCGTGTGTAGGCTCCCGCGGGGTTTTTTTTTACCAAAAGTCCGCCGGACCTAGATTTGAAGCATGTTTCAAATCTTTCCGTCGTAAGTCCGCCGGACTCTGTTCCTGATGGAAAGCCCGTTCGTCTGTATGCTGGTCCGACGAACCAGATACAACGCAAGGGCAGGGTACTGCATCTCGCTCTCGCTGCAATAGGAAAAACAAATTTTCCTATTGCGGCGAGCGCGGGGCATACCAGGCCCTTAGGTCTGGTATGGATTGTAAGGGGAACCCCCTACCCTGAAAAAACTGGGTGGGGTCCCCCCTAAAATCCATACCAGACCCCAATCCGAGTATGCAGCCCGGCCGGTCAGGAAAGGGTGTGGGGACGAGCGAGCGCCCCCCCTCCTGAATCCGACCAGGCCGCATGCCCTCAACATGGGAGGGTGGGTGCTTTGGGGGAGGGGGCGCCCTGCAGGGCCCCCCCACCACAAAGCACCTTGTCCCCATGTTGATGAGGACAAGGGCCTCTTCCTAACAACCCTGGCCATTGGTTGCCGGGGTCTGCGGGCGGGGGGCTTATCGGAATCCATGAGCCCACTTTGATAAGAGGGCCCTTAGATCCCGGCCCCCCACTCTATGTGAATGAGTATGGGGTACATGGTACCCCTACCCATTTACCTAGGGAAAAAGTGTCAATAATAAAACACACTACACAGATTTTTAAAGTAATTTTATTAGACAGCTCCGGGGGGTCTTTTTCCAGCTTCGGGGGTCTTCTTCTGACTTCGGGGGTCCCTCCAGTTCCTCTTCTCCCCTCTTCTGCCAGCTCCTCCATTATCTTCATGCCGCTCTTTAGTTAGCGGGGGCCCGGACTTCTGGCTTCTGGGATTCTTGGCTTCTTCTCTTCTTCCGATGTTGGCACGACGGTCTCTCCGGCTGGAATGCTCTCTAAAGCGCTCCGATGAGACTTATATAGGCGGAGACCCCGCCCCCTTATGCCGTCAGTCCCTGGGCATGCTGCGGAAGAACTGGAACACCGGGAGAAGAGGCCAGAGAGAGCGGAAAAGAGGAACTGGAGGGACACCCGAAGTTGGAAGAAGACCCCCCAGAGCTGTCTGATAAATTACTTTAAAAACCTGTGTAGTGTGTTTTTATTATTGACACTTTTTCCCTAGGTAAATGGGTAGGGGTACCATGTACCCCATACTCATTCACATAGGGTGAGGGGCCAGGATCTGGGGGCCATCTTATTATTGGGGGCTCCCGGATTCAGATAAGCCCCCCGCCCGCAGACCCCGACAACCAACGGCCAGGGTTGTCGGGAAGAGGCCCTTGTCCTCATCAACATGGGGACAAGGTGCTTTGTGGTGGGGGGGCCCCGCAGGGCGCCCCCTCCCCCAAAGGCACCCACCCCCCCATGTTGAGGGCATGCAGCCTGGTACGGTTCAGGAGGGGGGGTGCGCTCGCTCGTCCCCACACCCTTTCCTGAGCTGCGTGCTCGGATCGGGGTCTGGTATAGATTTTAGGGGGGACCCCACGCAGTTTTTTCGGCATGGGGGTTCCCCTTACAATCCATACCAGACCTAAGGGCCTGGTATGCCCAGCGACGGGGCTCGCAAGGTGTCAATCTCGCCGATAAAAGCGGCGAGATTCACTATCTTTTCTAGTGCCGTTGTACCTGAGTCACGTTCAAAATGAACGGACTTGTCCGTGTGTGGGCAAGTCCGTTCATTCTGAAAGTCCACCTTAACTCCGGCAAAAGTCCGTTGGAAAGACGGGCGGACCTAGCCTGCCGGAAAGTCCGGTCGTGTGTAGGCAAGTCCGTCCGTTCAGAAAGTCTGGCGGTAGTCCGCCGGAAAGTCCGGCGGGAAGAACGTCGGACCAAGTCTGCCGGAAAGTCCGCTCGCCAAGGAAGTCTGCTGCCGAGAGATCAGTCTGTTGCATGGCTGGACTTAGGTGCGTCCAGTATGGTCAAGTATCTGGAACTCCTGGGTTAGAATCCCAGTCTAAGGTACATTCTCAGCCCAAGGAGACTCAATGTGCTCAACACAGTAAAGACTTAAGAGCACTTAAGCTGGGTCCTCAACTTAGAGAAATCGTCTTGCAGCCCCTTTTGGAGGTTGGAATTTTTTGGGTATAGTCATAGGCACAGCCAAAGGCAGGGTGTCTTTACCCGGGTCAAAGGCCAAGGCCATCAAGTAAAAATAACTTTTTTTGGCCTAAGTAGGCAAGTAGGGGAAAGACCTTCCATTTGCCTTTGTTGGGGAAGATGGTAGCCTCATTTAAGGCTGTTGCCTTCGCCTAGTTTCGCTCAACCTTATTAAAGAACAGCATGCTGTCTGCTTGGATCAAGAGAATCTAAGCTTTCGATTTTCCGATGAGCCTGACGTCATAAGTACGTAAAGCCTTAGTTGGTAATTACTAGCCAAAAGTCTACAGGAAAATCCTTTATTCCAGTCACCAGGAAAGTGGTAACTATGGATACCAGCATCATAGGCTGCGGTACAGTCCCAGCAGAACTTTCGGTCCAAGGGAAGTGGTCCAGAGTGAAAGGTTACTGTCTGTCAATATTCTGGAGGTTCGGGCAGTACGTTTGGCCCTCAGGGCCTGTACATACAGGTCACAAGGTGGTCATGTCTGACAATGCTACAGCAGTGACCTATATCAGTCACCAAGGGGGCACCAGGAGTTTGGATGCCCAGAGGGAGGTGAACCATTTGTTAGACAGAGAGGCATGTTTCCTTGCCTATCTGCAGTCTTTTTCCAGGGGTGGAAAAATTGTCAGGTGGATTTCCTAAGCCACCAGCAGCTGTACCTAGGAGAATGGTCTCTACACCCCACCATTTTTCAGGCCATATGCCAGAGATGTAGATCTGCTAGCTTCCAGGTTCAACAAGAAGCTAGACAACTTTGTGTCAAGGACAAGTGATCCGCTAGCACTAGGCTCAGATGCCTTGATAATTCCTTGGGATAATCTTCTCTGATCTATGCGTTCCCTCCAGTTCTGCTTCTTGCACGGTTCCTTCATAGGATTAAGCGGGAAAGGAAGCTGGTAATTCTAGTAGTCCTGGCTTGGCCCAGAAGGTCCTGGTATGCAGAGATCGTGTGAATGGCAGTTGGAAGGCCATTGGTTCTTCCGCTACGGCGAGATCTGCTTTCACAGGGGCCAATATTCCATCCTTCCTTAAAATCTAAATTTCACGGTTTGGCTATTGAGACCCACATCCTAAAAAAGCGTGGGATCTCAGGTCCAGTCATAACCACTCTGGTTAATGCCAGCAAGCCGGCCTCCATGCTCATACATTAAAGAATCTGGAAGGCATATGTCTCCTGGTGTGAGTCCAAGGGATGGCATCCTAGGAGGTATGCCATTGACAGAATTCTCGCTTTCCTTCAATTAGTAGTAGAAATGAGGCTGGCCTTGAGTACTATCAAGGGTCAGATCTCGGCCTTGTCTGTATTTTTTTTTTTTTTTCAGAAACTGATTACCTCTAATGGGACCTTTTATCCAGGGGGCACTGCGTTTAAATCCGCCAGTCCATGGGATTTGAATTTGGTTTTGTCAATTCTACAAAAACAGCCTTTTGAACCATTACACCATGCTTCTTTGTGTCTTTTGACCAATAAGTTGTTTTTTTTTCTTGTTGCCATATCCTCTGCCAGGAGGTATCAGAATTAGCGGCTTTTTTATGTAAAGAGCCATACTTAATTGTTCACAAAGACAGGGTGGTGTTGCGTCCTCACCCGGCTTTCATAACTAAGGTGGTATCAGGGTTCCACCTAAACCAAGATGTGGTCCTTTTTTCCAGATCCGCAGTCCACAAGGAAACATTGTTACTCTCTAGATGTTGTTAGAGCAGTGAAAATCTATCTGGAAGCGACTGCTCAGATACGGAAGACTGATTTTCTGTTTGTGTTGCCAGACGGTCCCAGAAAGGGCCAGGCAGCATCGAAGTCCACTAAAGCTAGGTGGATTCGACAAGTTATTGTTCAGGCCTATGGTTGGGAAAAGAAAATTCATTCTTTTCAGGTTAAAGGGCACTCAACTAGAGCAGTAAGTGCTGTATGGGCAGTGCATCACCAGGCCTCCATGGCGCAGATCTGCAAGGATGCAACTTGGTCTTCTGTCCATACGTTCACTAGATTTTATCAGGTGGATGTAAGAGGGCATGAGGATACCGCTTTCGGGCGCAGTGTACTGCAGGAAGCAGTGTATGTCCTCACGTCCAATGGCGGTCTTTTCTGATCTGTGTCTCCCTCCCCTCAATTTTGGCATTGCTATGGGACATCCCATGATGTAATGAATAGAGCTCTGTGTCCCGTGATGTATGAACAAGAAAATAGGATTTTTTAAAACAGCTTACCTGTAAAATCCTTTTCTTGAGATTACATCATGGGACACATTTATGTATATGTGTATTGGTGGTGGAACTACCGCCATAGCGAGCCACGCGGTCGCTATGGGGCCCGTGGGGAGGATGAGGAATGCATACTGGGGGGGCGAGCACCGCCCGCACGGTCCCCCACCCAGGGGAAGTGAGGAGAGGAAGAGGCGAGCTGTCTGTATGAGCAGAGAGCTGTAAGAGCTTTCATTGGAATTTCCTGTGTTCCCGGGGCTCACCGTCACATAGCCCCACCTCTTGGCCCGGCACCTTTGATAGACAGAACGCCGGTCCAATGCGGGACATGTGACGTCATCAAAGGTGCCGGGCAAAGAGGTGGGGCTATGTGACGGGAGCCCCGGGAACACAGGAAATTCCAATGAAAGCTCATACAGCTCTCTGCTCGCCTCTTCCTCTCCTCACTTCCCCTGGCTGGGGGAGTGTGCGGGCGGTGCTCACCCCCCCACTCTGAGGCAGCCGCAGGGCTTTTAGTAGCGCGATGATGCAGTGGGGCCACAGTGGGGACAAAAAAAGACTAGGACCACGGCCATGGGTGTTGATGGGTCTTTGCCCAGTAGGTTCCTGGCTGTGGCATTCTTCAAGCTGGACAACTTTGCTGCTGCTGGAGTTCCATCTTTGAAATCTGCGCCTCTTATCACCCATAAATGCTGCTCTCAGTTTGTAAGGGGAAGGGGTCAGGAAGGCAGACGTTAAAACTGGTGACATCCTGAGCAACAAAAAAAGGGGGGCGGGGGTCAAAGCTGAACTATAGACGGCATTGCAGGACAGCAGTCTCCACCCCCTTCCCCTCCCCCGAGGAGTGAATAGTGCCAAGATCGCCCACCGCTTAGAAATGTGCAGCAGCCGGAGGTTAGTGCTGGCTGAGCGGGAGGGGGGGGGTCCACGGCTCATCTCCTGCAAAAGAAAAAAAGGGTTAAGGTGTGGGGGGGAGGGCAAATGGGAGAAAGTCCAGAGTTTCAGTGTAAAAGGCAGTTTTTGGACCACGGTATCACCTGTTGACCTCAAGGTGCAGAAAATCCCCGGCTTTCCCTCCACCACTCCCCTGGGATACAGAAGCAGTAAGGCACTTAAGTAAAAGTTGATGGTTTTTCCAGGTCAGGCAGAAAGCAGGTCGCTGTACCTTTATTGCCGCAATGCAAACTGTCCGAGCTCCAAGGAGGCTTCCGAACATTTCTTGCTAAAGTCAGAGTTGCCCCCCCCTTTGTCGCAGACCCTGAAGGCACAGTACTGAAAGTCCAGGGAGTGGCGGGGGATGTGAGGTTTGGCGCCAGGGGAGGGAGGTCTAAGGGAAGTTCCAAGTAAACGCAAAGGGTGGGGGGTAAGAAAAAATACATTTAAAAACACAGTAGTTCTCCTTCAGTCGATGGGCAACAAAGCGCCTCTTCCTCTCCTCACTTCCCCTGGCTGGGGGACCGTGCGGGCGGTGCTCACCCCCCCACTCTGAGGCAGCTCCATGCTCACCAACAGCCATTTGAGGGCTGTAGTATGCATTCCTCATCCTCCCTGGTAGTTCCGCCACTGGCTCGCCTATTTCTCTGCACAGGTGAGGCTGCATTGGGCACGGGTGAGGCTGCATTGGGCACGGGTGAGACTGCATTGGGAACACACAGGCCGCATTGGGCACAGGTGAGGGTGATTGAAGCGACAACACCAGGTGTTTGGAGTATCTTTATCTGTTGATTGTTAACCTTTCTGGAACACATATTTTTCTCGTTCTTTTCTTTCTTTTCGTTCTTTTCGTTCTTTTCGTTCTTTTCTTTCTTTTCGTTCTTTTCTTTCTTTTCTTTCTTTTCTTTCTTTTCTTTCTTCTCATTCATCTCAGACTTGAGCCACACCCACTATTTAATTTAAGTCCCGCCATTTTTTTTGGGGGGGGGTGCGACCCCATACAACATTTTGCTATGGGGCCCTGTGATGTGTTATATATATCTCTCTCTCTCTCTCTCTCTCTCTCTCTCTCTCCTCTCTCTCCTCTCTCTCTCCTCTCTCTCTTCTCTCTCTCTCTTCTCTCTCTCTCTTCTCTCTCTCTTCTCTCTCTCTTCTCTCTCTCTTCTCTCTCTCTATATCTATATCTATATATCTATCAAGATACTTATTTACTTATTGCTTTGCTACAGGGACCATCAAACAGAGCTTTCTTCTTAGCACATCTTGCATTATGACCAAACACCTTAGACACTGGCGAAAAAACTGAGGTGCTCTCCATATGGGAGGGGTTATATAGGGGAGGAACTCTCCTTACAATTAGCAGGGCCAGATTTCCCACAAGGCCACCGAGGCCAGGCCTCAGGGCGGCAGTGGTACAGGGGCGGCGCCGCCCCCCACACTAACATCAGCATGCAGTGCACCCGGGCGCCAGAGAGGTGGGGGCGCTGAAGCGCTAGAGTGCTCCTCTCCCTCCTCCTCCTGAGCCTCCTCTCTGTGTCCAGACTGAGGCGGCTCCCTCCGCAGGCCACCGCTGTCTTTTTCGCTGCTCAAGCCCGTCCCCCCTCCCTCCTCCTGTCAGAGAAGGAGAGCAGCCGCCGAAGATCGGAGCGGCTGGTCTCTGTGCGGCGGGGGGGGGGCGTGTTCTCCTCTGTCTCTCACTCCCGAGTCCCGCCCAAGCCTGTGCCTGTCTCCATCTGTTCTATCTATTGTACACACTTGGAGGGGAGGTTGTCCTGGGGGGTTGTACTAATGGAGGGGGGGTTGTCCTAATGGAGGGGGGGGTTGTCCTGGGATGTCTGTACTAGTGAAGGGGGGGTTTGTCCTGGGGGGGTTGTACTAATGGAGGGGGGGTTGTCCTGGGATGTCTGTACTAGTGAAGGGGGGTTTGTCCTGGGGGGGTTGTCCTGGGATGTCTGTACTAGTGAAGGGGGGGTTTGTCCTGGGGGGGTTGTACTAATGGAGGGGGGGTTATCCTGGGATGTCTGTACTAGTGAAGGGGGGGTTTGTCCTGGGGGGGTTGTACTAATGGAGGGGAGTTGTCCTGGGATGTATGTACTAGTGAAGGGGGTTTGTCCTGGGGGGTTTGTACTAATGGAGGGGGGGGTTGTCCTGGGATGTCTGTATTAGTGAACCGGGGGTTTGTCCTGGGGGGGTTGTACTAATGGAGGGGGGGTTGTCCTGGGATGTCTGTACTAGTGAAGGGGGGGTTTGTCCTGGGGGGGTTGTCCTGGGATGTCTGTACTAGTGAAGGGGGGTTTGTCCTGGGGGGGTTGTACTAATGGAGGGGGGGTTGTCCTGGGATGTCTGTACTAGTGAAGGGGGAGTTTGTCCTGGGGGGGTTGTCCTGGGATGTCTGTACTAGTGAAGGGGGGTTTGTCCTGGGGGGGTTGTACTAATGGAGGGGGGGTTGTCCTGGGATGTCTGTACTAGTGAAGGGGGGGTTTGTCCTGGGGGGGTTGTACTAATGGAGGGGGGGTTGTCCTGGGATGTCTGTACTAGTGAAGGGGGGTTTGTCCTGGGGGGTTGGTACTAATGGAGGGGGGGGTTGTCCTGGGATGTCTGTACTAGTGAAGGGGGGGTTTGTCCTGGGGGGGTTGTACTAATGGAGGGGGGGTTGTCCTGGGATGTCTGTACTAGTGAAGGGGGGGTTTGTCCTGGGGGGGTTGTACTAATGGAGGCGGGGGTTGTCCTGGGATGTCTGTACTAGTGAAGGGGGGTTTGTCCTGGGGGGTTTGTACTAATGGAGGGGGGGGGTTGTCCTGGGATGTCTGTACTAGTGAAGGGGGGGTTTGTCCTGGGGGGGTTGTACTAATGGAGGGGGGGGTTGTCCTGGGATGTCTGTACTAGTGAAGGGGGGGTTTGTCCTGGGGGGTCTGTACTAATGGAGGGGGGTTGTCCTGGGATGTCTGTACTAGTGAAGGGGGGGTTTGTACTAATGAAGGGAGGGGCGGTTTGTCCTTGGGGGGTCTGTGCTAATGGAGGGGGTGGGGGTTGACCTGGGGGAGTTGTACTAATGGAGAGGGGGTTTTCCTGGGGGGTTTGTACTAATTGAGGGGGTTTGTCCTGGGGGGGTTTGTACTAATGGAGGGGGGTAGACCTGGGGGGGTTTGTACTAATGGAGGGGGGGTTGTCCTGGGATGTCTGTACTAGTGAAGGGGGGGTTTTGTCCTGGGGGGTTTGTACTAATGAAGGGGGGGTTTTGTCCTGGGGGGTTTGTACTAATGAAGGGGGGGTTTGTCCTGGGGGGTTTGTACTAATGAAGGGGGGGTTTTGTCCTGGGGGGTTTGTACTAATGAAGGGGGGGGGTTTGTCCTGGGGGGGTCTGTACTAATGAAGGGGGGGCGGTTTTGTCCTGGGGGGTCTGTACTAATGAAGGGGGGGCGGTTTGTCCTTCGGGGGGTCTGTGCTAATGGAGGGGGTGGGGGTTGACCTGGGGGGGTTGTACTAATGGAGAGGGGGTTTTCCTGGGGGGGGGGTTTGTACTAATGGAGGGGGGTAGACCTGGGGGGGTTTGTGCTAATGGAGGGGGGTTGTCCTTGGGGGGTTGTACTAATAGAGGGGCGTTTGTCATGGGGGTCTGTACTAATGAAGGGAGGTGGGTTTGTTCTGGGGGGGTCTGTAGTAATGAAGGGAGGTGGGTTTGTCCTGGGGGGTCTGTACTAAGGGAGGGGGGTGGGTTTGTCCTGGGGGGTCTGTACTAGAGAAGGGAGGTGGGTTTGTCCTGGGGAGGTCTGTAGTAATGAAGGGAGGTGGGTTTGTCCTGGGGGGTCTGTACTAATGAAGGGAGGTGGGTTTGTCCTGGGGGGTCTGTACTAATGAAGGGAGGTGGGTTTGTCCTTGGGGGGTCTGTAGTAATGAAGGGAGGTGGGTTTGTCCTGGGGGGTCTGTACTAATGAAGGGAGGTGGGTTTGTCCTGGTGGGGTCTGTAGTAATGAAGGGAGGTGGGTTTGTCCTGGGGGGGTCTGTACTAAGGGAGGGGGGTGGGTTTGTCCTGGGGGGCCTGTACTAAGGGAGGGGGGGGTTGTCCTGGGGGGGTCTGTACTAATGGTGGGGGGGGTTTGTCCTGGGGGGGTCTGTACTAATGGAAGGGGGTAGTTTGTCCTGGGGGGGTCTACACCCAGGAAAGTACACCCAGGGCTCCAGAGGAAGAGGGCAGTGCTGAGGGAACACCATCAGAGAGAGAACCCCGTTGCCCTGCGCCACCAGAGGGAAAGCCACACAGCCTGGCGCCATCCCTGGTGGAGAAAGGAATGGAGTCATTGCAGGAATACAGATCTGGGTGCTACCCAACGGAGTCGCCACGTCAATTCAGAGTGAGCTGACTCCTGATCAGGGGAAGCATTGCTGTATCGCTGGGTCAGGTGAGAGGGCCGATCGGCCATTATCTACTAATGTCCATAGGAACTGCAGTCTCTGACCATCTCCTGTATCAGGGCCCAGCCTTGGGGCGGCAAAGGGAGTAAATCTGGGCCTGACAATTAGGGTTGCCAGTGTCCAACACCTGAAGGTGGCTATCTAACCATGATGTAATGAATAGAGCTCTGTGTCCCGTGATGTAATCTCAAGAAAAGGATTTTACGGGTAAGCTGTTTTAAAAAATCCTATTTTAAAAGAGAAGATATTCTACAGGCTCTACATGCCTTTAATCTAGCTCCATGTTTTATAAAAAGACCTTGTACTACACTCTTTAACGTTTCCCATTGCAAGGGAGGAGAGGTTGTATATTTTTCATGGTCTATCACAGAAATTGCCGACTGCCTGACGAATTTATAACATATATCTCCTCTTTAAGTAAATTATCGTTTAACCTCCAAGACCAGTTTGTTATTCCGCCGCACAGTATAGCAAGTTCCAAAAACACTGGGGCATGATCAGACCAAATAAAACTTCCAATCTCAGAAGAAAATATAATTGTCGTTCCCATTTGGCTTATCAGAAATAAATCAAATCTATGATAGGTGCTATGCACCTTTGAAAAAAAATAAAATCTCTATCCGTCGGATGAAGGACTCTCCATATGTCAATTAATTGATGCTTATCCAGAACACTTTTAAATTTTATTCATTTGATTAGTGGCTTGAAATAGTCGAGATGCAGTAGTGTCCAGACCCTGGTCGAGAACAAAATTAAAATCACCCCCAACAAGGGTCATACCTTCCCCTCTTTCCATAAGGTCTGTTATCATTTGTCTACCTATTTTAATCTGATCTTGATTTGGTAAATATAGGTTGATAAAAGTATATTATTTTCCATAAATGGACACCTTCAAGATCAAAGATCTTCCATCTCTACTCTTCCAACTGTCCAAAACTTGAATTGCTATAGAGACCCCCCTAGATTTAGAATAGGAAAAAGCGTCATGGTACCATGTTGGATAATATTGGGTATATGGTTTGAGTGAAAATGCATCTCCTGGAAGAATACAACACTGACCTTTGTTTATGAAGAGAGTGCGGAATTTGCTATCTCCTAGATGGGGAGTTCAACATCGGGGAAGCCCCCGACCAAGAAGGGAGGGGAGAGGGGAAGAAAGCAGGGGGGGGGGGGAGGAGAGAAGGGGCAGAAAAAAGAGTGTTTTACCCCCATAGCTACTCCTGAGTGAATTCAAATACCCATAATGAATAGTGAATGTGCTAGAATCATTAACAATTTCCTTCCATTCCTCGTGTGTGCAGTGTATGAATTATACACATTGTTACCTCCCTCGTTTCCTAAGGAGGGAATCCCCTGGGAAATCTCTATAAGAAGAGAACCCCAGCCATTATTTGTGTCAGTTTTTTATTATTTTATCTATCACTCTTTACAATTTTCTTGTTTATTACTTTTTTAAAATAATTTTTAAATATTTTTTTTTCACAGTGCCTCTGGGGAAGGGGGTGGGGGTATAGAGCAGTGAATGGTGTCAGTAGTTTTTTTTTTTTTTTTTTTTTTTAATGTACCGTATTTATTTTTTTTACAATGTAATTTGTTTTAAAAAATGTTCACAATGCTTTTTGGGGGAGGGGGTTGGGGCAGAGGACAGTGTCAGTAGTTTATTATTTTATTTTTTTTTTACAATTTTTTTAATATTGATTGCAATTTTATTTTATTTTTTTCTATCAGTCCTGTTGGTGGACGTTGGTGAGATATCAGGGATCTAAACAGACCCTTCACATCTCCCCTTTGAGACAGAGAAAGAGACTGAGGACACAGATTCCCCAGTCCCATTCTCTACTGTCTCAGCATTGAAGATGAATGGACAGAATGCAGAGTTTACTCTGCTCAGTTAATTAAAGATAGAGGAGGGATCGCTCACTGTGTCCAATTGAGAAAAGGAAGGAGTCGGTAAATTACATATTTACCGGTCCCTTTCTCCGCTCTGCATCCTGACACATCCCCCACAGCCGCCGGAAGAGGGGGGCGGAGAAGGACAGGGGACCAGAGGAGCAGCCAGAGAACATGGGGCGGAGTAGGGGGTCAGGGGACGGAGGAGTGGCCAGAGCACACAGGGCAGAGAAGAAGGACAGGGGACCGGAGGAGCGGCCGAAGAACACTGGGGCAGAGGAGAAGGACAGGGGACTGAAGGAGCAGTTGGAGGAGAACGACGGGACCAGAGGAGCAGCCGGAGAACACTGGGGTGGAGGAGAAGGACATGGAAGAGGAGGACACAGGGAACAGCCAGGGGTGATCGGCGTGGTGGAAGCCACGCAGCCATTACTTTTACAGGCTCAGACTGTCACTGAAACTGGCCCACTGAGCCATCGGCCCACTGGGAAACTTCCAGTAGTCCTGATGGCTAGTACATGCCTGCTCCCATTCCTTCAATGTCCCACCTGTTGCTTTCCTTAGTTTGCCCTTCAGAATCCTATTAGCCCGCTCTACTTGGGCAGAGCTCTATGGGTGATAGTGTATGTGACATTTCCAGTCAATGCTCGTTAGCTTTTGTACCTGTTGTGTAACCTTTAAAGTAAATGCTGGTCCTTTGTCTGAGTCTATACTTACCAGACATACCCATGGAGGGATGATCTCTTTGCAAAGAATCTTAGCCATGGTCTTTGCATCCTATTGCATCCTGTTTGTTACAAAAGCCTCTGGCCAGCGGCTAAACCTGTCAACTATCACTAAAAGGTATTTACACCGTACATTGTTGGGCATGTGTGTAAAGTCAATCTGGAGCTTTTGGAATGGTCCAATGGGTGGCACAGAATGATCATGTTTAGTCTGATTTGGATTGTTAGCGTTGCATACCTCAACTTTTGAAGTTGAGAATGAGGGACATTTAGGGGGGAGATTGACCTGTGGCAAGCGTAGCGTGCCGTGGCAAAAAGTGGGTGTGGTTAAATTATGCTGGATATAAGGTGGCAATCTGGCATTCCCTGTGTGCCTCTACCACTATCCCCTTTAGCTACAGAGGCAGCACCTGCGGGTGTATACATTTTGTATCCACAATGCTTTGCTTCAAAGCTGCGGCATTAATTATACTCTTTGTTGAAAGTCACCCATTCAAGTGAATGGCGCTGCTCTGTGGTGTGCCCCACAACTGTGTGCAATGCACATGGTTGCTGCATGCTAATGTAGGGTTGAAGTGGTTAAAGCAGTTGGTGAAGAGGCGATACAACACCTCTGTATCACCTGCCAAATGCTCTCTAATAAGCAATCCAAATCATTTTTTTCCCATATACTGTAGCACAGGGCTCAAATTTTCAAGTCCTGAGCTACTAGCCAGGCCTTAAGGGTTACGCGCCGCCCCTAATCCCGCCCCTATACACAACCTCATAAATTCCCATGAAATGACACTTAATATTTATTTGTGTAATTTCTGCATAAAACATTAAACAACAACTTTTTATTATCTGTGCCCATCAATGCAGCCTCACCCGTGCCCATCAATGCAGCCTCACCCGTGCCCATCAATGCAGCCTCACCCATGTCCATCATCGCAGCGTGACCAGTGCCCACTAACGCAGCCTCATCCGTGTCCATCATTGCAGCCTCACTGGTGTCCATCATTGCAGCCTCGCCAGTGCAGCCTCAGCTGTGTCCATCATTGCAGCCTCACCAGTGCAGAGGGGGCGGACGGATCACACACAGCCCCACCCTCCTGACCCCGCACCTGTGACAAACAGAAAGCGCCCTGGCATTGGACCGGCGTTCTGTCACAGGTGCGGGGTGAGGAGAGCGGGGCTATGTGTGACGGCGCGCGGACTGCAATTGTAATGTAAGCTGTTACAGCGGGCAAATCCTGCTCTGTGTTCAAGCCGGCTCTCCTCTTCCACCATGCTCTCTTCCACTACAATGATCCAGCCACCCTCTCTCTTCCTCCACACTCTATTTCTCTGGGAGAATGACTTGAGGCGAGGGGAAAATTTGAGGGCTGCTGTAGCAGATGCTGGGCAGGCTAGTTTTGGGCCGGTAGTGCACGGTCAGGGTGTGCACCCAAAGCCGGCTTCTGTAAATTATACTGTTGGTGCTCTACACATTACGGCTTACCATTTGGTTGCTAGAGGTTACTGATCACTGATTGCCACTCATTGGTTTCTAGCGGTTACTACACATTACTGCTTGCTGATTGGTTGCTAGAGGTTACTACAGATTACTGCTTAGTGATTGCTTGCTAGAGGTTACTACACATTACCTTACTGAACAGGAACAACTTGTAGCCAGGAGTCAGGGGTGGAGCTGGGAGGGAGAGCCGCTCTGCACGTAGGTACTTTTCTCCACAGTGCGTACCCGCTAAGCTGTCATCGGTTGCCAGGACTCAGGGGAGGAGGCTGGCTGCAGTGAGGATACTCCCACTGAGTGGAGCCCAGTGTCGGAACTTGTTCCAGCACTGGGATGCAGGACTCCAGCCCAGATCCGCGGGACCCTGGAACTTACCTCAAATCGCGGGACGGTCCCGCGGAATCCGGAACCGTTGGGAGGTATGGAGTTCTTTCTGATACATGTTACAGACCGTCCTATTTGATCTTGTGTTTGGAAAGATTTGGTATACAGAATCTTTTCTTTATTTCATCCTTCACTATCTGCCAACCCCCACGTCCTATGCCATGGAACTGTGCTATGATAAGAGGAGCACTATGGCTTGGGAGACCTATTAGTCCCCCTTTTAACATTAAACCATTTACATCTAATGCCAACCGTTTTTGCAGCCAGCATTTTACATCCTTTTCATTTGCTGTTTACTGAAGTTCTTTTAAGAAGAGCATGTTCCAGTATCATAGGTGGTTCTAACATGGCCATAGATTTTTGTTAGTCTTGTAAAAGGTGTTGCTGCACTGCGGCATTCTTAGCAGTTTTGTCAGCAAATGCGTTGCCTTTAGCTACAAAATCAGAAGCTGTGTGTGCCTTACATTTAATGACAGCTATGGATCTAGGTTTCTGAATGTCCTCTAAAAGATTTATTATTTATTTATTATGTGTTATTCCTTTCCCATCCGCAGTAGTAAATCCTCGCCTCTGCCAGATTTTACCCAGGTCATGAACTACCCTGAATGCATAACTAGAATCTGTGTAAATGTTTATGTCCTGATTCTCAAAAAGCTCACATGTGCTGGTCAAAGCTACCAATTCTGCAGCCTATGCTGACATGTAAGGCAGGGGTTGTGCCTCATGAACAATGTCAGGTAACTGAGCCACTGCATACCCTGTTAAAAAGGTATAATCTGAAGGTCTGGAACAAGAATCATCTACAAATATATCCAGAGCCTCTGGGATGGGGTTTTCCTGCATATCTATTCTAGGGGCAGTGTCCTTGTGTATTATGTGGACACAGTCCTGTTCCTCAGGGGACTATCAGTTTCTCGTTTTATCCCTAAGAGACAATTTAACATAGTTATGGGGCCTGAATTAGACCCTGCATAGTTATCTTCCAAATTAGTAGTTGTCAAAATGGCCTCATAACCACTTGCTCTTTGTGCAGTCATGTGTTGCGTAGTAAGATTCTTAAGGACATGCAGCTCATGATTAGTTATTTGACAGATGGTTTTATGTCCCAGAGTCACACTCATTGAGTCTTCCACTGCCATGGCACTCGCTGCCAAAGCTCTTAGACACGCTGGCATGCCTTGAACTGGTACTGGGACTACTTTGGAAATATAGGCTACTGGCCTCCTGTTATTTCCTTGAGTCTGGGCAAGCACAGCTGCCATGGTTTTTACAATTGTCACGTGCATACAAATGGAAGACAATATCATAGGATGGCAACCTCCCAGCAGGAGAGGAAACAAGAGGTTCGGTAGGCATTTTCTGACTCTTGACTCTCCTCTTTACAATGTCAGGCTTTGTGTGTTGCCTCAGTATATTGTCGAAATGGGCGCAGTCAGAAATCCATTGGCGGCAGTAATTTATCATACCAAGGAAGGAGAGCATTTTCTTAAGTTTTCGGGCGGGCCTTGATCCTTGACTGGCTCTTCATTTGAGTACCGTTTCCCAGAGTGAAACCCAAGTAGTCTACAGTTGGCTGATAATACTTCAATTTGTGCCACGCCACCTTGTGTCCTTCTTTACCCAAGAAATCTAACAGACACACTATCCTGTCTGCATGCTTCTTTGTCTGGGGAAGCTAACAGAAGGTCATCCACTTACTGTAGTAACATGGAACCATGACGGGGTGCCCAACCCTTTAAGGACTCTCTGAGGACCATAGAATAAACAGCCGGAGAGTCCACATAGCCTTGCAAGCATTCTAGTTCAAGTTAGCTGCCCACCAAAAATGGAAAAACTTCTGAGAAGTTGTGTCTCTTGGGACCATTGGGATGGAAAAATAAGCATTACTTAAATCGATCACAGTATAACACTGTATTGTGTGGAATGGAGGTCATCAATGAGGGCACATCTGGGACCATGGGCGCTATTTGGACAACTAAATTGTTGATTGCATGTAGGTCCTGAACAAACCTATAAGTTCCGTCTGATTTCTTTACAGAGTTTTTATTGGTGTGTTATATGGAGAAACAATAGGTTTTAACACTCCCTCCTGTAACAACTTGTCTATCACAGGTTTGATGCCTTCTAGTTTTTCTGCTGACAGAGGATATTGTTTCTGAAAGATGGGAGTTACTACTGGATTTAAATGTGCTTTGTAAGGTGTGCAAGGGATATATCCTACATCAAGCTTGTTTTTAACCCACACCTCTGGGTTCACCTCATCTAATTCCTCTAAATGCACATTGTGGTGCTTCCAGGTGCACGCTTCCCTTTGAATCCACCTTAATTGTGGCTTCGCGTTTTCCCAGAAGATCTCTGCCCAACAAATTTACTGGGCATCACGATATGATTTTAAGAGTATTGCACTATGGGACCTTTCCCATAAGGATTTTCTACACTCAAAGGGGGTGTTTCCCAGGTTTTGACACATACTCCCTTGATACCAATTGAGGGTACACATTCTACTTTTGTCCCCTCATGATGGTCTTCCCTTAGGCTGGATTCACACCTATGCATTTTTAGTGCATTTTGCAGATTTGCACTACAGTTAATTTAACATGGTTTCCTATGGAACACGTTCTGTAGTGCAAATCTGCAAAATGCAAAAAGCACTAAAAATGCAATTCAGCCTTTAAGCTTGACCTGGTCGCTTCTGTGTCTACCAAGAATGTGAAAATTGTACCACTAACCATTAGTGTAATTTGGGGAATCTGGTCATAATTGGCAGTTAGTTGGGGGCACATCAAAAAGGGCTAGTCGTGTGTATGCCTTCCTCATCAATTGCCATTATAGTGTTAATTTTTACAAAGTAAATTTATTCCTAACAGGTTTTCAGGGCAGCCTGGAACTACAGTGAATTCATGCCAAATAATCTTGTCATTTCCTTCACTGTCAATGCCTCCTCTAACAGGTAAGGGAGGGGTCTCAAAAGTTGGGAGAAGTGCTCCGATAATCTGCATTGAAGATTCACATGAAGTAAGTGGTCCCACATAATGTTCTTCCCTTAAGGTGGAGCTGGATGAGTCGTGTTTATGACAAAGTGTTTTCCTCTTCCCTAGTGTTAAAATTATTTTAGGTTTCTGTTGGGGAGTAGGTGTCAGAGAGCCTACCTCGGTGGACATGGTGCTGCTCGTTGTGTGCGCCGGCACGGGCAGGCACGTGCGTTCCTGCTGGTCCTGTTGTGCGTGCCCCTGCGGGCACTGGTGTGTGCGACTCGGCTGGCCTTGGGGTGCGTGCTGGTGTGCGGGCTCGCTCGCTCCTTTGGGCACTAGTTTGCATCATCCTACGGGGCCTGGCGTGCACGCCGGTGTGCGGGCGCGCGCGGGCTTGTGCGGTGCGCGCGCTGTTTGGCACAAATCTGTCTATTTAGGCTGGCTTCACTCTCTGATCAGTACTGCCTGAACTCTGCCTGCACCTGACCTCTGGCCTGTCAGACTATTCTTCTGCCTGCTCCGTTGTACCTCGTTGCCTGCCTGTTGCCGAACCCAGCCTGTCTCCAGACCTTCCTGTTCAGTCTTTGCCTGTGTTCCAGCCTGCACCTTGCTGTTAAGGACTGCTCATCCAACTGCATCTGGACTCTCTTACCAGGCTCCCATACCACTCCGTACTCCTGTGCTTCCTGTATACTCTACCAGGGGCCGCAAGTCGGACGTGTAAGGGAGCCTACCCTCTGCCCAAGCGGACTCACCGGTCTGGTAAGTGAGAAGTCTGATAGTATGTGAGACAACTGGACATGTGAGAGAGCTTTTTACTTTCAGGCCAGCCCTATTTTTGCACTTGCAATTTTGTGTTTTTGCACTTTGCCTCTTGTGGTGCAAGTTTTTCTCCTCTCTTGTCCACATGCAAAACATTTATTTTTCCTTGGCTGTCCTCCTCCTCTACCTTTTTTATATCCTCCTCTTCCCCATTCCCATGTTGACCCCTTTCTCTAGGATAAGTACTGTGTTGCAATCCCTGAAAATGTGCCTTGGTGGGAGATATGGGGACCGCAAAACATCCAGCGGCGCCTTTCTCCATCACTCACTTTTCAAATGTAGTTGCATCCATTCCTGTCCAGTCTGAAATAAGCTGTCTTATCAACAGCGAGATTTCAGATTTTAATTATATATGTATGTATATATATATATATATATATATATATATTATATATAATATATATATGTGTGTGTATATAGATATAGATATAGATATAGATATATATATATATATATATATATATATATATATATATATATATATATATATATATATATTACCTTGGCAGAATTTGATTTCTTGGCCATTTTTCAGAGAAGATCAATAGCACAGAAACTTTTATTGGCTGAAGCCATTTATTATCAATCAACTGTGTTTACTCTTTTTAAATCATAATGACAACAGCAACTATCCAAATGACCCTGATGAAAAGTTTACATACCCCAGTTCTTAATACCTTGTATTGCCCCCTTTAACATCAATGACAGCTTGAAGTCTTTTGTGATATTTGTGGATGAGGCTCTTTATCTTCTCAGATGCTAACTGTGTGTGACTGCGAGCAGAGCCGAGTACACAGGAGATTCAGGTCTGTCTATTTAGGCGGCGCTCGTTCCCTCCTTCCCCTCCAAGGCAGCTGTTCGGCGTATATACGTTCATCTTTGCATTAGGATCACAAAGACATTACGTCTTCAGATGCAGCTTATGACCTCGGCATGGGCTGGGACTTAGTTTTTTCAGTCGGGGGCTGGCGGATCTTCTTCCTCTGGACAGTCGGCCAGCAAACGTAAGGGGTGTTGTTGGGGGTTCAATGAAGGGACTTGCAAGTCCGGGGCAATGTGTGAATTCAAACAAGAGTGCTCCGGCTGCGGGGGCTCCCATTCCAATAATAGAGGTTTACACAATGAGGCAAGGGTAGACAAGGGGAGCTTGCGGGAAAAAGGGAGGACTCCGGTGAGCATAACAAGGATGCGTCCGTTTCTAGGTAGAGACAGCGGAACTGTTAGCTGCAGGATTCTCCGAGGGTTTTCGGATTCCGTGTAGGCTCACCCACCCCCCTCCGCCTACGGAAAATTTGAAGTCGGTGTTGACTCGTGCGGACATGGTGTCCCAAAAATTGGCAAAAGAGCTGGGCCACATGGCGGGTCCGTTTGCTTCTTTGCCGCTGGACAATTTAGTGGTTTCTCCTTTGGGGGAGGTTCCCAAGAAGGAACCCAACAAGTTTAGATTGATCCATCATTTGTCGTATCCCAGGGGGGGTTCTGTGAATGAGTCCATAGATACGGGCCTATGCTTAGTTTCTTATACTTTGACGCTGCGGTGGGTTGGGTTCGGGTTTATGGGCGGGGGGCTTTATTGGCAGAAACGGATATTGAATCCACTTTTCGCTTGTTACTGGTGCATCCCGACAGTTTTCACTTGCTGAGTTGTAAGTGGCAGGGGTGCTACTTCGTTGATCAATGTTTGCCCATGGGGTGCTCCATTTCATGTTCCTTGTTTGAAACATTTAGTTCCTTTGAGTGGGTGGTCAGGGAGGTGTCTGGGCTTCCGTCTGTCATCCACTACTTGGATGATTTTTTGTGTATCGGGCCGGCCGCTTCTAATGCGTGTAGGATTTTGTTGGCTACGATTCAGCACTAGGGATGAGCCCTGTTCGGTTCGCACCAGAACTTGCGAACAGGCAAAAAATTGGTTCGAACACGCAAACACCGTTAAAGTCTATGGGACACGAACATGAATAATCAAAAGTGCTAATTTTGAAAGGCTTATATGCAAGTTATTGTCATAAAAAGTGTTTGGGGACCTGGGTCCTGCCCCAGGGGACATGGATAAATGCAAAAAAAGTTTTAAAAACTGCAGTTTTTTCGGGAGCAGTGATTTTAATAATGCTTAAAGTGAAACAATAAAAGTGTAATATCCCTTTAAATTTCGTACCTGGAGGGTGTCTAAAGTATGCCTGTAAAGGGGCGCATCTTTCCCGTGTTTAGAACAGTCTGACAGCAAAATGACATTTCAAAGTAAAAAAAGTCATTTAAAACTACTCGCGGCTATTAATGAATTGCCGGTCCGACAATACACATAAGTTAATTGATAAAAACGGCATGGGAATTATCTGAGCACGCAACCTGGCAGGCCACAGGAAAAGAGGGGGGACGAGAGAGCGCCCCCCCCTCCTGGACAGTACCAGGCCACATGCCCTCAACATTGGGAGGGTGCTTTGGGGTAGTCCCCCAAAACACCTTGTCCCCATGTTGATGGGGACAAGGGCCTCATCCCCACAACCCTTGCCCGGTGGTTGTGGGGGTCTGTGGGTGGGGGGCTTATCGGAATCTGGAAGCCCCCTTTAACAAGGGGACCCCCAGATCCCGGCCCTCCCCCCTGTGTGAAATGGTAAGGGGGTACAAAAGTACCCCTACCATTTCACAAAAAACTGTTAAAAATGACGAGACTTTTTGACAATTCCTTAATTTTAAATGCTTCTTTCTTCTATTTTCTTTTTTCTATCTTCCTTCGGTTTCTTAGTCCATCTTCTGGTTCTTCTGGTTCTTCCTTCGGTGTTCTCGTCCGGCATTTTCCTCCACCTGTTACGTAACCCCGCTCCCTATGACATCACGGGGAATGCCACAGGGAAGTCCCCATCAAGTCTCCGTGCGTCAGAGGGGGGCGGGGTCACCGGGTGGCCCTGCTCCCTGTTATTTATGAAACGTCAGAAGAGGAGAAGCGTCGCACAGCGGGAGCCTCCCTCCATGTCATCATGGATGCGGAGCGGCCCGAGGAGATGGAAAGAAGACGCCGACGCCGCGGGGGAAGATGCCGGACGAGAACACCGGAGGAAGAACCAGAAGAAGAAGATGGAGGAGGAAACCGAAGGAAGATAGAAGATAAAAGAAGCATTTAAATAAAGGAATTGTCAAAAACTGTCTCTTGTCATTTTTAACATTTTTGACAGTTTTTTTGTGAGATGGTAGGCCCTTACCATTTCACACAGGCGGGGAGGGATCTGAGGGTCCCCTTGTTAAAGGGGGCTTCCAGATTCTGATAAGCCCCCCGCCCGCAGACCCCCACAACCACCGGGCAAGGGTTGTGGGGATGAGGCCCTTGTCCCCATCAACATGGGGACAAGGTGTTTTGGGGGGCTACCCCAAAGCACCCTCCCAATGTTGAAGGCATGTGGCCTGGTACGGTTCAGGAGGGGGGGCGCTCTCTTGCCCCCCTCTTTTCCTGAGGCCTGCCAGGTTGCGTGCTCGGATAAGGGTCTGGTATTAATTTTTGGGGGGACCCCACACCATTTTTTTTTGTTAATTTTGGCACGGGGTTCCCCTTAAAATCCATACCAGACCTGAAGGGTCTGGTATAGATTTTGAGAGGGACCCCACGCAATTTTTTTTTTTTTAATTTTGGCCGGGGTTCTTCTTAATATCCATGCCAGAGCTGAAGGGCCTGAGATGGAATTTAGGGGGACCCTACACGTCTTTTTTTTTTTTTTTTTTTTTTTTTTAATTTTGGTTCGGGGTTCCCATGCCGTTTTTATCAATGAACTTTTATGTGTATTGTCGGACCGGCAATTCATTATAGCCGCAAGTAGTTTTAAATGACTTTTTTTTTCTTTGAAATGTCATTTTGCTGTCAGACTGTTCTAAACACGGGAAACATGCGCCCCTTTACAGGCATACTATAGACACCCCCCCAGGTACGAAATTTAAAGGGATATTACACTTATTGTTTCACTTTAAGCATTATTAAAATCACTGCTCCCGAAAAAACTGCCGTTTTTAAAACTTTTTTTGCATTGATCCATGTCCCCTGGGGCAGGACCCAGGTCCCCAAACACTTTTTATGACAATAACTTGCATATAAGCCTTTAAAATTAGCACTTTTGATTTCTCCCATAGACTTTTAAAGGGTGTTCTGCCGCTTTCGAATTTGCCGCGAACACCCCAAATTGTTCGGCGAACTGGCGAACAGCCAATGTTCGAGTCGACTCGAACTCGAAGCTCATCCCTACTCAGCACATGGCGGAACGCTTTGGCGTTCCGCTGGCGGCAGACAAAAGGAAGGGCTTGCTACGGTCCTGTGTTTTCTTGGGATTTTGATTGATACCGAGGCAATGGAATGCCGCATCCCGGAAGACAAGTTGACTGACTTGCGGGTGGCAGTAGTTTCAGTGCGGGGGGCTGGCAAGTTGACCTTGCGTCAGCTTCAGTCGCTTCTGGGAAAACTGAACTTTGCCTGTGGGATAATGCCGATGGGCAGGGTTTTTAACCTCCGGCTGGCGGCAGCTACAGCAGGGGTTCAAGCTCCGGGGCATCACATTCGCCTGACCCGGGAACATAAGGCGGACCTGGGAGTTTTGGAATCCTTTTTAGATTCTTATAATGGCAGGTCGTGTGGATGTCGGAAGCTATGTCCAGTTTTAATTTGGAGCTGTTTACTGACACTGCGGGATTGGCGAGCTATGGGGCATATTTTGGGGTCAGGGGAGTGCGGGCCCATGGCTGTTGGAATGGCAAGAGGCTGGGTTCACCAGGAATTTGCCACTTTTGGAACGGTTTCCGATTGTGCTTGCAGTGGGGCTCTGGGGTTCTCAGTTCGGCAATAAGAAGATTAGTTTTAACTGCGATAATATGGCTGTTGTGCAGGCTATGAATAACGTGTCAGCTTCATCACCACCGGTGGTGCGTTTGTTGAGGCATTTGGTGTTGGCTTGTTTGCGTGGTGCAATAATTCATTTGCCGATGCTCTTTCTTGGTCTCAGTGGGACAAGTTCCGATTGTTGGCTCTGGGAGCGGCACAACTGGGAGTTCCTTGCCCAGCACAGCTGTGGCGGATTGCCTTAGAGTGACTGCGATGATGATTCGGCAATCGTTGAGTAAGGCTACTTGGGCGGTGTATTCAAAAGCCTGGGAGAAATGGTACAGTCTGGTATGGAGTTTGGGAGGGGCAGTTGCTGATGGGGAGATTTTGGTTCCTGGCTTTGTATTTTATAGGTCGAAATGTGGAGATGGGAGTTTCGGTGTTGGTATTGAATAGCAAACTGGCGGGGTTGGCGTTTTTGTTTAAGTTGATGGGTCACAGGGATTGCTCTAAGGATTTTTTGGTGCGGCAGGAGGTAAAGGGTTACCGCAGGGGGCGGCGGCGACCAGTGGATGGTCGACGTCCAGTGTCTTTTGAGTTGTTAGGCTTTTTGTTTCGGGTGCTGCCGGAAGTGTGTTTGTTGGGCTATGAGGCAGACAGCTTTTTCCTGGGCATTTTTGGTGCATTGCATATCGGGGAAATGGTTTCTTCGCCCAGAAAGGGGTCTGATGGATTGCAGTTGGCTGACGTTCATTGCAGCAGCAATTTGGTTGTTTTTTGGATACGTAGATCCAAGACCGACCGAGCTGGGAGGGGGGAGCGGATGGAGTTGTTTGGCATCACCGGCTTGTCCGGTGCAGGTGGTCTCACCTTTTTTGGAATCACGCCCAGCCAAGGTTGGACCCCTGCTGTTGCATGCGGATGGTTCGACCTTGTCGAAGTACCAATTTACAGCACTGTTTCGGAGGTGTCTGGGGGTGTTAAGATTTTTGTCCATCAGAGTTTGCTTCTCATTCTTTTCGTATTGGGGCCGCAACAGAGGCGGCGCGATGGGGTTTTGAGTGAGGGGGCCTTGCGGCCAATTGGGAGGTGGGAATCTCAGCGATACCGCCTATATGTGCGTCCACAGTTGCTTTGAGTGAGGCTTGGTTATGTGGGGGTTTTTTGTGAATGTAAGTTGTCCTGTCTGTCCCCTCTGTTATCTTAAGGGGGGAGGATGGTCTGGTTTTCCTGCTTCTACGTGTGTGGTGGTATTTTTTCTTTCTTTTCAGAAAGGGGCTCCTGCTTGATATGGATAATGGGCCACTCCTATGTCCACTGGGGAGCGAGAAGAGCTGACATTCGGCCTGACTGACATCAATTGGGCATTCCCAGGAAAGAGGCTGTGGTCCGTTGGATCGGGATGCCAGATTTATTGTGGAGCAGAATAGTTTCCGAGTTTGAAAGTTATGCCAGGCTGGATAGGGCCCCCAATGTGTTAGTGGCACATTCAGGGGGGGAACGATTTAGGGCTGCGGTCCATGGGGGAGTTAATAAGGGACATAAAGTTTGACTTCCTGCGGCTTCACATAATTTACCCAGACTTGCTAATTGTATGGTCTAATATGGTAGCACATACTCAATAGAGGTGGGCCAGGTCAGTAGTAGGCATTAATAGAGCAAGGGCTAAAGTAAACCGGGCAGTGTCAAGATTTTTGATGTGCAATGGGGGTTTGGCAGTACGGCACCACAAGTTGGAGGGAGAACCTTGGAGATACCTACGTGGGGTGGTGTTCATTTGAATGCTGTCGGGATGTTGAATGTTGTGTCTGGGTTTGGAGGAGGGTATACAGAGTGCCCTGACGGTGTGGAGGTCCGCTCAAACCTAGGGTGTCAGGTTTGAGTGGTGGTGGTGGGGAGTAAGGTCCTTTTTATGGGTCAGATGGGAACATCAAAAAGGTATGGTGTAGGGACCCTTTTGAGGTACGGCTCTCAGTTGGTATATGGGTACCTGCTAGTTGTCTCCGAGTTGGGGGTTCCACAACTGGAGGCCTGAAAAGTGACTAGCAGGTACAGTTATGGGTTATGCCTATTGGGACCTTGGGCTCCATTTTTGTGATAAAACTGGATATGTATTAAAAAGGTTTTTATGTTAATTATTTTATCTTTGGTTAATAAAACGGCTGCTATGGCCAATTTACCCCATTTCAGTGTCGTGTGGTCATTAGTGAGGAGTGGGGGTTAATGGGATAGCAGGCCACAAGCCATAGTTAATGCCATAGTCATGTAAATTAGTGAGTGTACAGCTTGCATAACAGTGTAAATTTGCGGTCGCCTCAAAATAACTCAATACACAGCCATTAAAGAGGAAATAAACCCTGATAGGTTTCACTTCCTCTTTATTTCCCTGCAAAGATAAAGCATAATGGGCTACTATGCATTACACAGTAGCCCATTATGTGTCACTTACCTGAAACTGAAGCCTGCGATGTCACCGCTGTCCCCACTAGCAGTGAGCATCCATCTTCACCCCTCTTCCTTCCGGGGCCGTGAACTCCGGCTCTTTGACTGGCCAGAGTCACGTGACATCACTCCCACGCATGCGCGTGGGAGCCGCCAGTCACGGCATGACTCCTTTAGAAACGGCACGATCTGCCTTTTCTAAAGTGCGCATGCGCCATAGACATCGGCGCACGGCTTTATTGTAAATATCTCCTTGGGAGATATTTCCAGCACCTACAGGTAAGCCTTATTATAGGCTTACCTGTAGGTAAAAGTGGTTGTACAGGGTGTATAACTACTTTAATGTCTAAACCGCTGGCAATAAAAGTGAGTACACCCCTAAGTTAAAATGTCCAAATTGGGCCCAAAGTGTCAATATTTTGTGTGGTCACCATTATTTTCCAGCACTGCCTTAACCCTCTTGGGCATGCAGTTCCCCAGAGCTTCACAGGTTGCCACTTGAGTCCTCTTCCATTCCTCCATGATGACATCAGGGAGCTGGTGGACGTTAGAGAACTTGCGCTCCTCCACTTTCCATTTAAGGATGCCCCACAGATGCTCAATAGGGTTTAGGTCTGGAGACATGCTTGGCCAGTCCATTACCTTTACTGTCAGCTTCTTTTAGAAAGGCAGTGGTCGTCTTGGAGGTGTTTTGGGGTCGTTTATCATGTTGGAATACTGCCCTGCGGCCCAGTCTCCAAAGGAATGGGATCATGCACTGCTTCAGTATGTCACAGTACATGTTGGCAATTATGGTTCCCTCAATGAACTGTAGCTCCCCAGTACCGGCAGCACTCGTGCAGCCCCAGTCCGTGACACTCCCACCACCATGCTTGACTGTAGGCGAGACAAACTTGTCTTTGTACTCCTCACCTGGTTGCCACCACACATGCTTGACACCATCTGAACCAAATAAGTTTATCTTGGTCTCATCAGACCAAAGGACATGGTTCCAGTAATCCATGTCCTTAGTCTGCTTGTCTTCAGCAAACTGTTCGCTGGCTTTCTTGTGCAACATCTTTAGAAGAGGCTTCCTTCTGGGAAGACAGCCATGCAGACCAATCTGATGCAGTGTGCGGCGTATGGTCTGAGCACTGACAGGCTGTCCCCCCACCCCTTCAAACTCTGCAGCAATGCTGGCAGCACTCATACGTCTATTTCCCAAAGACTCTGCATTTGACGCTGAGCAGGCGCACTCAACTTCTTTGGTCGAGCATGGTGAAGCCTGTTCTGAGTGGAACCTGTCCTGTTAAACCACTGTATGGTCTTGGTCACCGTGCTACAGCTCAGTTTCAGGGTCCTGGCAATCTTCTTATAGCCCAGGCCATCTTTACGTAGAGCAACAATTCTTTTTTTCAGATCCTTACAGAGTTCTTTGTCATAAGGTGCTATGCTGAACTTCCAGTGACCAGTATGAGAAAGTGAGAGCGATAACACCAAATTTAAAACACCTGCTCCCCGTTCACACCTGATACCTTGTAACACTAATGCCCTGTACACACGATAGGATTTTCCGTTGGAAAATGTGTGATAGGACCTTGTTGTCAGAAATTCAACCGTATGTAGGCTCCATATAGGCTCCGTGTAGGCTCCGTGTGTAGGCTATATATATATATATATATATATATATATATATATATATATATATATATATATATATATATATATATATATATATATATATATATATATATATATACACACACACTGTATGTCACAAAAGTGAGTACACCCCTCACATTTTTGAAAATATTTTATTCTATTACACACACACACTGTATATTGCTCATTTCTGCACAAGTCATATCAATCCCAGCTTCTTCCTTCTAAACTGTTCTGAATCTCTTCACATACACTGTCACTGTCTCTTTTTGTCCTTGTTTACAAGCTACAGTAGTTACTAAAGATTTTCTACCTTTGCACAACCGCTCCATCTCATTTGTCACTTACGTCCACATTTGGTCCTGAGTCTCCTTAAGCCAGTCATGAGTAGCAGCTGGGGTCCCAGGACCAACTAGAGTATTTATGCTAGGCACCTTTGTCCAGTCGAACCCTGAGTACAAGTCATATCACAAGATTCCATCAATTATTAATCTCATGTCCTGTTAGCACTGTCTACCCCGTGTGGCTCTTTTTAAATAATTTATACTGGCAGTTGGATTCTTTCTGGCGTCGGGACTGCCTTTTATTATATAATTTTAGTTTGGTTGTACCCATGGGTTTAATTACTACATAATTTCCCATTATAATAAATGGGAGTTGCATCACTGGTCCTACTTTCTGCCCTGATCGTATTAAATAATAGGGGAATACACCACTGTGGAGTCAGACGATGAGGTATTTGCCACACCCTCATCTTCGCTTGGAATTTCTTCTCCTATTGCTCCCTGTTCCCCTCCCGCACTATGCTGGCTATCTGGGAGCTTTTGTTCTACTTTTTGAACAGGGGCGGGACATGCTTGTGTGGGCATAGACGCAGTAAAATTTGGTCTTAAATCATCCTCTTTCTTTACTGGGAGAGAGGGGTATACTGCATATAACTAGGTGGGGATGGTCCAGGGGCTGAGGGAACATTACAAAATAACTGTAGGGTCTCAGAAGTATATCCTGGGGTATACTGCAACCAATTTAGTCCCCCCATCCTCATATACTTCACGTCCCACTCTGGATTCCCTGAAAACCATGGGAATGCTTCTCTTTCCCCCAAACACAATCCCTTCACCATATTTATGTTGAACTCATCATTTGTGCCATCCTGTGGAAAGAGACAATTTGACTCCATATTTTTACTCCATGTTGCAAAATTATCAATCCATGGGTCTATATAATGATCATACCAGGGAGAAACGCTCACAACATACTCTTTGCATGTTACATTTATTACCTCCTTTTTTTTGCTCCTCTCGCTTTCTTTTTCTTTATAATATCCCTTAATACCTTACGCGTGGGGCTTAGGTATGTTGGTCAGAGGTCCCTTACCATGGACTTTACCCATCTAAGCAAAGCACTAAATGCAACACAAATATCTACTTAACAGTTTCTTAATATGCAGCAATTAAGCACTTATACTTCTAAAATGGAACAGAGAAACGAGGACTTCCTTTGATTTCACAATATTATATCTACCTAGGCCCCCCCCCCCCCCCCCCCGAGGTTCCAAAACTCTTTTTCCTTTGAAGATCCAAGCCTAAAACGATCCCCATGAGACCCAGTTCCAAACGGTTAATCTGGCTACTAAATAAAATCCCTGGGTTAAAGGGGGACAATCAGGGTAAAACTAAGACTTATTGCTTAGCTTACCTGATCAGCCGCACCTATGTCCCACTTCTTGACACCACTTCTGTTAGATTTGTCTATCTGTATGTCTGTCTGTCTGTAACCAATCTGTCCTCGTTTCTCAATCCACCAGATCTGGGGAAAAAAGCTTCCTCACACCAAAGTGTTATAAGCAATATTTCAAAAGGTTTATTACAGCACATTGGTAATCTACAGAAAAGAAGATTGGCATCTCTTAGATCAGGATAACCAATAAAACATTACATTCTTATCAGTAGAACTACATAAAACAAACTAAAATAAACCAAGGTGTCTCACACAAGGAGTATCAATTTACAGAGAAATTAAACTGTTACACATCTAAAATGGATGCCATGTTTCCTTTCAGTGGGTATACCCCTCCTTTTCCTGTGTAAAATGGAGAGAAGAAGAAAGTATTTAGTACATTTGCCTTCTCTGTGTCATCTGTCACCATCCTCTCATCATTGTTTTGTATGTGGGCAATGTATTCTGACCTCAGTTCTTTACTGACAATATATCGGAAAAAACGTTTGGGATTTTTAAAATTTTTTTTTGCTCTCCTCCGCTATGTGTTTCTCAGTCTTTTTTGCCACTTTGCCATTCTTAAACTTCCTATTGCATTCCTTATAGTCTTGAAAAGCTGACGATGAACAATCCCTTTTTATAATTTTTAAAGGCAATTTTTACGTTTATGGTTTAGCCACCCATGTGTAACCTTCGCTCTTCTATATTTATTGCCATTGGAATGCACTGTGTGATGCCTTTTTGTTTTAATATGTTTCTAAAGCATTCTCATTTTTCCTCCGTGTTCAATGTTTCTAGGACTTGGATTGATGACTTGTAGTAGTGAGCGCTGTTAAGAAAAGTTTGCTCATTTGAAAGCTTGTGTTTTTGTACTACCCTCCTGCCTCCTTTTCCTATGATTTACGCTAAATGTGATCGCTAGGTCCCAAGTTGTCCCATATTTCCACATCTGTGATCAGGTCTAACTCATTTGTAATTAACAGATCTAGTAGTGCATTCTTTCTAGTCAGGGAATCCACCAATTGGGACATGAGGTTGTCCTGTAAGACATTTTAGAGAGTGAGAGGCAGAGAGAGAGATGCACTACTCAGGAGAGGCGGTGGGGACCGGGAGGGTGATAGCTGATCAAAGGAGAGCATGGAGAGGAGGATGCAGAGAGGCATGCTTCTGTGGGTCACGGGAGGAGCAGGAAGCAGAGGGCAGAGGCAGCTGTAAGTGGGTGAGAAGAACTGGCCAATGGGGGAGAGACCTGGAGGGTGACCTGGGGGAGAATCCAGCCTGAGGAGGGAGACCAAGGCGGGAACACTGATGGGGAGCAGCCAGGGAGCGGTGAAGTGAGCAGGGGCGCTGACACACTGACAGCCGCGTGCAGGGAGAAGGGAGGAAACAGCCAGCATCTGACAGAGGGACACATAATACAGTATCTCAGGTACTGGAAGTATTTTTGCAAACTATAGTAACTGGGAGTATTAATTGCACAATACAGTAACTTGTACTGGGAGTAATAATTTCATAATACAGTAACGGAGTATTTTTTGCATAATATAGTAACTTGGAGTACTTGCATGATATAATATAGCAGCTTGGGTACAGGGAGTATTTACATAACACAGTAACTCAAACTACTATGAGTATTCTTGCATAATATAGCAACTTGGGTACTGGGGGTACTTGAATAATATAGGAAATAGTAACTTGGGGTGCAGCAAAAAAAATTAGTAACTTAGGTACTGGGAATAATTGCATAATATAGTAATTTGGGCACTGGGAGTATTATTTGCATAAAATAACTTGGAGTGCCAGGAAAAATATTTGCAGTTGGTCGGTGATAGGGGGGGTAACGATCTTCTTCTAGGAGCAAGTGAACCTCTTCTTGAAATATCTGCCTAGAGTGTTCTTTCAAACCCAATCAGGCCCGGAGATCATTCCAGTAAGAAAATAATGACACAATAGTCAATGCCTGGAATGTTCTGCTTTTACTTCCGTAGACTTCTATAACCGTAGACTTATATAACCTTTTACTTCCGTCACTTATATAACCAAAATGACACCACAAAAAAAGTTCAACCCTTTCATTAATATATGCTAAAATTACAGACATTACGTATATATCAGATGTTTAAAACCACTGAAAAATGGGACATGATTTCTTCATACTGAAACTGTCAACAAGGAAAGAACTTCATGCGTCATTTCAGGGAAATCATATCATTTACAAGAATTTGAAACTAACTTTTGATAGACGTCACATATACATATTATTCTAAAATGGATACACATTTTTATAGATTTTTATAGCTAAAATAAAGGACAGCAAGCTAAAATATCCCTACAATCCCCTCTTTGATCATATATGTATATATGTATGTATATGTATGATCTCACTTCCTTATCATGGTGGTATTCTCAGCTTGCTTCTGATGATACATACTGAGATAAGTTTTATTGGGAGATGAGGATCTGAAATGCAAGTGGCTCTAATAATAAGGCACATAATAAGCTTGTACACAAGATAAAGGAAAAGGAAAAAGAACACAATAATGATTAAAATTATGGCAATATCCCTTATCCAAGAGAATATCCCTCCAAATCCAAAATCAACATTTCCAAAGGACTCCAGGTCTGGGCTATGTTGCGAGCCTCTTGTTGCAGCTTGGCCACCTCTTTTCTATGCTGAGCTATCACATCATAATAATCTGGTACCTCTATAGTGGTGTTGTGTACCCAAGTACAACATTCATAATCCTCAGTCATTTCACATAATCCTGTAAGGGCTGAACTCATGCTTTCAATGGCTAAGTCATGCAATTCTAGTTGTTTTCTAATAGCCCTAGTTTCAACATTAAGTTTAGAAATGTCATCAGAATTCTTTTCCATCATCTCATCAATAATCCCTGAATAATTATTTAACCTTTTCATCAAATCTATTCCCCATCCTGTCCAGGAAGGGAACCATGCCCAGGCCATATCCTTCTCAAGGAATAACTCTCTCTTGTTACGATGTTTTAATGGATACCTTGGGTGTATACTAGCTTCAAGTAAATGACTCCCATCACTATCACCTATCACCCCCATTATGGGCACCAGTGAGGCCAGGTAACACCAGCCCTGGACCTCTTGTGGAATCCAGGGATAACAAGTCTTTCCACAACAAACATAAGTGTGGTTACCAAACGAGAAGGGCATATTCACAGCAGTCTCTTGATCTACTGCTGTAACTGTTGCTAAAACCTGAAACAAATGCTGTACAGGTTTACTACTATCATCTTCAGAGGCAAGAATCTTTTTAAAATCAGCCCGTACTCTGACCTCATCGTGGTGTGTTTGATATAAAGAACAAGACTTCCCACTAGGGGCATAGCAATTAGAAATGTTCAAAACCGACTGACTACAGGTATGAGCATTTCTAGTAGAATTCCCTAAATTGAAACACCAGGTAGGATTATGACTTCTATTGATGATGTGAAAAGAAATGGTGTCATTAGTTCTTCTGCTGACATTCAAAAGGTCAAGGAGAATCTCTTCTCTCAACAGGGGAGTAATATTTAAAGGTATAGCCATTAAGGGTATCCTAACAGTGCTAGGGTGCAGTTTACTACAGATCCAACATTTTTGAAATCCTGATTTCTGAGCATAAGCATATTTAAATTTTAACAAAAGCATTTTATCAGCAAAATTATCTTCAATGTCTCTCTTATTTCTAACTTGTATCACTGTAACGTTCTTCTGTGTATATGTGTTCCCACGAATACTTTTAATGGCACCCAAATCTTCAGGGTGGTAGATACAGTTAGTGATGATCCAAATGGGCGGGAACGCCATCAGGGTGATCAGTAGGGATGATCCGAACACCCCCCTGTTCGGTTCGCACCAGAACATGCGAACAGGAAAAAAGTTTGTTCGAACACGCGAACACCGTTAAAGTCTAGGGGACACGAACATGAATAATCAAAAGTGCTAATTTTAAAGGCTTATATGCAAGTTATTGTCATAAAAAGTGTTTGGGGACCTGGGTCCTGCCCCAGGGGACATGGATCAATGCAAAAAAAAGTTTTAAAAACGTCCGTTTTTTCAGGAGCAGTGTTTTTAATAATGCTTAAAGTCAAACAATAAAAGTATAATATCCCTTTAAATTTCGTAGCTGGGGGTGTCTATAGTATGCCTATAAAGGGGCGCATGTTTCCCGTGTTTAGAACAGTCTGACAGCAAAATGACATTTCAAAGGAAAAAAGCCATTTAAAACTACTCGCGGCTATTGCATTGCCGGTCCGATAATACACATAGAAGTTCATTAATAAAAACGGCATGGGAATTCCCCACAGGGGAACCCTGAACCAAAATTTAAAAAAAAAATGACATGGGGGTCCCCCTAAATTCCATACCAGGCCCTTCAGGTCTGGTATGGATTTTAAGGGGAACCCCGCGCCAAAAAAAACGGCGTGGGGTCCCCCCAAAAATCCATACCAGACCCTTATCCGAGCACGCAACCTGGCAGGCTGCAGGAAAAGAGGGGGGGACGAGAGAGCACCCCCCCTCCTGAACCGTACCAGGCCACATGCCCTCAACATTGGGAGGGTGCTTTGCGGTAGCCCCCCAAAACACCTTGTCCCTATGTTGATGAGAACAAGGGCCTCATCCCTACAACCCTGGCCGGTGGTTGTGGGGGTCTGCGGACGGGGGGCTTATCGTAATCTGGAAGCCCCCTTTAACAAGGGGACCCCCAGATTCCGGCCCCCCCTGTGTGAAATCGTAAGGGGATACCCTACCATTTCACTAAAAAACTTCTTCTTCTTTTTCTTCCTTTTTTTCTTCTTTTTTTTTCTTCTTTTTTTTTTCTTCTTTTTTTTCTTCTTTTTTTTCTTCCCCCATGCCATGGGTGCGGAGCGGCCCGAGGCGAATAAAGAAGAAGCATTTAAATAAAGGAATTGTCAAAAACTGTCTCTTGCCAATGTTGAGGGCATGTGGCCTGGTACGGTTCAGGAGGGGGGGTGCTCTCTCGTCCCCCCCTCTTTTCCTGCAGCCTGCCAGGTTGTGTGCTCGGATAAGGGTCTGGTATGGATTTTTGGGGTGACCCCACGTCATTTTTTAAAAAATTTTGGCCGTGGTTCCCCTTAATATCCATACCAGACCTGAAGGGCCTGGTATGGAATTTAGGGGGCCCCCACGTAATTTTTAAAAAAATTTTGGTTCGGGGTTCCCCTGTGGGGAATTCCCATGCCGTTTTTATCAATGAACTTCTATGTGTATTGTCGGACCGGCAATGCAATAGCCGCGAGTAGTTTTAAATGGCTTTTTTTTTTCCTTTTGAAATGTCATTTTGCTGTCAGACTGTTCTAAACACGGGAAACATGCGCCCCTTTACAGGCATACTATAGACACCCCCCAGCTACGAAATTTAAAGGGATATTACACTTTTATTGTTTGACTTTAAGCATTATTAAAATCACTGCTCCTGAAAAAACGGCCGTTTTTAAAACTTTTTTTTGCATTGATCCATGTCCCCTGGGGCAGGACCCAGGTCCCCAAACACTTTTTGACAATAACTTGCATATAAGCCTTTAAAATTAGCACTTTTGATTTCTCCCATAGACTTTTAAAGGGTGTTCCGCGGCATTCGAATTTGCCGCGAACACCCCAAATTGTTCGCTGTTCGGCGAACTTGCGAACAGCCAATGTTCGAGTCGAACATGTGTTCGACTCGAACTCGAAGCTCATCTCTAGTGATCAGGAACAGGAGGCAGAATGCCTTGCCAGCAGTCTGTGGTGGAATAAGCGAGGTCATCTTCTCTGGCCGGACCTGCTTTTCCAGGAACTTCTCCTTCATCTGCTTGGACTTCTGCTTGAGGGCCTCCTGTGTTTAAGATCTCCTTCCTGCTCTTGGGGCTTTGGGCAGCCTTTTTAACTCGGCTGGCATGGATCCAGGATTGGCAATTCTCCACCAGGATAGCCGTTCTGGTCACTGCAATCACCGTAGTAGGAGGTCCAAAAGGATATTCCCGTTTCTTGCTTCTGTTCAACTGTATCCAAAGTTTTAATTTGTTTCCACACATACTCTGACTGTACTAGATCCAAATCCCCCTGCTCTATCATAAGAGGTGCTCTGGCCCAGGGGGTGGGAAAGGGACGACCCATCAACACTTCAAAAGGAGAGTAGCCTGTAGTTTTGGAGGGAGTACTTCTTATCTCAGCCAAAATCGCTGGGAGAACCCTCTTTCAATGGACAAAAGTTCCTCCTGTGGCTTTCCTTATTTTATCTTTCATGGTCTTAATTACCCTTTCCACTATCCCTGAACTTTGGGGATGAAATGGAATGTGAAACTTCCATTCTATTTGGAGTGAATGTACCAAGTCCTGACATACTTTTGAGGTGAATGCAGGACCTCTGTCTGAGTTTATCTGAAGTGGGTATCCCCATCGAGGAATAATTTCCTGTGTGAGAATTTTCACTACTGTTTGTGCGTCTTCCTTTGTAGTTACAAAAATTTCGACCCATCTCGAAAACATGTCCACAACTACCAAAAGATATTCCTGTCTTTTCCCTAACTTGGGCATGTGTGTGAAATCAACTTGTAGGTGGGTGAAATATATCAAATGTTCGTGTTTCGCTTTGTTTGGGTTATTTGGGTTGTTCCTAATGCAAGTAATGCACCTGGACACGTAATCCCTTGTCAACCAGGGGAGATGTGAAATGTAAAAATCCTTGCCTAGTAACTTACAAGTTGCCTTCCAGCCTCTGTGACCTATTCCATGATACTGGGCAATAAAAAGTGATGCACTTGCCATTGGAATACATACCTTCCCCTCTTTGCACAAAAGTCCTGTTTTTGGATCTATTTGTGCACCTACTTTTTCCCAATCTCTCATGTCGGCCTCTGAGGCATAATCTTGTAGGTCAGTACATGGTCAAAACAAGGTAGTTCAGGCTGTAACTTTGGCATTTGGATTTGAGCTGGTTGAGAGATAGCTGCTTGTCTGGCTGCTGAATCAGCTAGGGCATTTCCTCTAGCTACTTCTGTTTGTTGGCCTGTATGTGCTCTGCAATGTATTATGGCAAGAGTTCTAGGCAACTGAATAGCTTTTAACAATGACACTACCAGAGAGGAATGAGAGATGCTCTTTCCATCAGCTGCAATAAAGCCACGCCTACTCCATATGACGCCAAAATCATACACCACGCCATACCCATATTTGGAGTCAGTGTAAATGTTTACATCTTGACCCTCAAACATTTGGCATGCCCTGGTGAGAGCAATCAATTCTGCAGCTTGTGCTGACTGATATGGGATAGGTTTGGCCTCAAGTATAACATCTGGAAGTTGCACAACCGCATATCCTGCATGATATGTGTGATCATTTGGCCTAGAACAAGATCCATCCACATACACATTTTGCACATTTGGCAAAGCAGTAGGGGACAAGTCAGGTCTGGGAGATGTGTCTTGGTGGATGAGGTTGGCGCAGTCATGTTGTGGCACCACTTCAACCTGCTCTCCTTTTAATCCTAGCAGGGCATTTAAAATTGGAGCTGGGCCTGCATTAGGGGAAGCATATTTAATATGCAGTTTTGGATTTGACAACAGTATTACCTCATAGCCGCTCAACCTTTGGGCGGACATATGTTGCCTATGTATATTTCTCAGTAATGTGGACACATTATGAGTAGTATACAAAGTAGTATCATGGCCCAAAGTGAAAGTTGCAGCCATTTCAACCAACATAGCACAAGATGCTAAAGCTCTGAAACATGCGGGCATGCCCTGAACTGGTACTGGTACCACCTTTGAAAAAAAAGCAACAGGGCAAAGCTTGCCTCCATGCTCCTGAGCGGGGACACCTGCCATCGTTGTACAATTTTCCCTGGTATACAAATAAAACCTCACATTTTATTTAGGAAGGCCGGGTCCTGGAGCTGTTACCATAGCATTTTTTAAATACACAAAAGCATTACACATTTCATCTGTCCATTTAACACAGTCTGGCATATCTGAACCTGTGGCCTGTCTCAGGAGATTGTCATAGTAAGAGCAGTCAGGTATCCATTGGCGGCAGTAACCAATCATACCTAGGAAGGTGAGCATGTCCTTCCTGTTGAGTGGGCGGGGCAGACCCATCAGAGCCGTAACTCTTTTTTATGACTGACTCTTCTTTCTCCTTTTGTGAGAACAAACCCTAGATATTCAACTGTTTTCTGACACCATTGCAACTTTTTCTTTGACACTTTATGACCACTTTCAAAAAGACATTTCAAAAGATTTCTCCCATCCTCCAGGGTGGCCTCCCTTATCAAGCTGCAGAGTAGCAGATCATCTGCATACTGCAGCAAGACTGAACCATGTTCAGGTGTCCAAGCTCAAAGAGTGGTTTGGAGGACAATAGAATAGACAACAGGTGTTAGGTACCTGGTAGTTGAGCCTGACTGGTAGGAGACCTCTCTTAAGCGCTGGTTCAGAAGCCACTGGAAGTGGGAACAGTGGTCTCTTGAGCACAGTGGGTAGGAGGGCCTGATGCAGGTTCTTGCGGTGGCAAACACAGGAACTGGAAAGACGTCCCTCTGGGATGGCTGAGCTGCGGATGCAGGTAGGCTGAAGCGGATCAGTAGGCAGGCGGTTGGATGATATGGCAGCAGGAAAACCTGGAGCTTGGCAGAGCAGACTGGAAACGGCGTCACAGGACACAGGCAAAGCAGAGTCAGACAGTCCGTTTTGGCAGGAGATCAGGCAGGTATATAGCAGGAGGGGTAACCAAAGAATAGGCAGGCAGGAGTTCGGCAACAGGTCACAAGATATAAGCAAGGTCAGGCAGGCCGGATCGGATTGGAGACAGGAGAATTGTCAGACGGAGCCAGGTCACTAGCAAATACAACAACAAGCAGGATACAGGAACTCAGGTGCAGAGCTGCAGACGAACAGCACCTGATGGAAGCATCTGACAGTCTTTTAAAGAGTCCTTGGCACCAAACAGCGCTAGCGCGAACGGGCACGCGCGCATGCATGAACGGGAGCATGTGGGAGCGCTCCGGTGCCCCCTAGTGGGGATTTCAGCAGAACAGCCCTGGGAGAACCCCTTGTGCGCCTGCGCGCACGCATGTTCGCCCGACGGCCACTGATATGTCCCTGACATTGCTCCCTCCCAACGGGCAGCCTCAGGATGCCCAGATAACTCTTCTTTTCAGGATGAGCAGAGAGATAGGCATGGATCAAATGTTTAGCATGGATATTACTGTCAGGTTCCCATGAGTTATTTTCCGGACCATACCCCTTCCATTTTATCAAAAACTGTACTTGCCCAGATCTCTTTCTGCAATCAAGGATGGCCTCCACTTCGTATTGCTCATTTCCGTCCACCAAGACAGGTTCAGGGACCCTGGTGCCCCTATCAGGAAATGGATCATCTACAGCAGGCTTCAAAAGCGACACATGAAACACAGGGTGGATTTTAAGTGAGTCAGGTAAACACAGTTCATAGGATACCTCATTGATTTTCCTTTTCACAGGGAAGGGCCCAATAAATTTAGGAGCAAGCTTTTTGGAAGGACAAGTCAACCTAATATTACTGGTAGACACCCATACCTTATCACCAAGCTGAAGGTTAAGATCTCCTCTTCTTTTCTGATCAAAGGTCCTTTTGCTGTCTGCTTGTGCCTTGGATACCGCTTCTTGTAACATCTGGTTATTATGCCTGAGGAACTGTACTGTGTCTTGGACCGCTGGAACTGAGGATTCTGGAAGAAAATCTGGTAAAAAAGATACATGAAAACCATAATTGGCAAAGAACGGAGATTGACCAGTGGCAGAGTGACTAGCATTATTATAAGCGAATTCCGCTAGCGGCAGCAGGGACACCCAATCATCTTGTACAAAAGATGTGAAACACCTAATGTATTGCTCCAGCGTCTGGTTTGTCCTTTCAGTTTGCCCATTCGTCTGGGGATGGTATGCTGAGGACAGGGCCAGTTCAATCCTCAAGATCTCACATAGGGCTTTCCAGAAGCGTGAAGTAAACTGCACCCCCCTATCTGACACTATATTTGCGGGGACTCTGTGCAGCCTAACAATCTCCTTGATAAACACACGGGCCGTTTCTTTTTTTTTTTTTTTTTAAAAGGTTTTTATTTGCCAGATGTACATACATAGAATAACACACTGCATGTAAGGTATATTGTCGGTTGCAACCGTCAAAATATAATTAACATTCAAGGGTAGTTTCGGATAAACATCCTATGATAAACGACATATCAGTACAGGTAGCAATTTTTTTAACTCTAAAATACCAGTTATTTTCTTTAATCGTAATGCAAATTATCAGCAATCCAATATCTGGTATAAAACATAAAATAAAGTAAAAAAATATAAAAGTACATATATATAAAGTTAAAGAACTAAACCAAAGAGGTATATACCTCCTAAACCAATTGTGCTGTGCACTGTCATCTCTCCAGTCCCCTGGAACATGTTCTCACAATATCATCCTACCCAGTCTATCATTTGGCTATATTTTATAATAAAATAATTTTAGATGTCACATGGTGTAGTTTCTTTTGTGTTTATCCATCTGCCCCATACTCTATTAAATTTTTTATTACTTCCTCTTGCTTCATATGTCATTTTATACAGTGTAATATTTGCATTAATTAATCTTTTCCAAGCTCCTAAGGTAAGATGATCCCTCTTTATCCAATTCAAGACAATCAGCTTCCTGACATAGTAAAACAATAATCTTAAAAACATTCTAGTATTGTTGCTCATTACATCGTCCTCTATCACCCCTAAGATACCCAACAGTGGGCTACATATATTCGGAAGATCAAAGGTTTCTGCAACAAACTGGGTTACCTGTGACCATAAAGGTCGTACCCTACTACAGTCCCAAACCATGTGCATAAAAGTACCTTCTGCCACCAGGCATTTATGACAAATAGGGTCTGCTCTCCTGCCCATCTTATATAGTCTGTATGGGGTGTAATACATTTGATGTAGGTATCTTAGTTGGATCAGTTTATCCCTCGCAGAGATGACCGTGGACATATAGGAGGTTAAAACCTCATTCCAATGAGCCTCAGTCAACTCTGGTATAATGTCTGTCCATCTCTCTCTCATTTTCTTCTCCCTCGGCTGTGTTTTTTTCCATAAGTACCGCATAATAAGTGGAAATACGTTTCGTATGGTCAGGTTCTGCAAACATTGATTCAAGTTTTGTGTTTTCTAACAGAACCATCCCCGTTCCAAATTGTGCATGCGCAGCATGCCGCAGCCTGGAATAATGGAACGCCCATGTGTCAGGGACACCCATTTCCCTCTTCAATTGTGCAAATGTTTTAAATTCACCCCTCTCAAATAGTTGATGCACATACGTAAGACCAAATTTGGCCCACCTATATCCATCCTCCAAGCGAGAAAGGTCCTTTAGACGAGGATTGAACCATAGTGGTGTATTTGGTGATAGGCGTGGAGGTCCGTCTTGTATATGTTTTATAGAAATCTCAAGTACCCGCTTAGCTGATTGAAGTACAGTTACCCCGTCTTGAGTAGGCACCATCCCTCTAAAAAAGAAATTCAAAAGTGCTTTGTATGAGGTCGCGACAGCTGCCTCCACTGCAGTGGCAGCGTTATTCAGCTGTGGAAACATGCACCAGTGGGCCTGAACTAGTTGAGACGCCAAGTAGTACAAGCGAAGGTCGGGTATCGCCAGACCACCCCTTCCTACTGGTAGCTGTAGAACAGCCAGCGACACACGAGCTGCCTTGTCTCCCCACAAAAAGGAGGTCAACAGGGAGTCAATGTATCGGAACGTCTTTTTAGGGATATATAGTGGGGCGTTAGAGAGTATATATAAAAATTTCGGGAGAAAAATCATTTTAAATAAGTTAGCTCTCCCCAACAATGTGAGTGGAAGATCTTTCCACTTCTGTACTCTATCCTTGAAGGCGTTGATTACAGGCCATAGGTTCATTTTTGTGAATGATTGCACTGGCAATTGGATCTGTATTCCTAAGTACTTAAACTGGTTTGTTATCGCTAGAGGGCATTGGGTGGGAAGTACTAAGTTCGGCTGAGGATCTAGAGGAAACAGTGATGATTTGGACTAGTTAATTCGGAAACCAGAGAAATTACCGAATTCCTGAATTACATTGAATGCATTAGATAATGAGAGTTCCGGATCTCCTAAATATAGGAGCATATCATCCGCATATAATGATACTCGTTCCTCCAGATCCCCAACCAAGAGCCCCCTGATGTCATCCCGACTCCTAAGTTTAACCGCAAGGGGTTCTATAGCTAGGGTGAAGAGGAGCGGAGACAAGGGGCATCCCTGTCTCGTCCCCCTACCTATCTTAAATGTATTTGAGATGAGCCCATTCACTCTAACACATGCCCGGGGATCGTTATACAGTAACTTAACCCAGTTCACAAATCTAGGTCCAAAGCCCAATTTACTAAGCAGGGAAAACAGATAATTCCATTCGACCGAGTCAAATGCTTTTTTTGTGTCGAGCGACGCCACCACTCTTTTACCTATATTTGTGTGTGAAATTTGTAAATTTACATAGAGCCTTCTAAGATTCATGTGGGTACAACGGCCCGGGATAAACCCAGTTTGATCTGAGTTGATCAATTTAAGGATTACTGACTGCAATCTACCAGCCAAGATTTTGGCCAATATTTTGACGTCAGTATTGATCAAGGAGATCGGTCTATATGATTCACATTCGCTTGGGTCTTTACCAGGTTTTGGTATCACAACAATAAGGGCCTCACGCATGGATTCCGGTAGTATACCTTCTTTTTCTGCATTTACAAACACTTTTTGGAGTCGCGGGATTAAGCTTTCTTTGTGTAGCTGATACCATTCCGCCGGGAAGCCGTCAAGTCCAGGTGACTTACCCGGCCTAAAGGAGGAAATAGCACCAGCTATCTCTTCTGAGGTAATGGAATGTTCCAATGCTACACTATCTTCTGGTGCCAAAGATGGAAGGTTCAGGTCCCCCAAATAGGAGGAAAGCTCCTGATCAGTACATCTTGATTGGGACTGGTATAGGGTGTCATAAAAGTCTACAAATGTGTTCAGAATATCTTGTGAATCCCTCACCAAGTCGCCCCCTGGTTGTTTAAGGTGCAGTACCGACGTGGGGGCATACAGAGGACGTGCCAAAAAGGCCAACAGGCGGCCACTTTTGTCGCCAAATACAAATATGGATCTAGCTTGTTGTAGTTGTTTCTTCATAGTCTGGTCAGTCAGAAGTAATTTAAATTGCCTTGTCAAGTCTTGCCAAAACTGATAAGTCTGAGGTGAGGGGTTTTGTATATATTCCTGTTCAGCCGCTGCAGCATCACATTCAACCTGTTTAATATCTGAGTTTAAAGCATTTGCAAAGGCTCTCGTCTCTTTATTGAACACCCCCCTCATGGTGGCTTTAAAAGCCTCCCATTGATTATGTATCGAGGTTTCAGCACCGTTCTCCCTCCAGTAATGATTAATAGCCGTCTTGCAGCCAAGTGTCACGTATTCCTCCTGTAACCATTGTGTTTTTAGGCGCCATTGTCGTCTTCCAATGGGCACATTCAAATTTAATGTGACTTCCATTGGAGAGTGATCCGACAGAGCTCTAGGAAGATACCTGACCCCGGATATAATTTGCAGACCATCCATGGAGGACAGGAGCATATCTATTCTAGTCAGTGTCTTATGAGTTTCCGAGTGGCATGAATACGTTCTGACTCCTGGGTTATTGCGACGCCATACATCAATAAGTGCATAACTATCGAGCCAGGATGAAAGGGTGTGGCGCACGCCAGAGGCACATCCATGCCTGTCAAGATCCCCATCCGACACTACATTAAAATCGCCCATTAACAATAGCGGGCCCTGTGCTATCTTCACAGTTTCATTTAGAATGCTTTCTAGTACTTGGAAGGAGAACGGTGGTGGAACATACACACACACCAAAGTTAAACATATACCAAACATTTGACACACTAATATGGCATATCTACCATTAGGGTCTGATTTGACCTGTATAATTTGTGCCGCTGCTTTCTTAGTAACCAGGATGGCCACTCCCCAAGAATACGTTGAATATTCGGCATGTATGACCCTCATAATGTTAGCTTTCTTTAAAGCCATGACTTTGGACCCCTGTAGGTGTGTCTCTTGTAACAGGACAATATGGGGTTTATATCTTCGGATAAAGTCAAAGACAAGAGACCTCTTTATCTTTGAGTTCATACCACGGACATTCCATGATAATATATTTATCTTACCCGCCATTGAAAGAGGAGTGATACCAGGACTCGCTTCCTAGGAGAGCATCGGCTAACCAGCTTTTGGCCAGCCACTTCAATCTGTGAGGACTAAAACAGAGAGAGACAACAGCACACAGCACGAACCAACAGAGCATAACTTCCCTTCCCTTCCCACCCTGCATACAGCCCCAACATGCCGTGCGCCCATATCCCATAACTATAACAATAATAGATGACCTCAGAGGGTCATAGGTCGTGGTCAACTTCTGAAGTTATAGTTCTTCAGCGGGGGGACCCACTGCTTACCAGTTTGTAGTGAATCTTGCGGTGGTAAGGGGAAAAACAAAAAGAGTGAACCACCGCCCCCTGCCCTCCCTGTATGTATTAGGGAAATAATTTCTGTAGCCAATACCGGCGACAAAAAAAACAGAAAAGAAGAAAAAGAGAAAAAAAAACACCTCCTCTTCTTCTGTATAAAAGGATCTTAAAAGTACAAGTTCCCGGCAATACACAGTTCAGTAATATACTCAGGGGAGTAGATAATAAAGTTCCCCCCCAAAAAAAAAAAAATAATAATAAAAATTTAAAATAATAAAAGGAAGGAGAAAAAAACCTCTTGTATCCAAGAGAAATTTAGTAGAATGAACTTTGAACCAACATGTAGAACCGAGCAGGACAAGCACGGTGTAGTTGAGGTGTCAGAGCTGAAGGACACTATTTTGAGTCTCATGACTGATAAGCAAAAGAAGATTGGAGAGGTATGCTGCAGTGGCATCCATCAAAAGGATGTGTGTCTTTCTTTCAGCGTCTATCTTCAGGGCTATTGCGCCCCCTAGTGTCCAGCCAGCGAGAGGCTTCAATGGGAGAGCTAAAGAAGGAAACTTTTCCCCTATCCACCACTCTCAGTTTTGCAGGATACAACATGCTATAGGCCAGCTGGAGATCTCTGAGTCTTTTCTTGACGTGCACAAAACTGGCTCTCTGTTTCTGCGTAGCAGCAGAAAAGTCAGGGTAGATTGAAATTCGGTTACCATTAAATTGCAAGTCTCCTATAGTGCGGGCAGAGCGAAGGATATTTTCACGGTCTCTAAAATGTAGAATCCGGGCTATCATTGGACGCGGGTGAGACCCAGGAGAGGGAGGTTTAGATGGCACCCTATGAGCCCTCTCTATGGCGAATAAGCGTGAAAAGGTATCGTTCGCCATATTTTCCTTAAGCCACATTTCAAGGAAGTCTTCAGGTTGTTTGCCCTCTGCCTTCTCAGGGAAACCAACCAGGCGAATATTGTTCCTCCTTTGGCGGTCTTCCATATCACTGAGCTTATCTGTGTGAGCACTTCAAGGTGGATGTGTTGAACTTTATTCTCCAAAGGGCGGACTACATCTTCCAGGTCACTAATTCTGTGTTCAGCTTCAGTGGCCCTTTCTCTAATATTCTGTACATCATTCTTTAAAAACGACATCTCAGCCCTTATGCCATCAATGTGTTCAGTCAGTGTGGCCTGGCAGGTACATATAGCTTCCATAATCTGTTTCAGAGATGGCTCCCCCTCCCCCTCCTCTGGCATTATATCTCCCATTTCTTCCTGTGGTAACCCATCCAGGGAGAGTCCTTTCCTCATTCCCTTAGTTCTAGGAGGCAGTGGGCTTACCTTGCCAGAGTGAGAAGGGGATTTATCTGGTCCGCTCTGCTGTGTATTGCTGTGGTGTCTTTCCTCTGCCTCATGGCCGCGGCCATCTTGAGATCCCCAGGCATACCGAGAGAGACGGTCTGCTGAGGATTCCATGGGTGCTCGCCCATATTTAACCATACTGCCGTGTTCAGCCAGGTCCAGAGAGGGTATTGAAGGCTTTGGTGTGGAGAATCTGTGTCTCTGACACCCAGGATGTCTGAAGGATTAGTTGTCCTGCAGGGAGCTCTGTCTCAGTGCTGCTCACATATCAGCTGCTACACGGGCCGTTTCTACAGCAGAAGGCGTTCCTTTTAGGGGCACAAAGTGGGCCATCTTAGACAGCCGGTTGACGACCACAAAGATCGCCGAACATCCTTCAGAGCATGGTAGTTCCACTATAAAGTCCATTGCTATCATCCTCCAGGGTCTATCCGGTATAGGCAACGGTCTCAACAGTCCCCAAGCTCTGTTCCTGGAAGTTTTATTCTGACTGCAAACAGAACAGGAGTTGACATACTTTCTGCAAAATTCTTTTAAATTAGGCCACCAGAACGTGCGTTGCACGAGCTCAAGGGTCTTGCGAACCCCAAAATGTCCCGCAAGAGGATGGTCATGCAATAATGTCAGCACCTTGACTCTCCGGTACGAATATTTGACTTCCTCTCCACAATAATCCATCTCGGGGTGTTAAAGAGGATCCCTGGAGACTTGAAGCATCTGGTGATGCTTCTCTGATCATGGACAGGAGATCCGTTTGAAGAAGTAGGAAGCTATTTGCCGGCACAATGGTGTCAGGTACTGAAAGGTCTTTAGGGTTGTCAAACATGCGCGACAGCGAGTCTGATTTTATGCTTTTGGTTCCCGGACGGTAGGTGATGTGGAAACAGAAACGTGTAAAGAATAGAGCCCATCGGGCCTGTCGGGGTTTCAGTCTCTTAGCAGATCTTAAATATTCGAAATTTTTGTGGTCAGTATATATCAACACCGGATGGACTGCACCCTCTAACAAGTACCTCCATTCTTCTAAAGCTGTCTTGATAGCAAGTAGTTCCCGGTCTCCCACATCGTAATTCCGCTCAGCCGGCGAGAGCTTCCTAGAGAAGAATCCTACGGGGTGCATCAGATCCTTGTTGCCCTGCCGTTGAGAGATGACAGCACCCACGGCCACTTCGGAAGCATCAACCTCCAGGATAAAGGGTAAGGATGGATCAGGATGGCTAAGGATCAGGGCTGAAGTGAAACGTCTCTTTAATTCTTCAAAGGCCCCCTGAGCCTCCGCGCTCCAGTGGAAACGAGAGTTCTGCTTGGTTAGCTGCATGATGGGGGAGATGATGGCAGAAAACCCCCTAATGAACTTCCTATAAAAGTTTGCAAATCCGATGGAGCGTTGCACACCCTTCTTGTCCAGAGGAGCTGGCCAATCTAGCACAGCGGACACCTTCTGAGGGTCCATTTTGATGCCGGTTGGGGAGATCACTAACCCCAGAAACTGAATATCTTCTTGTTCGAATTCGCACTTCTCCGCTTTAGCATACAGTCCGTGCAAACGAAGACGGCCCAGAACCCTACGGACATGTTCCCGATGTTGGTTAAGGGAACTGGAGAAGATTAAGATGTCATCCAAGTAGACGATTACAAAGATGTCCAGGAAATCTCTGAACACATCGTTGACCAGATGCTGGAAGGTAGCAGGAGCATTGCATAGGCCGAAGGGCATGACCAGATACTCATAGTGTCCGAAACGGGTCCGGAAAGCCGTCTTCCATTCATCTCCGGCCCGAATGTGGACCAGATTGTAGGCCCCTCTTAGATCCAGCTTGGTGAAGATGATGGCAGACCTCAATTTCTGGAACAGTTCAGGTATCAGAGGCAACGGGTAGCGTTTTTTGACCGTAACCTTGTTTAACTCCCGATAGTTCACACATGGACGAAGAGTCTGATCTTTTTTGGAGACGAAAAATATTCCGGCACCAGCTGGGGAGGTAGGTCGAATAAAGCCCTTTTTGAGGTTTTCATTTATGTATATCTTAAGTGCCTCTTGTTCTTTTTCAGACAGCGGGAAGATACGCCCGAAAGGAATCTCAGCCCCAGGGAGCAGCTCAATTGGGCAATCGTAGGGACGATGGGGTGGCAGGGAGTCCGCTCCTTTCTTGCTGAATACATCCGCAAATTCCTGATAGGCCTCTGGAATGGCTTGAAGCAGGTCTTGGTCAACGTCCATACAAAGTAAGGTAGCAGCAGGCTTAGAGGGTTCAGGTAAGCAATGTTTTTGGCAGTAGGGTGACCGAAACTTGATTTCATCTGTGGACCAGTTAACATGAGGGTTATGGGCTTGGAGCCAAGGCATGCCCAAAATGATCGGAAATAATGGAGATGAGATAACGTCCAGAGTTAGGATCTCTTTATGTTGAGATAAACAGGTGGCAGACAGCGGAAGGGTTTCTTGAGAGACTTGTCCCGATTTTATGTGGGACCCATCGGCCAGAAAAACTGAGAGTCTGTGTGTTTTGTCCTTTATGGGAAGATTTTGTTGAGTAGCAAAAGCAGAGTCAATAAAGCAGCTAAACGCCCCGGAGTCAATAATGGCGTTGACCTGGATTGTTCTTCCCTGAAGCTGTAATGAGAGAGGAATAGCAAGTTGAGTTGCATTGGCGGTTAAGGCGGATAAACTGGCCAGAGTAGAAGAAAAACACTTGCGAGTCTTGACCGGACAGTTGTTAACGTAGTGGCCCGCCCCACCACAGTAGAGGCAGAGGTTTAGCTGGCGTCTGCGCGCCCGTTCTTCTGGTGGCAAGGTAGAACGCATAAGTCCCAGTTGCATTGGCTCAGGAGCATCAGGTGTTTGGGTGACCGGACTTGGACAGGCAGAAGGTAGATATCGGGATGCAGGAACCGGAACTCTTGCAGTCATCCACATGGGGCGCGTTTGTTGGGAAGAGCGTTCAGACCGGCGCTCGCGGAGGCGTTGGTCAATCTGGATGGTTAGAGCAATGAGTTCTTCAAGGGTATCGGGCATTCCTACCCGAGGAAAGCTCATCCTTTAGACCCTCAGATAACCCCATGCAGAATTGGTGACGTAAAGCTGCGTTGTTCCATTGAGTGTCTGCGCTCCAGTGTCGAAAGTCCATAACATAGTCCTCAGCCGGCCTACGGCCTTGCTGGAGCGCAAACATAGCTGACTCAGCGGTGGCAGTCCGCTAAGGGTCCTCGTACAACTGGGCCATGGCTTCGAAAAAAGCTGGCAAAGACTGGATCTGCACAGCGTTGGTTTCAAGCAGGCGGTGGGCCCAGGTCTGAGGCTCCCCTTGTAGAAGGGATATGACAAATCCCACTTTGGTAGCCTTTAAGGAGAAAGTCCGTGGCTGGAGGGCGAAATAGAGTTGGCAGGCGCTGCGGAAAGCCAGAAACTTGGTTCGGTCACCAGAAAACATCTCCGGGATGGGAACTCTTGGTTCAGGTGGAAGCATGACCACAGAGGGTGGTGCAGCAGCCTGTGCTGGAACAGCTGCTGAGGCAGAGGCCACACCTCCAGGACCACTAAGGTTCAGAACTTGACCCTCCAATCTGTTGTAGCTGTCTTGTAAGGACCTCTCTTAAGCGCTGGTTCAGGAGCCACTGGAAGTGGGAACAGTGGTCTCTTGAGCACAGTGGGTAGGAGGGCCTGATGCAGGTTCTTGCGGTGGCAAACACAGGAACTGGAAAGACGTCCCTCTGGGATGGCTGAGCTGCGGATGCAGGTAGGCTGAAGCGGATCAGTAGGCAGGCGGTTGGATGATATGGCAGCAGCAAAACCTGGAGCTTGGCAGAGCAGACTGGAAACAGCGTCACAGGACACAGGCAAAGCAGAGTCAGACAGTCCGTTTTGGCAGGAGATCAGGCAGGTATATGGCAGGAGGGGTAACCAAAGAATAGTCAGGCAGGCAGGAGTTCGGCAACAGGTCACAAGATATAAGCAAGGTCAGGCAGGCCGGATCAGATTGGAGACAGGAGAATGGTCAGACGGAGCCAGGTCACTAGCAAATACAACAACAAGCAGGATACAGGAACTCAGGTGCAGAGCTGCAGACGAACAGCACCTGATGCAAGCATCTGACAGTCTTTTAAAGAGTCCTTGGTGCCAAACAGCTCTAGCGCGAACGGGCGCGCGCACGGGAGCACGCGGGAGCACTCCGGCGCCCCCTAGTGGGGATTTCAGCAGAACAGCCCTGGGAGAACCCCTCGTGCACCTGCGCGCACGCATGTTCGCCCGACGGCCACTGATATGTCCCTGACACCCCACTTCCGAAGTTCTTTAGTGCCCTTGCCCATTATTGAAATGCCCTTTGAGAGGATTGCCATGGACCTTGTGGGTCCACTCCCCAAGTCTGCCCGGGTTCATCAGCACATCCTTGTAATTATGGATTATGCTACCCGTTCCCCCGAGGCAGTTATTCTGCTAAGAACAAAGAGCTGTTCATGGTGTTCAGTCGTGTTGTGATCCCTAAGGATGGCCTTACAGACCAGGGCACCCCATTTATGTCACAAATAACTAGGGAGCTGTGCAAGTTATTTAAGGTGACGCAGTTGTGAATCTCTGAGAACCAACCTGAAACTGATAGCTTGGTGGAACGCTTCAATAAAACATTAAAGAGCATGTTAAGAGGTTGTTGACAAGAATGGGAAAAACTGGGACTTCCTGATTCCATACTTGATGTTTACCATCAGGGAGGTTCCTTAGTCCTCTACGGGGTACTCTCCATATGAGTTGCTTTATGGGAGACACCCTGGGGGACTCTTATAGGGCGTACACACGGTCGGACTTTGTTCGGACATTCCGACAACAAAATCCTAAGATTTTTTCCGACGGATGTTGGCTCAAACTTTTTTTGTCTACACACGGTCGCACAAAGTTGTCGGAATTTCCGATCGCCAACCACGCGGTCACACCACGTACGAAGAGACTAGAAAAGGCTGGTTCAGAACCAAGCGCGGCACCCTTTGGGCTCCTTTTGCTAATCTCGTGTTAGTAAAAGTTTGAGAGACAATTCGCGCTTTTTCAGACTCGTGGCTTTCAGATCGTTTTCTGCAGTTCAGTTTGTGCTTGTGGGTTTGTATCTGCTCTTCAGTGCGTGCAAGCAAGTTCCGCGTGACTTTAGGTAGTCATTGTATTCTTGTTCGTTCGTTACTGTTTTTCAGGTCGCTCTTCACAGGCCTTGCTGTTCTTCAGTGCGTTCTGTTACTTCGTTCTGAGCAGCCGACCGTTTTCTAGTCATGTTTCGTATGCGTACTCCTCGTAGAGTTCGTGCTGTCCGGGGGCTTGGTGTTGGGGTCCTGACCTTGACACAAGTCCAGTCCATGAACAGGGTGGGGAGGAGTTCATGGACCAAGAATTGGTTGCTTCAGCGTGACCAGTTCTCTCATATGCCTTTGATCCGTGAGAATAATCCTGATGATTTCAGGAACTTTCTCAGGATGACGGACCCCGTATTTCACCGTCTGTTGGCTTCGCTGACCCCTTATATTAGCAGGCAGGATACCTGCATGAGGCAAGCCATCACTCCGGGGCAGAGGTTGGTCGCTACCCTGCGGTATTTGGCGACAGGGAGAAGTCTGCAGGACTTGAAGTTCTCGACAGGCATCTCCCCCCAGGCTCTGGGGATCATTATCCCAGAGACCTGTTCTGCCATCATCCAGGTCCTGCAGAAGGAGTATATGAAGGTTAGATTTTTATCCTTTTATATCACATTTTATTGTATTGAATGTTTGCTAATATCTTGTATTTCTTTCCTCATTCCCTAATTACCATGATTGTAATATGCTGTGCATGTCCCATTTGTCCTCATGCATGCTGGATTTTTATGTAATTATTATTTTAGGTCCTTCATACATATTTGCCCTTCACTAACCTCCCCAGCATGGTGTCTCCTGCCCTATATTCACCTCATGTAGTCACTTAACAATGTATTTTATCAGCTCCATAGTAGTGCTTTACCGCAAACACCCCCTAAAATGTTTGGAAATGTTATTTTTGATTTAAATTCAGGCAGAGTGCCATAGGCTTTTTTTGTGGTGTCCCCAAATAATTTTTAGTAACCCTCCCTCCCCCAACTGCTAAGTCAGCTGATCCCAATTATCTATCTATCCTCAATCATCTATCTGCTGACTTTGCCAAACCCATACACACTATACCCACCTCTTTAGTGCTCAGATTTATGGATGAATTCCCCAAAGCATGTAGTGCAAGGGCCTGCCTGTATACTTTCAAATGGTACTGTTTAAAGTTTTTGTATCCTATTATTATCTTGACAGGTAATAGCAGAATGTCCAAATGTCCTCAAATGTGTACAGTGTGTATTTATATCTTTGTATTATGACACTTCTTACCTGTCCAGTGGGCTGCCAATAGTGTAACTAAGGAGGGGCTGTTCAAAGTAATACCCATTATTTAGGCATTCATCTCTCAATGAAGTGAAGAGGGTTACCTGTCCAAGATTTCCACACACCCCCTATAATGTTAAAAATGGCCCATGAGAGGGGGGAGGGGTAATATGATAGGTGTACCTTATACTTTGGCCTTGTTAAATTCCCCTTACTAAATGCTATCTGGAGGTTGCCCCATAATGTTTGTGTCTAATCTGCTTGCCATGTTTCTGTGAAAAAATAGTAATGTTTATTGTTTTTCCTCAACAGTTTCCTTCCACGCCACAGGAATGGCAGACTGTGGCCTCCCACTTTGCCCAGCGGTGGGACTTTCCTAACTGCGGAGGGGCAATTGATGGGAAACACGTCTACATTGTCCCACCACCCAACTCGGGGTCGTACTATTATAATTACAAGGGGTTCAATAGTATAGTGATGTTAGCGGTGGTGTCGGCTAATTACGACTTCTTGTATGTGGACGTGAGGAAGAATGGCCGGATGTCCGATGGTGAAGTCATTGCCCAGACGGAGTTCTACAGGCGTCTCCAGAATGGCAGCTTGGACTTGCCAGCTCCAGAGGACAATGTTGAAGGACTCCCATTTGTGTTTGTTGCTGATGAAGCGTTTGCGCTGGGGGACCACCTGATGCGGCCATTCCCAATGAGGTCCCTCACCCCGGAACAGAGGGTTTTTAATTACCGGCTGGCCAGAGCCCGAAGAGTGGTGGAGAACACATTTGGAATCCTGGCCAGCCGGTTCTGCCTATTTATGACACCCATCCATATGGCGGAGTATAAACTGAACCATATTATACTTGCGTGCTGTGTTCTCCATAACTTTTTAAGGAAACATTCAGCCAACTATGCTGGCTCAGTTGGGCCTGAGGCTGGAATCATACATCAAACCACACTGAAAGTGGCCGTCCTGGCTTGCCCTCCCTGAGTGCCCGCGATGTCCGGTTACGCTACCTGGAGTTCTTTGCGGGTAGGGGGGCTATCAATACACCAGACAATCTGTGAAGCCTTTTTATAATTAAAAAAAACAAAAAAATTCTTTGTGGACATTTACTGCTTGTGTTTGTTTTAGCTGACCCTGACAGAAATGTTTTGAGTGCAGAAAATGGTGTGATTGTGTAACCTTATACAAAACACTGTTGGCTGTTATTTACTAAATGCAAAAACACATTTCACTACAAGTGCACTTGCAATATCAGACATGAGTATTTAGGAACTGTGTTTGATATTGCGTTCAGATGGGGGGAAATCACCCCAGGAAAAGCCAAATTTGGAAGATGCACACAAATTTCCCAATGTCAACATGTGCTAGCTGCCATCACGGGGGATCAAGGGATGTGTTTTGGGGGAGAAACCCCTTCCTCACCGCTACTTTATTATTGAGGAAGGGGTTGCACCCCCAAAACGCGTCCATTGATCTCCCGTGATGGCAGATATTTACTAAATGCAAAAACACATTTCACTACAAGTGCACTTGCAACTGCACTGAAACTGCACTTGTAGTGCAAAGTGGATTTGCCCTTAGGAAATAACCCCCATTTTCTCATAAAACAACAATTACATCACCCCAAAAGTGTTGTAGCGTTGAGACAATAATCCACACATTCTTGATTAACAATCTTTTTAATACCTGCACAATCACATGTGCATTTACCAAAGGTTTTTCAAACAAACCAACATGTTTGTTGTATAACAATTTTTGTGGTGGCATTATCCAAAATCAAAATGTCCATTTTATAGAAAACAGGCCTGTGTAAAACCAACAAGAAAAGACACAAATCTTGAACTTACAAACGTCACATTTGGTCGAATTTGAAGGCAATATCAGACATGAGTATTTAGGAACTGTGTTTGATATTGCGTTCAGATGGGGGGAAATCACCCCAGGAAAAGCCAAATTTGGAAGATGCACACAAATTTCCCAATGTCAACATGTGCTAGCTGCCATCACGGGGGATCAAGGGATGTGTTTTGGGGGAGAAACCCCTTCCTCACCGCTACTTTATTATTGAGGAAGGGGTTGCACCCCCAAAACGCGTCCATTGATCTCCCGTGATGGCAGATAGCACATGTTGACACACTGTGTGCATCCTCCAAATTTGGCTTTGGGAAAAATCACAAAAACATTTAGCACATTGTAGCACACAAAAGAAGAAAGTGATTTGGAGGGGTTTTAAACTCGCCCCAAAACATCAATGATTTTATATTTTGGAATAACATCATTGATGTTTTGCTTGATGATTTCCAATTGTAAATTACACCCCATGATCTCCCCGATCAGGATCTGGACACTTTCGGATGTGAAAGGTTCTGGATCCACAACATCACGATCAGAGAGGAACCCCAAAATAAATTTGGTTTTAAAAAAATGCCGCCATCCATCTCTTATCTGAGCCTGTGGTTGCAGACACTCACCTGTTGTGGTGACTAGTTCCACCATGTCTTCATCCTCCTGCTCAGCTTGTGTTGGGGGGATTTCCCCTTCTTCCAGAGGGGGGAGGCTCTGGGCTCCTCAGATGAGGGGTGTCCTCCGAGTCTTTTCTCCCCTATGTAAAACAAAAATGGTATACTTGGCACACAGATATTTAATGTCAGAACTAGAAATAGGAAACATTGCTTGGAAGTGAGGTACAATTGTCTATTTTAGCAGAGTTCCAAGATGTAGCTTTTTTAGTGTCCTATGTCAAGCTGCAATACTTTACCTGTTTGGTACAAGCTTCACAGATGGAGACCCCCCTATAGTATACACTGGAGCACCTGTGTGGCCCCCCTAATAAAAATGGTGTTCTTGTGTCCCACACTAGTGCTCCAGTGTCCAGATGTGAAAACAGCTGCTGAGTGTCCTCTCCTTACACAGAATCTAGTTTGCATTTTGTTCTAGTAACAAAGCCATCTACACAACCCAATTCTTTGAAGACAAGTATAGGGCGTCAAAATGGTAGCCAAGTGCATATGGGCTAAACAATGGTATTTTATAGTTGGAACAAAAAATGTTTGATCCGAACGAATAATGTGCCCATGAACATGAAAGTTGCCATTTTAAACTGTACAACAGCTCCTAAAAGCACACGGAGCAGCACGAACGTAATAAACACAAAAAGAATAGGAACACAGCACAACTACTTACGGTACTTTTTTGCAGCACTCTCCAGATCTTTCTGTACTGCTCATGTTCTCGTAATTTCAGGTCCGACCACCGCTTCCTGAGCTGATCTTTCGATCATTGTACCCCGAAATTCCAGTGCAGACTCCTGACCACTTTTGCCATGATCTTGGCCTTTCGGATATTGGGGTTGGGGTAAGGCCCATACTTTCCATCATAGTCGGCCTTCTTCAGGATGTCCACCATCTCCAACATCTCCCCAAAGGACATATTTGAGTCCTTAAATCTCCTTCTGGATCGGGACGTTTCAGGCTCCGGCCTCTCCTCCTCCTCCTCCTTGTTGCTACAATTAGCATGCACCTGCTGCTGCTGTCTATCCGCCATGTGCTCTTCCCCCACTGCGCCGAACGAAAAGGGGCGGGGAATAGACTAGAAAGAACGTTGGGGCGGACGGAGTTATACGCATGCGCAGTGTGTATAAAGCGTAACACACGTGCGTATTACGTACGATCTGTGAGCGGAGAAAGGAGCATCAGAGACGCCGATCGTGATAATGAAGGTAAGATCTAAACTTGCGCCTATACTGCTTCGAAATGGAAGCCTATATTGTAACAAGATTAGGGGAGTTTTGCCTGACATTAGGGTTTGTCTTGTGTTGTGTCTTGCAGAGAAAATGGATGGGTTCAACGACCACAATTTCCTGCCCCTGTTCATAGACAAGTACAGGGAGCTGCCCTGTCTGTGGCAAGTGAGACACCCCCACTATAATCACAAACAGAAGAGGCAAGCAGCGCTGGAGAAACTGCTGGAGTTTGTGAAGCCAGTGGTCTCCACAGCAACCATCCCTTATTTAAAAGCCAAAATTGGTGGCCTGAGGAGCACGTATCTTAGGGAGCGCAAGAAGGTCACAGATTCCCAGAGATCTGGAGCTGCAGCAGATGACGTTTATGTCCCCAGGCTGTGGTACTACGAGAGACTGCGATTTCTGTCAGACCACACTGAAGTCAGGGAATCCCTCTCCACCCTTCCTTCCACGCTTCCTTCCATACCAGCTGAGGCTTCCGATGTCCAACCTGGGACTTCCAGCCAGGAAGAAGTGGAGGAGCCCAGCTGGAGTCAGGTATAGTATTCTTCTACAGATTTCTGGTCAATAAATAAATGTTTACTAGATGTTATTATTGATCAATAATTGCTGATTAAAAAAAGTGTTTTACATATCAATAGACAGTAGTGGGCAACCAAAATTGGGACAAGAATGAAAAATGCTGGGAGAAGAAGGATAGTCTGTTATATTTGTTAACATTCAATTTGCAACAGTCAGGAGGTGAAAATTGTGTGTGATTGAAAAAATACTAAAACTATGTCCCTTTTTCATACACAGGAAGACCTCAGCCAGGAGGAGGTTGTGGAATGTGGCAGTCAGGAGGAGGCGGGGATTAGTGGCAGCCAGGAGGAGGCGGGGATTAGTGGCAGCCAGGAGGAGGCGGGGCTAAGTGTCAGCCAAGAGAAGCCTGGGACCAGTCGAAGCCTGACTGAGTCTCAGGTCCCTCCCCTCCGCCTGCCATATAAACGAGCCAGGAAGGTCACGCCGAGTCCCGTGCAGGATTCAGCGTTCAGGCTGATCCAGGAGGCTTCGGCGTCCCTCAGAGCCTTACCAACTCCTGAAGAGGCCTATGGCTGCCACCAAATTGCAGGGCATGCAGGAGGGTCAACGCAGGCTCTGTGAGGACCTGCTTTATAAAGTCCTACGTAAGGGGGTGAGTGGGGAACTAACACCCAAGACTGACGTGGTTGAGTTGGACCATCCTCCTCCTCCTCCTCCTCCTGCTGCCACAACTCCACCACCAAAGCCACCGCGTGGAAGGAGGCGTGGAAAGAAGACCAGAGAGTGATGACCCTGGGTTCAGTCTGGTCTGACAGAAGATACAGTCTCTCGTATGACCACAGCCTGGGGACACAGATATCATCTGCTGCTTTCCGGATCTCTGGGACTTCTGGACCAGACTGCCCTCCCTTAGATATGGACTCCTCAGGCCACCAATTTTGCTTAAAAATAGTTGATGTCTGCCCTGGGGGTCCAAGGCTTCGCCCACTTCTGCAGTTTCTCCAGCGTTGCCTCCCTCTTTGTTTAGTTGTGACCCCTTAATAAAATTTTTTAGGTAAATTATACTCTCCTGTGTGTGTTTTCATCCAAAAAGGACAGTTTGTTGGTGAGGATTCAGGTACATTTCTAACATAAAATGTGAAATTAACAAGAGACAACAACACCAAACAATCTCCTACAGATTAAATAGAACAACATATCAATGGTGTTGTGGGAACTTGTCACAAAAAACACACACAAACATTTTCGGGAGTACAAATCAAAATCGCAAAAAAAAATAAATAAAATACAAACACAAAAAAAGAATCTACATTAAAGCCAAAAGATATATAAAAAATATACAAAAATATGTTGTCAGATGTGAGAAATCAAAATATATTGAGGGAATCGCGATAAATAGTAACGAAATAAGTTTGTGAGAAGTGTGTGTGAATATGAGCAGCAAAAATACTTAATTCTTGTCTCATTATAAAGAAGAAGAGAGTGCGCTGTATTAAACCATTTTGAACATTGCAGCGTGACGAAAGTGCTGTATCCATTGCGAACGCTAAGTTTACCAGAACGAGTTGTTCCGTCTTGGAATTTCTTCTGAGCATGTGTGGCACTTTGTGCGTCGGAACAGGCCACACACGGTCGGAGAATTGATGCGATCGGATTTTGTTGTCGGAAAACTTTATCTCCTGCTCTCCAACTTTGTATGTCAGAAAATGTCCGATGGAGCCCACACACGGTCGGAATTTCCGACAACACGCTCCGATCGGACATTTTCCATCGGAAAATCCAACCGTGTGTACGGGGCATTAGACATAGCCAAGGAAACCTGGGAGGGGGAGCAGACACCCCACAAAAGTGTTATTGAGCATATCGCTCAAATGCAGGACAGCAATCATGCCGATGGTAAAAGAACACTTACTGCAGGCCCAAGCAGCCCAAAAGAGAATATACAACTCTGTCACAATTCCAGACACCCTGAAGTATTCCCACAAACAGGAAGCTAGAGTTCCTGATAAGGAATCAAGAGTTACTTTCTGAGTTACCTACTTCAGCAGTTCAGCATGATATTGTTACTGAACCGGGGGTTCGTGTTAAGCTCAAACCCTACCGAATTCCGAAGCTAGAAGAAAGGACTTCATTGATGAAGTTAAAAGGTTGTTGAAACTAGATGTCATTGAGGAATCCAAAAGTGACTGGTCTAGCCCCATTGTGTTAGTCCCAAAACTGGATGGCATTTGGAGGTTCTGTAATGACTTCAGGAAGCTTAATGCAGTGACAAAGTTTGACACGTACCCAATGCCCAGGGTAGACTAACTTATAGACCGACTTGGCAAGGCCCGCTATCTAACCACTTTGGACTTGACAAAAGGTTATTGGCAAATACCCCTGACTGATAGCGCTAAAGAAGACTGCATTTGTGACCCTGGAGGGTTTCTTTCAATCTAAAAAAATGCCTTTTGGGTTACAAAATGCCCCTGCGACATTTCAGAGGACAGGACCCTAAGACCCCACCGATGGTATGCAGCAGCCTATCTAGATGACATAGTGGTACATAGCACTGACTGGGAGTTTCACTTGCCCCGTGTCCAGGCTGTCTTTGATTTCCCTCTTCAAAGAAGGTTTTATGGCAAATACAAAAAAAGTACCATTGGTTTAGGGGAAGCCAAGTATATAGGCTACACCTCAAGTGAATAAAATAGAAGCCACCGAGGAGTGGCCACTCCCTGCAAGCAAGAAGCAGGTCAGGGCCTTTCTTGGGATTGCGGGGTATTATAGAAGGTTTATCCCGAATTTTGCAACTTTAGCTGCCCCACCTTACAAAAGGGAAAGACTCTGTAACGGTGAAATGGTCCCCAGTAGCAGACCAATCTTTCCAAGTCCTGAAGAATGCTCTTTGTGCACAGCCAGTACTGTACTTCCCTAAATTCTCCAAAGACTTTTTGGTTCAGAGGGATGCATCTGATGTAGGTATCGGGCAGTATTGTCACAGGTACACAATGGGGAAGAACACCCTGTGGTGTACCTAAGCAGAAAGCTCAATGACCATGATACAAAGTATGCAGTCATTGAAAAGCAATGTTTAGCCATAAAGTGGGCCAGAGACGCGCTAAGGTACTATTTGTTAGGGCCCCAGTTTGATTTAATAACTGACCATGCTCCCCTGAAATGGATGGCCCAAAAGAAAGACTAATAGACGGGTGAACCGGTGGTTTCTGGCTCTACAGAATTATTCCTTCACTGTAAAACACAGGCCAGGTGTTGAGATGGGGAATGTAGATGCTCTGTCCCGTGTTTACTCCTGTAGGGCCACAGGTGTTCCAACCCTGGGGTTGAAACAAGGGGGGGATATGTAGCAGAGCGTCCCAGAAAGAGCCAGGAAAAGTCCTGTTCGGTGTTTATACATCTCCCAGGCTCCTCTCATACACATTCAGGGATCTCTGATCTATAGTCCAGTTCGGATCTTGGTCCTCTCTCCCAGGCCAATTTAAACTCACCTGAGACAGACAGCCAGTGCTCTTGGCCTGGGAACCTCAGACAACATCTGTCTAGGAGAGCAAAGGGTTGGTTAAGGCTATTAAGCTGTGTATGTGGAAGCTGATAAGCTGTAGGCTTGCTAGGCCTGGTAGTTAGGATCTGTAAATATTGTATAGTTAGTGCCGAAACATGGCTAGGTTTTTGTTTTTGGCTATTTTTGTTCCTATTTATTCTTCTGGAACCCTGTAAAGCACTTGTATATATCACAAATAAACACCGCACTGTCTGTCACTACCTCACTGCATTTGGTATCTATGCCTGAAAGACTGCTGATCCCAGGGACTTTTGTGCCTGCTACCTGTCCCCCAGGTTACAATATGTATATATTACATACAGTGTATCCCTATTCAAGTATATTTCAAAGTATAAGTTAAGACACAGGCAGGACCTTATCCATGGACCTGTCAACTTAAAGTGGTTCTAAATTCAGAAGGTTTTTTAACTTAATTCATTCTATGCATTAAAGCCTCGTATGAATGTTGGTCAACCGAGCGTCTGATTTTTGTCAAAAGGGCATGTGCCAGGATCTTGTCTTGCATACTAACGGTACACAAATTGTCGGTCGACAACACGAATGTAGTGACGTACTACGAGACAATAAAGAGGAAGTTGATTCGCGCTTTTAAGTTAGTTTCTGAAGGGCCGTTCGTCAACCAGCCATGTTGCGTAATTGGAGGAGAGAACGTGTCATTATTGGGCTAGGAGTTATTGCTTTGACCCAAGTCCAGAACAGGAGGAGGAGGAGTTCTTGGACCAAAAAGGTTGCTTAATCGTGACCAATTATGCCATTGCAGCAGGAGCTCCAGGAGGAGAATGCAGATAATTTTCAGAATTATCTCCAGATGACGGATCCATGCTTTCACCAACTCTTGGCATTGCTGTCCCCCTATATTAAGAAGCAGGACACATATATGGGGCTTTCCATCACTCCAGAGCAAAGGTTTATAGCCACCTTGCTGTACTTGGTGACTGGGAGAAGTCTTCAGGACCTCAAGTTTACGACTGGGATCTCCCCCCAGGCTCTGGGAGTCATTATTGCAGAGACCTGCTCAGCCATCATTCAAGTCCTGCAGAAGGACTATTAGGGTAAGTTTTTACCTTTTTAAGATCACATTCTATGTATTTGTATTCTATGTATTAGAGTATTGTATTAATTAGTTGATTACATAATTATCAATATTGTAATATGCTGTGAATGTCCTCTTTGTCCTCATGCATGCTGTAAGCTTTTTCTGCTCCTTTTTTGGCCTACATGCATATTTTCCTTCACTAACCTCCCCAGCATGCTATCCTGGGCCCATACACAACTAGCCTAGTAACTTAACAATGTTTTTCGTCAGCTACATTTTGGGGCTTACCCTAAACAACCCCTAAAATGCGTACAAATGTTATTGTTGTCCTCAAATTTAGGCAGAGTGCAAGAGGCCATTTTTTGGGGCCCAAACTCATTTGGAAAACTCCCCCCCCTCCCCCCCCAAAAAAATGCAAAGTCAACAGATCCAAATACTCTATCTGCAGACTTGGCAAAACCCATACACACTATGCCTCTTTTTTGTTCAAATTTCTGTATAAATTCACCAAACCATATAGTGCAAGGACCTACCTGATTACCTACAAATTGAAAATTATTACGTTTTTGTCTCTTATTATATTGGTTAAATCATAGTGTCAAAATGTGCTGCAATTTGGCCAGTGTGTATTCAGCTTTTTAGAGTATGACACTACTTACCTGTCTACTGGGCTGCCAATAGTGTAAGTAAGGAGGGGCTGGCTAAAGTATCACTGATTATTTATGCAAACAGCTCTCATGGAAGTGGAGAGGGTTACCTGTCCAATACATCTACCCATTACCCCCCTGACCCCTAAAATGTGTCTAATTGGCCACCAGAGTGGGGGAGGAATCAGATAGGTTGACCTTCCACTTTTGTCTTTAAATACTCATTTAAGTGTATCCTTCTGTTGGCTAAGCATGTTTGTGTGAAATCTGCTTGCAATGTTATGTGCAGAAGTAGTAATTTTATTTTTATTTTTTTTTAATCAACAGTTTCCTTCCAACCCAGAGCTATGGCAGGATGTTGCAGCCCAGTTCCATTATTGGGATTTTCCCAACTGTGGTGGTGCTATTAATGGCAAGCATGTCTGGATTGTACCACCACCCAACTCTGGCTCCTATTTTAATTATAAGGGCTTTTGCAGCATAGGTATGCTAGCTGTAGTGTCTGCCAACTACGAGTTCTTGTATTTGGATGTTGGGAAGAACGTCCGCAACTCTGATGGAGGAGTTATTATGCAAACAGAGTTCTACAAGCAGCTCCAAAATGGCACATTGAAGTTGCCACCCACTGAGGAGAATGTTGAGGGCCTCAATTTTGTTTTTGTGGCAGATGAGTCCTTTGCTCTGGGGGAATATCTGATGAAGCTGTTTCCTATAAGGAACCTCACCCCAGAGCAGAGGAACTTCAATTACAGGCTTGCTCAGTCCAAAAGGGTGGTTGAAAATGCCTTTTGCATCCTATCAAGTTGTTTCAGGCTGTTCTTGACTCCAATCAACCTGGCACTCTACAAGATAAACCATGTGGTCCTGTGCTGCTGTATTCTACATAATTTTTTAAGGAGGGATGCTACCAGCTGCCTAGCCGCACTGCCAAGTGACATGGACTCTGCAGTGGCAGGCCCAGCTGAAGAGGCTGCAGCTCGTCCGTCTGTGAGCATGCTGACGGCTATTAAAAATGCCCACAAATTGCCCGAGACTTACAGCAGAAATACCTGGCATATTTTGTGGGTAGAGGGACAGTGGCTTGGCAGAAAATTGTAGCCGATCATTTATAATTATTTTATGTAGATCATAAACTCCTATTTAATTTCAACTACTGTTGTCTACCTTTCTTATATGTCTACTATGTTCCCAAATGAGCTTTATTTTGACCACTTGCTCCAATAGTGCAAATGTACCTTAATTGCTACGTGAGGTGACTATCTTATTCGGCTAACTATTATGGCGTGCTGTGGTTCTGCTACACATTGCTTAGTAAAAAAATTTACTCAAAGCACATTCACATGTGCGTTTTAAGGTTTTAAAACAAAACAACATCTTGGTGTATAACACGTATGTTTTGCATTATTTCTCCTTTTTTGTGGCTAAACAGGCATGTTCATTAGATACACATCCCAAACTCAGTAACTTACAAAGTTTGAGTTTGGTTAAGTGAAGGCCAAACAAGACATTAGTATCTGAAGACTGTGTGGATGTTGCCTTCCTCAGATGGGGTGATCTCACCCTTCTAAAAGCCAAAATTTGAAGCCACGTACAAGTAGAGGCATAACCATTAAATGTCCCTTATGATCCCATGCCTAAAATGTGTGTAGTTACAAACATCTATTTTTCTAAACCCACAAAACACCCAGTCAACATGTGCCATCTCCCATCACAGGGTATCAATGGATGCGTTTTGGGGGTGCAACCCCTTCCTCTGAGCTACTTTAGTTATGAGGAAGGGGTTGCACCCCCAAAACGCATCCATTAATACCCTGTGATGGGAGATGGCACATGTTGACACACTGTGTGTTTTGGGTTTTTTTGTAAAATAGATGTATGGAACTACACACATTTTAGGCATGGGATCATGGGGTAAATTCTTATTTACCCCATGATCCCATGCCTAAAATATGTGTAGTTCCATAAATCTATTTTTCTAAAATCTTTGTATGACTTGGGATTCCAAAGGTGAAGGTAAATACTGTATGTATTTGCCCCCCACCCCCACCCCTCTTGTCTCCTATGGGATACGGGATATATGATGACCATCCTAGCAGGCGTGACTGTGTGACTGGGAGCCCTGGGGCCTCTCCTCTACCTATAACTACACTGGCAAGGCTGCATTAATGGGCACTGATGAGACAGGCAGCTATAAGAAAGTGTTCTTTACCCCTTAGGTTCTGCCCTAAGCCCATGGCCTTTGGCCCACCTAGAAACACCCCTGTCGGTGACTAAATGAGTTTTCTTTAAGTTGGCACTTATGTTTTTGGGGGGAAGATGGCCTTGTTGCCTCCCCTGCTGGGGCCCGAGCAAGGGTAGCCTCCTTTTGTCCCTTGTGTTGCCTTGGCTGGAGCCTCCTTTTTTTTTTGGTGCCTCCCTGTTGAAAGAAGAAAACACTAAGTTCCAAAAAAAAGGAATGCCCAAAAACATGACCAAATAAGAATGTTCATATATGCTTTATACAGTATTTACCTTCATCTTTGGAATCCCAAGTCATACAAAGATTTTAGAAAAGCTTTTATAGAATTCTTTAGAGCTACTTGGAGAAGGAACATATACAGACAGCTAATTTACACATATACATATAGTTTAGATCCAAATATTGCTTACTTTTTTTAAGATCTGATGTGTAAGAACTATTGTCGCGCTCCGGGCACATGCGCGCATAAGGGACTCTTCGGATCGCAGACGAGCCAATGCGTGTGCGCTTCCGTAGGAGCACGTCCATGCGCCCCTTTGGCGCCAGACAGCCTATTTAAGGGGCCCACTGACTGATAACAGATGCTGACTGATCTTCAGCTGTTCCTGTACCCGTACCCTGTGATTCCTGCTGTTGCCTGCCTGATATCAATGCTGAACCCCTGGCTTTCCTTGGCCTTGCTCCTGGACTTTCCCACATCTCTGATTACTGGTTCCTGATTCCGGCTTTCTATTTGACTCTGCTCCTGCCTGATGAATTGGTACCTTGCTGCCTGCCTGCTTCCGAACCCGGCTATTCCTGTGACTTCGCTCCTGTCTCCTGTTTGGCTCCAAAGCTGCCTGCTGTGTTGCTGCATCTCAGTTCCTGTGATCTGCTGCGACTTCCTGCATTCCCAAAGTCGCATCATCTGCCTCAAGCTTCCAGGGCTACATCTGCAGGTGTCCCTCCTATTCCTTGGGTCCTTCTGTCTCCATCCTCAGCGGGACCCGGGTTGGAGATACAAGGGAGGCTGACCTCGTCACTTCAGACTCCGACAAGGTACGTGACAGTATCAGTCAGCCAGCAATGGAATCTGAAAGGGAGACCTCACCTGTTATGGACATCTGCCGATCAATTTCTGCACTAGCCCATACTGTACGGAACCTCAAAGAGGACCTGGGCCGGATGGAAGATCGTATACCGAACCTACTTGATGTTCCACCTGCCCCTACCCACCTTGTTCTTGTGAGTTCTTCTGTGCAAACAGACTTTTGCCTGCTCAGTGAATCCTCTCCTCCTCCTGAACCCAGAGTGCCCTTGCCCGAGCATTTTTCAGGGGATTGCAAATTATTCCGTACTTTCCAAAATGCCTGTGAACTTTATTTTTCCTTGCTGCCCCGAACTTTCTCATCTGAGGGCATTAAAGTGGGATTCATCATTACACTCCTACTAAATGAACCACTCTCTTGGGCTCATCGTCTTAGAGAACATCCTGATCCGGCTTTATCTACCACTGACTCCTTCTCAGCTTTGTCTCAACGTTATGCTGATCCCTTCCTCCAACAGATTGCTGAATCCACACTTTGTAAACTCCAAAAAGGCTTAAGATCCGTAAAGGACTATGTAACTGATTTCCGTGCCTGGAGTTTAGATACTCAGTGGAATAAAGCTGCTCTCCACCATCAATTTCGTCTTGGACTCTCTGACACAATAAAAAGATGAACTTGCCCGAGTAGGAGTACCATCATCCCTGGAAGATCTGATCCATCTTGTCATCCAAATCGACCGTCGACTGCGTAAAAAGGCAATCCGAGAAGGCTAATACTAAGCCACCTACTACCTCAAGAGTTTTTGCTTCTGTTTCTGCAGTCACATCCAGGTTACCAAAGGGACCCCACAAGAATAAGGAGCACCTTGAGTCTCCCTGCAGAAACTTTCTGAGACCACCTCAGTCTTCTTCTGAACACCTCCAGCGACTACATGACAGACTGTGCTTTTACTGCGGAGTGGCAGGCCATTTCATTCAGACTTGTCCCATAAGACCTGCCAAGTCCACTCCTACACCACCTCACATGATGCATCTTCCTGGGAGGTATCTGCTACATCTCCCTCTTTGGCTCCAGCTTCAGTTGCCGGGGAGGACTATTCTTGTAACCACAATTATAGACTCTGGAGCCTGCAGTTGTTTTGTGGAATCAGCCTTTGTCACTACATCAACTTCCTGTATGCACCAAAAGGCAGGGATTTACTGTGCATCTTGCAGATGGCTCTGGTCTCAAGTCTGGGCCTGTTACACAAGAGACTGCACCCATTCTCTGCCAGACTTCCTTGAAATATCAGGAACTTCTCCATTTAGATAACTTCCCCAATGTTTCCTGTTATCCTGGGTTTACCCTGGCTGAAGGCCCATAACCCTCATATTGACTGGCTCACTGGAGATATCTCCTTTTCTTCTAACTATTGTCAGAGACATTGCTACCCAAAAAAGTCTGTTAATCCTACTCTCCTCAGTATCCACTCTGACCCCGAAACTATGAAGTTAGTACCCGTAGCTTATCATGAATTCCTGGATGTGTTTAATAAAAAGAATGCAGAGACTCTTCCTCCCTTACGATTGTCCCATTGAACTTTTACCAGGGGAAGAAATTCCTTTCGGCTGGATTTGCCCTCTCTCGGAACCGGAACTGGAGGCCTTGCTCAAATACATAGATGAAAGCCTGGAAATAGGTTTTATTCGGGCCTCTTCCTCTCCAGCAGGGGGCAGTATCTTTTTTGTGGAGAAACAGGATCGCTCCCTGAGGCCCTGTATTGACTACCGTGACCTTAATAAAATAACTATCAAGAATCGGTACCCACTTCCATTAATCCCCGAGTTGTTCCAGGGACTGCGTGGGGCACGAGTATTTTCCAAGCTCGATCTAAGAGGTGCCTACAATTTGGTTTGAATCATGGAGGGAGATGAATGGAAGACTGCCTTCAGGACACGTTTTGGGCATTTTGAATACTTAGTCATGCCTTTTGGTCTCTGCAATGCCCTGTAGTGATATGATGTATATTGGGTGAATAATTAATTTAGTAGTTTTTATAATGATGATGTAAGTACTCTTCCGCAGCAACCCAATTCTTCCAGAGAGATACACTTTATTGACTTCCAACACAGAACAAGGTCCAAAGTCCACAGATGACAAAAATCCAACAGAGTATATAATTCAGAGTCCCATTTTTCCTAGGTCTGCTCTTTGATCTTATTTTTACCCCCTCAAGTCTAATTACCATCAATAAATACTTCTTCTATGGTCCTTTAAGCAATGTACCCTGTGAAATGTTCAATTAGATTAACAGGCCATACCTCACACACCTAGGTAGACTTGCATAAGATTAACACATCAAAGGGTCTTCAGCTGTCCCCTTGATATGTTAAAATTCAGTTGGCTTGGACAACTCAACTGAATTTCTGGTCAACATGGCACTCCAATACAACATTATACATAAATCGGCCAACATATTACAACATATACCCCCACTTGGGTCGGTTCTAACTACTAGAACTGACCCATAAATCAAACAACAAAAATATCATTATGATTTAGGATACTGAATGCTTTACAATGGCTCAAATAAAAAATGAAGTTGAAACTGGTTACATCTCTATTCACCATTCTCAAAAATATCCCCATGAAACAGTTATTAGATAATATAACTTTTAGACCATGACTGGAAAAGGATTTGGTAAACATCAGTGGCCCATATAGCTGTTAGGCCTTATTATATCACATCAAGATCTTGAAAATTGCGCAAAGATGAGCTGATGTCACAGTCCATTCTTCGGTCTGAATTTATCACATCTCTCACCATCTCACTGAAAGTAAACTTGGTATGCTCTGGGAGCTCCAATCCACTTAAGTCCAGGATTCTCTCATCTCCAGGCTCAAGCTTTTAGTTTTTAAAGATGCTTTTTTTTTTTTTCATTCTAAAGAACTTGTTTTATTATCATAGTTGAACTGTTTTTTTTTTTTTTCCGGCAAAATCTTTTTATTGAACAAAAAAGAGAGGATTACATACAATCGATCATTTTGACAGTCATCTAGGTTAATAAACAAGATTATCAATTATAGGCGTACATTTGCTTTCTTTACTTATATGAATATTGGCCTAGTACAATATTGTTTGTGTTGTATACAGCCATTCAACTCTATATAAAATTCGAGGTAAGGTAAAAATCGGCCTTATTGACACTCATTATATCCAGTGTGCGGTCAAGTTTTAGGGGATGGAAATAAACAGTAGAGATCCGTGATCCACCATATTTAGTTAAGTCAACGGGGAGGGGGGGTTAGTTTAATCTATCATGTTCGGATTTTTGATTATACACATGTGTCAGGGGTTTTTAGCCACCTATCCCAGATCTTATCGTACTTGGATGGACACCCTCTATTAGAGTACATTAGTTTCTTGTATGGCAGAACTGTATTAATTTCTATTAGCCCTTGCACAAATTCTGGCGGAGTGGGTCTCATCCAGAATCTTTTAAAGATGCTTTTACACTAACATTCTACTTACATCTTTATGGTAAGAAGAACCATCAATGTACCAGCACTCACTTTCAAGGTCAAAAGGTTTGGATACGGCAGTAGAAACTGTTCTGCAAACTATTTCCTTGCACTTGACATTCATGAGTCCATCTTGCAAGCATTTTACAATTCACATTTGCTTCTTTCCATTTCCTATTTTAGCAATGATGACCTGTTGTGTACCTGTCAAGTACCAGAATTTGTTGATTGCCAGCCACAATATTTTGTTTTTGTAATTTGCTGTAGGCTGACCCCACATTGCCTATAATAGAGCAGTTACTTGGATCATTCAGTCCATAATTCCACCTGAATGGTATACCAAAATATACATATACTCCCACACTTTTTACAATTTGGCACTGCGTCGCTTTAACTGCTAATTGCGCGGTCATGCAATGCTGTACCCAAACGAAATTTGCGTCCTTTTTTTCCCACAAATAGAGCTTTCTTTTGATGGTATTTGATCACCTCTGCCGTTTTTATTTTTTGCGCTATACACGGAAAAAGACCGAAAATTTTGAAAAAAAATTATATTTTCTACTTTTTGTACTAAAAAAAATCCAATAAACTCAATTTTAGTCATACATTTAGGCCAAAATGTATTTGGCCACATGTCTTTGGTAAAAAAAATGTCAATAAGTGTATATTTATTGGTTTGCGCAAAAGTTATAGCGCCTACAAACTAGGGTACATTTTCTGGAATTTACACAGCCTTTAATTTATGACTGCCTATGTCGTTTCTTGAGGTGCTAAAATGGCAGGGCAGTACAAAACCCCCACAAATGACCCCATTTTGGAAAGTAGACACCCCAAGGAATTTGCTGAGAGGCATGTTGAGCCCATTGAATATTCATTTTTTTTGTCCCAAGTGATTGAATAATGACAAAAAAAAAAATTACTTCATTCCTATGTTAGACGACACCAGGCGAGAAATGAGAAGACTTCAGGCCAGACCTCTATCGTGGTTTGGGCGAGTCAATGCGATAAAAATGAGTCTAATGCCCAGGATCCTGTTCAAATTCCAGATGCTGCCATTCCTTTACCTGGATACTATTTAAAAGCCCTCAGGAGGCTTATAAGCGAGGCTGTTTGGGGGGGCAAAAAACCATGCATCGCCTTTACAGTACTAAGTAGGGGGAAGAAAAAAGGCGGTATTGCTTTACCAGACTTTAATAGATATTACAGTGCAGTTGTGCTGTCCAGGATCACAGAATGGAATAAAAAAGACACGGACAAACGCTGGGTTCACATTGAGCACTTTTTGAGCAACACGAATTTAGGACAGGCACTCTGGAACCCCCCAAAATTTAGAGCACTGAGCACTTACACATCTTTATTAACGCTTAACACACTTAAACATTGGGATAGGACACACTACAAGAATAAATGGTCATACAACTCACCACTGATACACATGAAAGATAATGTTTTTTTTGAACCAGGGAGGAGGGAGGTGGGAGGGAATTGGTTGAAGGGCGACACTGTACAATTGAAACACTTTCTAAATAAGGGGCAAATACGCACTTTCTCAGAATTAAGTATAGAACCTAACCTGTGGGTAATGAATAGATGGAGGTACCTCCAGCTCTCCCACTTTGTTGAAAGACTTCCGAAACCTCTCAGGAGCATGGAGGAGCTCAGACCGTTCGAGCAGCTCTGTGTAAAGGAACAAGCAGGAAGGGTAATAACGCAAATATATAAGATCCTGGGAACCGCGGAGGAACTGGAGGTACCCCCCTATATTAAAAAGTGGGAACAGGAACTGGGATCTCAATGTAGTGAAACTGTGATAGATAAGATCTTGAGGATGGTTCATTATGTAGCAGTCGACTCTAGAAGATCAGAAAGCCACTTTAAATGCCTTGCGAGATGGTATGCCACCCCAGATAGGGTTAGCAAAATGGATAGGACTAAATCAAATACTTGCTGGAGGGGCTGTTCTACCCCAGGAACCATGGCCCACATTTGGTGGGAGTGTCCTATTATAAAAATCTTCTGGAAAAAAATATTAAGTTTGATAAAAGTTATCACAGGGAAAGTAATAGCAGAGGACCCATGGGTTTGCCTTTTCCATGGGACCCTGGATTCGGTGAAGAACTATAAAACCTCCCTGATCCCTATTATGCTAGATGAGGCTAAGAGACAGATATCGATGAATTGGCTGAACGTCTCGAGCCCCTGTACTCGAGAATGGTTGTACAGCCTCAATGAAGTATACAACGTCGAGCGTTTAGACAAGGGAGGAGCCGAATTTGAAGAGGAGGAGCACTCAGGGAAATGGGCAGCCTGGATTAAGTTTAAAGGGACCTGGGATTATCTGAAGGAGATTGTAGGCCCAGCATAATAGCATAATCACACAATTGTGTAAGCACTATCTTCTCGATGAGCATGGTCCTGAGGGGAGGGGGAAGGGGAGGTTGAAGGGGTGGGGGGGTTGAGGGGGGGTAGGAGGGGTAACTGGTTATAAGATTTTAAAATGGTTATGTTTGAAGATTTATCCCCGAAGGGTAATGTATTGTTATTCACAAAAAACGATAAATAAAGAATTAAAAAAAAAAAAAGTCCGAAAATGCTCTTCTGGTCACTTGAACGGCACCAATGTAGTAATATGTCCTTCAAAGAACGGGTCACGGCCCCAATGTAGTGATATGATGTATAGTGGGTATGATAATTAATTAGTAACTATTATAATGATGATGTAAGTACTCTTCCGCAGCAACCCAATTCTTCCAGAGAGATGCACTTAATTGACTTCCAATATAGAACAAGGTCCAAAGTCCACAGATGACAAAAATCCAACAGAGTATATAATTCAGAGTCCCATTTTTCCTAGGTCTGCCTTCATAGTCACACACAGACAAGACTGACTGCCAGCTTGAATAGTCCCCCCTGAAATACTAGTACACTAGGAGGGAGTTTCTGCTAGGTCAACCCAAAATACTCTATTGATCTCATTGTTACCCCCTCAAGTCTCATTACCATCAAATACTTCTTCTATGGTCCTTTAAGCAATGTACCCTGTGAAATGTTCAATTAGGTTAACAGGCCATACCTCACACACCTAGGTAGACTTGCATAGGATTAACACATCAAAGGGTCTTCAACTGTCCCCTTGATATGTTAAAATTCAGTTGGCTTGGACAACTCAACTGAATTTCTGGTCAACATGGCACTCCAATACAACATTATACATAAATCGGCCAACATATTACAACATGCCCCAGCCACCCTTCAGCACCTGGTAAATTACGTTTTTCGGGACTTCCTTGACCTGTTCATCATTCTCTATCTCTATGACATTCTTATCTTCTCTGACTTGATCGAAGTCCATTGTACCCATGTGAAGAAGGTTTTGAGTAGACTTCGTGAACATCACCTCTATGCCAAGGCTGAAAAGTGCGACTTTGAAAGACAGACAATACAGTTTCTGGGGCTTGTCATCACCGCTGATGGTATCTCCATGGATCCCCAGAAAGTCGCCGCTGTCTTGGAATGGCCAGCCCCTACAGACCGGAAGGCGGTACAAAGGTTTGTGGGATTTGCTAATTTTTATAAAATAATTTATTAAGAACTTTTCTGGCATTATCTTTGCTATTACCCCTTTAACTAAACAGCATGTTCCTTTCCGGTGGAGTACAGAAGCACAAGCATCTTTTGAGCAGTTAAAAGCCTTGTTCACCTCAGCCCCGATCCTAAACCATCCATCCTTGGCCTATGTTCTGGAGGTGGACGCCTCTAAAAATGCTGTGGGGGCCATATTATCGCAGCGACAGGGTCCTAAGTCTCTACTCCATCCCGTGGCTTTCTTCTCCAAGAAATTGAATCCATCTGAGAGAAATTATGATGTAGGGGATGGGGAATTGTTGGCTATTAAAGCTGCCCTCGAAGAGTGGCGTTACCTGTTAGAATTTATTATTATTATTAGCTATACTCATCTTCACTGACCACAAGAACCTTGAGTACTTGAGAACAGCTAAAAGATTCAGACCTCGGCAGGCAAGTTGGGAATTGTTCTTCTCCTGCTTTACATTCCAGATAACCTTCTGCCCTGGTTCAAAGAATGGTAAAGCAGACGCGCTGTTGCGCATGTTCCAGGATCCTGTTCGTCCCTCGGAATCAGACACCATTTTCCTGGCCAAGAACTATCTTCTTCTCCAAACAGATCTGATGTCCCAAATAAGAACTGAGTTGTTGGAACACCCCCCTTCTCAAAACGTATCCCTCCAGCTAAAGGACGGGCTCTATTACCATAAGGAACAGGTCTTTGTCCTAGAGCAGTTTAGAGTTTCTATCCTGAAGCATTGCCACGATCATCCCTTGGCAGGTCATTTTGGGATCCACAAGAGCACCGACCTAATTTCCCATTCTTTTTGGTGGCCAGACTTGATTCAGGACTGCAAAAGATATGTCAAATCCTGTGTGACCTGTCAACGCAACAAGACTGATCGAGCCAAGACTTGGGGTCTATTGGAATGTCTTCCTGTGCCTAAGAAACCATGGAGCATGATATCCATGGATTTCATTGTTGAGCTCCCTCCGTCTGAGAACTTTACCACCATATTTGTTGTGGTCGATTGACCAAGATGGCACACTTTGTACCCTTGCAAGGAACCCCTTTTGCCACAGAGACTGCTTCCACGTTCATCCGAGAGATAGTGAGGCTACATGTTATCCCTCACAATATCACATCTGATCGATGGGTACAGTTCACTTTCAGATTTTGGAGATCTCTCTGTGTAGCCTTGAATATCGAGCTTCGTCTGTCCACTGCTTACCATCCTCAAACTAATGGACAGATTGAGAGAACCAACCAGACTTTGGAACAGTACTTGCGTTGCTTCTCCTCTTTCTCACAGGAAGATTGGTCACCTCTGCTTCCGCTTGCGGAATTTGCATAAAATAATTCCATCCATTTTGCTACTAAAGAAACACCCTTTTCCGCCAACTATGGATACCACCCTTCCTTTTTGCCTGAAATACCCGTGGAATCTTCTGTGCTTGCTGTCCAAGACAGATTGAGTTTGTTCAACGCCAACAACAAGTTGCTTCAGGACACCATCTCTAAGGCTCAGGCTAACAACTAAAGATTTTTTGACAAAAAGAGGAGGGGTAACTTGAATCTGAAACCAGGAGACAAGGTCTGGCTATCCACTGCTAATTTGAAACTTAAGTGTCCCTCCAAGTCCGAAATACATGGGGCCCTTTCCTGTAAAGGGAAGGATCAACTCTGTGGCCTTTGAACTAATCTTACCAAGGAACCTAAAGATTCACCCAGTTTTCCATATTTCTTTATTGAAAACAACAGTGCCCAATCCCTTTCCCAACCGGGATCCGGAAAACCCTCCTCCACTGCTCGTTGAGGGCAGTGAGGAGTTTGAAGTAGAAGCTGTTCTCGACTGTACAACCAGGAATGGCCAAACACAGTTTCTGATTAAATGGAGGGGCTATGGCCCTGAGGACAATTCATGGGAACCAGCTTTTAATGTACATGCCCCACAAAAGGTACGAGCATTTTTTCAACACCATCCAGAGAAGAAGCCCCTGAAGGGCATCCGGAGGCTGCCCGCAAGGAGGGGGCAATGTAAGAGAACTATTGTCTCGCTCCGGGCACACTCGCGCACGCATAAGGGACTTTTTGGATCGCAGACGTGCCAATGCGCGTGCGCAAAGGAGTGTGCGCGTCTGTAGGAGCGCGTCCATGGGCCCCTTTGGCACCAGACAGCCTATTTAAGGGGCGCACTGACTGGTAACAGATGCTGACTGATCTTCAGCTGTTCCTGTACCCGTACCCTGTGATTCCTGCTTTTGCCTGCCTGATATCCGTTGCTGAACCCCTGACTTTCCTTGACCCTGCTCCTTGTCTCTCCCACATCTATGATTACTGGTTCCTGATTCCGGCTTCCTATTTGACTCTGCTCCTGCCTGAGGATTTCGTACCTTGCTGCCCGCCTGCTTCTAAATCCAGCTATTTCTGTGACTTCGCTCCTGTCTCCTGTTTGGCTCCAAGCTGCCTGCTGTGTTGCTGCATCTCAGCTCCTGTGATCTGCTGCGACTTCCTGCATTCCCAAAGTCGCATCACCTGCCTCAAGCTTCCAGGGCTACATCTGCAGGCACTTGTGTTCCTCCTATCCCTTGGGTCCTTCTGTCTCCATCCTCAGCGGGACCTGGGTTGGAGATATAAGGGAGGCTGACCTTGTCACTTCAGACTCCGACAAGGTACGTGACATGATGTATGTACTCCATCTGGTCTTGTTCAGTTTGAGATCAGACCATCATTTTCAGATTAGGTCCTTTGATCGTTCCTCCAAAAATTCGCACTGCAAAACGGCAATGACTTTCTCCAAAATGATGTCCTTTTGGCTGTTGGGCCTTTCGTAATTGTGTAGCTTGCAGTCGTAATCGTGCTTCTCTAGGATGTGCACCATCTTCACCATCTCACCCTTGCTCATGGGGGTTGCTTTGTTCGCCATGTTGTCCCTCCCGAATGTTCCGCCGTGTTTGTCTCATGCAGAAGAGAGATGGTCACACCCCAGAGTCATGACTCACTGAGAGCGGAGTTTGATGCATGTGCAGTATATATAAAGCCAGAACGCATGGTCAATGGAACGGCCGTAGGAACGATCTTGGAGTGGAGGACGAACGATCGCCAACGCAAGAAAAGGGGTGTAAAACGAAGGTACAATTGGAAATTGGGGCATAGGTGAGTAGTGGCCTATACTGCTTAGATTGAGGCCTATATTGGGACCAGCTTATGGGTTAGGCCAGACATTATGTTTTTTCTTGTGTTCTGTCTTGCAGGCATCATCTCATTTATCATGACGGATAAATTTACTTCGCCTGAATTTCTACCCCAATTCATTGATCTGTAGTGGGAGCTGCCCTGTCTCTGGAAGGTCAAGAGTAGAGACTATTCAAATTAAATATTGAGGAAGGCAGCTTTGGAGAAACTGGTTGAGTTAGTCAAACCAGTGTACCCCAGGGCAGACACCAACTACGTATAGCAAAAGATTGCTAACCTGAGGAGTACATTTTAAAAAGGAGCTAAACAAGATCTTGGAGTCGGATATCTGGAGCAGCAGCGGATGACCTATATGTCCCCTGGGGTCAGGGGAATTATAAAATGCTGGGGTCAGAATGATAGTCTCTGCTATTTCTCCACATTCAATTTGCAACAGTGAGAAGATCAAAATTGTGTGTGATTGATGGCCAAACCCTAAAAAAGATTTTAATTATGTCCCAATTTCATACACAGGAAAGTGTCAGCCTGGAGGAGCCAGTGGCCAGCAGCCAGACGGAGTCGCGGATCCCTTCCCTACGTCCTGCTGCTAAAAGGGTCAGGAAGAGCAGGAATCTGGAGGAGGCCACAGCTTCCTTTCTCAGCCAGGCCACTACTGCACTCCGTACTGACTGAGGCATTTGGGTGCGTGACTACCAATAAATTAAGGCAGATGGCCGGTGAGCAAAGGAGCAGGTGTGAGGAACTCATCCTGCAGCTCCTCAACAAGGCGGTGAGCGGCCAAATTTCAGAAAGCACCCACATTTCTGATTTTGTGGCCCCACCTCCACAGCCGCCCCACCTCCACAGCCACCCCACCCACCACAGCAGCATGGCGGTCAGTGGTAATACCAGCCACAAGACCCCCAAAAAGGCAGCTGGACTGGGGATTTTAACTCTCCACCACTTACTAATTTCTATTTTTTTTTAATAATGATTTTATTTTCTATATTTGTATATGTATAAAATCCACTTTTTGGTTAAGTTCATTGTATTTGGATGGCAGGTAGTATGTCTAATTTAATTTGTTTTATTTATTCTTCTGCACAATAAAAAAATTGTGTAGAATAATACTTGGCTATGTGTTTTACTTCAAATGACAGTTTAGGAGTAGGCAGTTACATTTAAAAAAATACAATGTAAAATTAACAAGGGACACCAACATAGTTGCATCTTTGGTCTTAAAAACTACGGGATAATGGTGTTGTGGTAACTTGCCCAAAAAAACAAACAAGCATTATAATAATAATCTTGATATCACTAGAAAAAAATGCCTTTTAATACACGTTTGCCATAACTCCATCAGTATCACCAGCAAAGCAGCTTCATTATTATCCCAATAAAGAAGAGGAGAATGTGCGCTGCATTTCAACATTTCATAATTTGCCACGTCACGAATGTTAATACTCCATTACAAGCGCTAGCTTACAAGACTGACCTCTTCCGGCTCGTTCCTTGCTTCCGATCATGCCTGTTTGTACTTTCGACTTTTTTGTGTGACGGATTTGTGTACTGACCATACGAAAATCAGCCGTCAAACCATTGTCCGCCGAAAATTTACTAGCCTGTCATCCAGCATTTGTTGGCCGAAAGTTGGACGACAATTGTCAAAAGGAGCATACTAACGGTATGATTTTAAGACAAAAGTCTGTCAACAGACAATCCCCTGCCAACAATCGTATTGTGTGTACGAGGCTTTAGATTAGGGATGGGCCGAACGACCCCCCTGTTCGGTTTGCACCAGAACTTTCGAAAATCGTGAAAGTTCGGAACCAAATAATGAACCTATGAAGTCTATGGGACCCGAAAGTCAAAAATCAAAAGTGCCCATTTTTGAAGGCTTATATACAAGTAATTGTGCATACAATGGTTATTGTGGTACGGGTACTGCCCTGGGGGACATGTCTCAAAGAAAAAAAGTTTGTAAAAAACATTTTTAAATGAGAGGTGATTTATTGATGTTTAAAGCAGAACTCTGGGATTTTCAAAAAATCCCTCACTAGTACACCAACCCTCACACACACACACACACAAAACACTAAACAGTTATTGCATTTGTGAAATTTCTTTTTTTTTTTTTTTCAAATATAATTTTTATTAAGCACCAACAAAGGGAGAGATCCCAACATAACAAACAATCTGAAAATGCAGTACGTGTTACAAACACTTTGTTCAGTGTATCAAAGTATAATAAACATTATACATTCGAACAATGCCATACATTGATGTAGTTAGCGTATAACATATGGGTTGATGAAATGTAGTTTTTCGTGTGTGTCCTAGGGCAGCAGGACCTCTTCCCTACTTTTTCACTTTTTTCCTCGAAATGCGTTGGTAACGGAAAGATAGGAGGAAAAGAACAGAGAAAGAAAGAGGTAGAAGTGAAGGGTGGGGGTTGGCGTAAGGGAATGCTCCGCGTTCCAGGATTAAGTAGTTGTCTGTTGGTCAGCTATGACCCCAGGAGAAATGATCCTTCTTCTGAATGAATAAAAAATGTTCCATTTATTCCAGGTTTCTGAGTATTTCTCACAGTTGTGCTGTGCAGTGAGGACCAGGTCCTCCATTTTATTAATTTCTTCCACTTTCCGCAGCCAACGCACAATGGTTGGTGGGCACTGTTGCTTCCAGTGGAGCAGTATGCATGCCTTGGCGGCGTTCAACAAATGAAGCATCAATGATTTTTTGTATTTTTTAAACGGGATGTTTGATAAATGTAGGAGGAAAAACAACGCATCATCTGGGATCACATATTCCGTGAATTTCTGAGCGATGCGTCGAACTTCTCTCCAGAAATTCTGCAGGCTAGGGCACGACCAGAGTTTGCGAAGCAGTGAACCTCCCCCCCCCCCACATCGCCTACAGCGATCAGAGGTGGCAGGGAAGCACTTGTGTAATCTGGAGGGGGTGAGATACCATCTTGATAGAATTTTTATAATTTGTCTCTTGTATTTTGGTACACAAGGACAAATTAAAGGCACAGCTGATAATTGTTTGTTTTTGTGTCTCTGAGAATTTGCGGTTAAGATCCCTCTCCCATCTTTCTAAACAGGGCAGGTGTGGTTGTGTGGAAGATGTGTTGAGTAATGTGTACATTTTGGTAAGAGTTTTCGCTAGCGGTTCAGTTCCCGAGCAGTACTCTTCAAAGGTCGTCAGTGGGCGCGAAAAGTCCTGAGGATCAGGGATCGAACATAGGAAATGGTGTAGTTGCACCGCTTTCCATAAGGGGAGTTGGTATTTGCCTGTCGCATCAGTCAGTTCCAGTAAGGTAGGCTAGCGTCCCGCTGTCACAAATTTGGAAGCATGGTTGGAGCCTGAACCCCCCCCAAGATGTTAAATTACACAGATTGGAGGCCCGGTGTGAAATTTTGGTGTCCCAGAATCGGGAATAGTGGAGAATTGCTCGAGGTAAGGGATGAATGCATGGTAACCTGACTACTATGGCGTAAGGTGGTGCCCAATAGGGGGTGCGATTTTAAACCCGGGTGGAAAGAGTCATAACATCAGAGCGCATTCTTTAATGGTATATCAGATTGAGCTTGTTCTATCTGCACCCAAAGTTTAGTTGTCATGTTGCGTCTCCAGTCCAGAATGCGACCTAGATGAGTGGCCTGATAATATTGTCTGACATCTGGTAGCGCCAAGCCTTCATACTGTTTAGGAAGTGAAATTTGGCTCTAAGGAGAGTGCGAAGAGAAGGGGAGACAAAGGGCACCCCTGCCTCGCTCCGTTTGTGATGGGAAAAGGGTTTGAGAGTAGACCATTCGCCTTTACCTGCGCTGTGGGATTAGAATAAATCTTGTTTATCCAATTAAGCATCCTATCTTTCAAACCGATATGGCAGAGTACTGCGAACATAAAGTTCCAGTTCACTCTGTCAAACGCTTTTTCAGCGTCGGTACTTAAGAGTACACATGGGGAGCCTTTAGTGTTTGCAATGTGAAGGAGGTTTAGTACTTTGATAGTGTTGTCTCGGGCTTCCCTGGTGGGCATGAAGCCCACCTGGTCCAGGTGTATTAGGGGCTGAAGATGCTGTGCCAGATGGGTTGCCAAGATTTTGGAAAACAGTTTTAGGTCAATGTTCAGCAGGGATATAGGTCTATAACGCCCACATGCAGTTGGGTCTTTGCCTTCTTTAGGGATTAGTGATAAGTGGGCTTTCAGCGTGTCTCTGGGGAAAATCGCTTCCACACCAACTGCATTAAAAAATGTTACCATACGTGGGCCTATGATGCGGAGGAAAGTTTTGTGGTATTGGATGGTGTATCCATCCGGGCCCTTCCCTGGTTTCATGGCACTAATGGCGATTTGGAGCTCTTCTAGGGCGATTGGTGACTCTAGCTCATCTCTTATTTCCATAGAAAGAGAAGGAATTTGGGAAGTCGCTACGTAGTCTTCGACGTCTGCCTGAGAGGGTGGACTATGTGGTAGGTTATATAGCTTAGAGTAAAAGTCACTGAATACGTTTGAAATTTGTTCCGGAAGAGTGACCTTTTGACCGTCAGGACCCATAATGTGGGGGATGTAGGTTGCTTGTTTTTGTTCTCGGACTGCTCTAGCTAGGATCTTCCCGCATTTGTCCCCAGATTCATAGGTGGTTTGCCGGCAACGCTGCATTGCTGCCTTGGCCTTATAATGTAGTAAGTCATTATCTGTTTGTGTATTGTGCCTAGTTCTGTTTCCAGGGCCAGGGAAGGGGCATGTTTATGACCTGCTTCTACAATGGTCAGGGCGGTAAGGAGCTTGGTCAGCTGTTCAGTCTGTTCTCTTTTTTTATTCGTGCTCCATGTCTGATTAGAAGTCCCCTAAGGACTGCCTTTAGGGACCTCCCATAAGGAGCCAGGTTCGCAATCTTGATTGTCGTTTTCTTGAAAGTATAAGGTCAATGTTTTTGTTGCCTCTGTTAAGATTTCAGGGACTTGGAGAAGGCTCTCGTTTAGTCGCCAGAACTTTGGCCTAGCCTCGGATCTCCCAGTGAGTGTGTATGTGAGGGTGATAGGGGCATAATCTGTCCATGTGATGTGTCCTATGGAAGAGTCTATTACCGAATGTAGTTGGTTATGTGGTATGAAAAAATAGTCTATTCTGGAGTATAGTTTGTGTGTTTGTGAATAGAAAGTGTAATCACGCTCCCCCGAGTGCTGAAGACGCCAAACGTCAATTAATTGAGCTTTGTGTAGGGAGTTAGCTATACGCTTTCTGTGGGCCGGTGGCACTGAGGAGTGACTGGAGGGATGTATCTGAAGATGGAATCAGGGAAACATTAAAGTCCCCACCAAGAATCAGGTGACCTGCCGCAAATTCCCCAATTTTGTGTAAAATGTTTGTGATAAAAGTGTCATGGTGTTTATTCGGGGCCTAAAGCAACGCCAGTGCAAGTGGGATATCGCCGACTAGTCCCCTAAGGAACACAAACCGGCCTTCCAGATCTCTAAGCACTGCTTGGCTTTGCCAGGGAAGTTTACTCAAAATCAGTATGGACACTCCTTTAGTTTTAGCTATGGGGTTGGTAGAGTGATATACTACTGGGAAGAATCTGTTTTTGAGGATTGGGAATTTGTTGTATTTGAAGTGAGTTTCCTGTACAAAGGCAACATCTGCATGGGAATTCCTGAGGTAATTTAATAGCATACGCCTCTTTTCTGAAATATTTAGGCCCTTAGCGTTGAGCAAGATTATTTTTATAGAGTCCATCTCCCTGGCTGCGAAGGGGGTGGGGGAGGGAAAGAGAGTGAGACGAGAGGGTGTGGAGGGAGAAAAAGTAGGTTCAGGAAAGGGCTAAGGCAAAGTACTGAAGAAGAAATAGAGAGAGACCTAAGGAGAGGAAGGGCGTGTCTCTCTCTCTGTGTAAGAAGATAAAATTACATTACAGGTCAATTCTGTAAGACCTGAGCTTACTAATGCCTCGTTTCCACTGAGCGGATCGGTTCGGTACGGTACGCTATTTTGGGTGTTTCCATTATGAAAGCGGCCCATACAACCAAACCGAACCGTTCCATTCAGGGTCCTGCTTCAGATGTGGGACCATAGAAAACTGAACGGTTCAGTTAGGGCGGAGCTACGATACATTACACTGATTGGTGGATGTGTGACGCCATGACGGCATTTTTTCCAAACCCACGTATGGCCCCTGTCGGTCCGACTTGCAGTGGAAACGCTCGCCTGAATAGGCCTGACCATTCTAGGCCTTCCAAACCGATCCGACCTGAACCGATCGGCTCGGTGGAAACGAGGCATAAGTTAACAAGTAAAAACTTGAATAAACACACCACCCCCAAACACCTGGTGTGTGAAAACCTGATTGGGAGAGGGGTTGGAATGTGACCAGAAGAGGGAGGTCCCGGCCCCCCCACACACCCGTACATGAACCTAGGTAAGTATAAAAGCAAGGTATACATTCACAGTATGTAAAATAAACTAAGGAACAAAAGCCATTATTGACAATTTGTAACTGATTTTGATAGAAACCACTACCAGTTTCCCAGCCAAAGTGCAGCACTGTGTCACAACTAAACTTACTCTCCCACTGCTGCTCCCAATATTGTGTTCCCATCACCCCCCCAATCTTAAAGGACACCTTCCTCGTGGCATGAGTCTTCTAATTCTTCCACTTAGGGGAGCTTAAGCGTGCACAGCGGCATCGCGTGAGCCTTAGGTAAGTCCTCCAAGGGTCATCACCCCCCGGGGAATCTGGATATCTACCTGGGTCATCCTCCAACCTCCCCATATACACAAGAACCCCCCTCTCACATGCAAATTACTGCTTGGGATCCACCTCGGACTCCCCAGCTCCGAGTCCTTCTCTAAATAAGGGGCCCCCCTAAAAAGGATCTTCCTCTGTGGGAAGTGCAAGCCCCAGACCGCCACTAGAGGGAGATCACTTATCTCAGGTGTGTTTCTGTCAGGGTAGTTACCTGCCTCTACCCGACCAACAAATAATGACCAACTCGGTGTATCATAAAGAAAAAGAAGTACATTATGCTGCCGTCCAAAATGGATGTCGCCACACCGCAGTGCCTGTATCTGCATATTTTACTGTGTGCCCCCACAAGATAGGTTAGATAACGCTCCTCATCATTCGGGAGCCACAGTCCTCCTGCAATGCAGCAACCCACTCTGGAGGGAAGCATTTTGACTTCTGATCTTAATTAGAAATGCACAGGTATATATAAAAAACAGTGTGTCTCCTATTCTTTCGGTAAGCTAGTATTTAGCAACAACAATGAGACCAACAGCAGATTTACAGTATAGCTGGCTACATCATATATTCCCTTGCGTAATTTTGTCCTGCTTATGTCACGTTGTTTTGTATGTTGCTGAAATAGTTTTATGAGCTGCACAACAAAACTGGGATATAATACAGAGAGTAGTGTTTCTTTGTCATCGGTAGTCCTGTACCCAACCCCTGCAGGTAGGTAAACAGGTGGCAGCACTAGACCTCTGAATGGCAGCTCACCATGTCTCCTCCAGAGCTTCCCTCCCCTCGTCACCGCACTCTCCCCACCAGCAGTCAGAGAGCAGAGTGTCTCACGGCTCCCTGGCGTTCAACTAAGTCGCCGGCAGTGGGGCTGGTGGTCGTGTAGAAATTAAGTTTTGCCTGCAAGTCAGAGCACACATTGTGTTTCAGGGCTGCAACAATAACGAGCGCAGCGGGGAGCAAAATTCATCTGCATGCCTAATGATCCGGTAGCTCAGGTCCAGGGGAGAGTTTTTTTTTTTTTTTAACATCAAAGTTTATTGAAGTAAGAATAGTGCAACTTTGGAGTCGTAGCTCCATCACAAAACCGAAAGAAGAAAAACATATTTTTAATAGTGTCTCAAAGTTTTGTCTTATGTTATTTAGCTGTTAAGAATAGAAAGTAGTAAGAAAATAGAAAGAGTAGAAAGCGATCTATAGCATACACATAAGCAGTTGGGTAAAGACCCCTATATCTTATGTTTAATATTCTTTTTCTAGATTTGGTTCAGTCATGGCAAACATTCCGATAAAGTAGATAGTAACAGTCATTATTTGTTAAGAAAGTAAACAATCTGTGTTTGATCCAACTGTGGAGTTTAAGCTCTCTAACCTGGGTAAATTTGAGTATTTCTGAGAGTATCTAAAGATAATCCAAGGATTCCATGTCTTATGGAAACGCTCAACATTTTCTCCTGCCTGGGCTATGGTCTCCTCCATCTCACGAATCTCTGAAATCTTACTGAGCCAATCTCTAATAGTTGGTATTTTTGTAGATTTCCAGTGGAGTGGGATTAGCTTTTGCAGCATTCAGCAAGTGTTTAGAAAGTGAGTGTTTGTACTTTTTAATAGGGAAATCTGTGACATGGAGGAGGTACCCCACCGCGTCTAATGTTAATGATGTCTCTGTGATTTGGAGAATAATCTCCTTAACTTCCGACCAATAAGATTCTAGCACAGGACACTGCCACCAAATATGTAGCAGAGTTCCTTTTTCATTATGACCGCGCCAACATGTGTCAGGGTAACCTGGAAACCAGGAGTGCAGTTTTGCCGGTGTGGCATACCATTGAGTAAGCAACTTGTACGCTGTTTCCTGAGTGCTTGTACTTAGCGAGCATTTATGGGCAAAAATGCACGCTTTTCTCCATTGTTCGTCTGACAATGATATATCTAATGCTTTCGTCCAGCTCTCTCTGAATCCATGGTCATCCGCACCTGCTCCATTTTGTATCCATTTGTAAGCTAAAGAGGTCATTTTGTGAATCGGTTCTCCTATCTTGCAGGCCTCTTCTATGTCTGTCATTGGTCTACTAAAGTTAATTTTTTTCCCTGTTTGATTAAGGTAGCTTCGGCATTGAAAGTAGGTCCTTAAAGGTAGGTCTGGGATGTTATTTACTGCTTTCAGGTCAGTAAAGTCTCTAAAGTCTTGGTTGTAAAAGCAGTCCATGGCTAGTAGTGTTCTGTTTGCATTTGTAGACCATAGGGAGTGGTTTTTAATGCCTGGTAAAAAGTCAGGGTTGTCTTGTAATGGGGTGAGTGGGCTTAAGTGAGAGGAGAAATTTGTGAGATTAGTTAGTTTATGAAAGATTGCTAGAGTGGTGCCTATGAGAGGGTGTGATTTCATATCTGCCAGAAGGCTAGTCCATGGGATCCATGGCGAGAACCTAATTGGGGTTTGACTCACTACCTCTTCCAGCTCTACCCAGTCTTTAATTTTGTGATGACAGTGCCAGTCAACTATCCTTGTGATGTGTGCTGCTAAGTAATACGCACGAAAGTCTGGAATACCCATCCCTCCTTTCTCTTTAGGTTGTGTGAGTACTGTGCAACTGATTCTGGGTTTTTTGTGGGCCCATACAAATTTCATTTGGGTTGCATTTAAGGCTTTAAAGAAACTTTGGGGGACCTTAATTGGTAGGTTTCTAAATAAGCACAAGACTCTCGGTAGTATAGTCATTTTACTTATAGCAATGTGTCCAAACCACGAAAATCCTTTTGCGTGCCATGTTTGGAGATCCGAGCAGATTGACTTTAATAGCGGGGTAAAAATGCATTCATAAATTCGGGAAATCTGGGGGTCAGCCACACTCCTAGGTATTTAAGCGCTGAATTTTCCCATTTAAAGGGGCAGTTGGATTTGATAGCTTCTATTTTATTCGTGGGGATATTAATGTTCATTGCTTCGGACTTGGAATAGTTAATTTTTAGGTTGGAGAGATGGCCAAATAAAGAAAATTCTTTTAATAAAGTAGGGAGAGAAATATGGGGGTTAGATATAAAAAATAACAGGTCATCCGCATAGGCCGCTACTTTGAACTCTTTCCCCGCTATTTTAAAACCGTTTATTGCTTTCTCTGCTACAATCCATCTAATGAATGGTTCCAGTGTTAGAATAAATAAAATTGGTGAGAGGGGACATCCCTGTCTCGTACCGATTTTTAATTTTTACTGTTTCTGAAAGCGAACCATTAATTTTGAGTTGTGTCGTGAGATTGTAGTAGAGAGAGGAGATCCACGTCATCATATGATTTCCCAAGCCAATATACCTGCATGTCTCCAGCATAAAGTCCCAGGCCACTCGATCGAAGGCCTTCTCTGCATCAGTCGACAGGAGAAGGCCTTCGATGTTCTCCCTCCTGGTAGCGTGAATCAAGTTGAGCGCTTTTATGACATTGTCTCTGGTTTCTCTGCCAGGCATGAAACCTGCTTGTGCAGAACCTATTAGGTTGTGAAGTAGATGCCTCAACCTATTGGCTATTATTTTTTACATCAATTTCATGTCTAAATTCAGAAGCGAAATTGGCCTATAGCTGGCGCCTGCTGGGTCTTTATTTGGCTTGGGAAGAATTGTAATGTGTGCTGCTAGAAAGTTTGGCGGGATCTCCCTGGGTTGTGACATGTAGTTCAGTGCTCTCAGCAGCGGCCCAAGCAGAGTCGTCTGGAACGTTTTATAGTATATGGCTGTGAAGCCGTCTGGGCCTGGGCTTTTCCCTGGTTTAAGGTCTTTGATTGTATGTTGTAGTTCTATAGCTTCAATGGGTTTTTCTAGTAGTACTACATCTTCTGCTGTCAGAGTAGATAATTTGGATTCTTTAAGGTAATTTTGTATACTTTGTTGTCTTGTTCCCTGCGTCTCGTTAGGTTTTTGTGAATCAGGTAGATTATATAGGGCTGTGTAATACTTGTGAAAGTTGCGTGCAATATGTTTGGTGGCAATGTCCATTTTTCCCTCTTTTGTTCGAATGCCTGAGATATTGTGTTGTGTTCTTATGGATTTCAGGGCTCTCGCTAGGAATTTGCCTGTTTTGTTACCATGTTCGTAATAAATTTTTTTCCTGAAAAATAAAAATCTTTTAGACCTAGTGTCATAAATCTGTTGTAGTGCCTTCCTGTTTTCTAAAAGTTCTGTTGCTGATTGTTCTGTCAGTGATTGTTTATGTAAAGTTTCCAGGCTACGAATTTTCTCTGTCAAATGTTTAATTTGTTTATCTCTTTCTATTTTACGTTGGGAACCTGCTCGAATAAGGTCACCTCTGATTGTACATTTATGGGCCTCCCATATTGTCAGGGGGTTTACTTCAGGTGTGGTGTGAGCAAAGTAGTCTTTCAGTGCCTTTAGCAATTTGCGGTAACAGAATTGGATCTGTCAGTAAAGCTGAGTTCAATCTCCATTGGTTGGATTTTGGGGGAGGATCAGATAAGTTTAAAGTTAGTGATGTAGGGGCGTGATCTGATAAAATTTGAATCCCTATTTTTGCTTCCGAGATCCTGTCTAGGTCTTTTTGTGTAATAAAGATGTAGTCTATTCTTGAGTATCTGTTGTGTGGTATTGAATAGAAGGTGTAATCTTTGTCTTTAGGATGCAAAAATCTCCATGAGTCGACTAATTGTAGGGAATGGAGTAGTGTTTTAATCTTTTTAAGGATTTTGTATGTGATATAAGTTTTGCCGGAAGATGTATCAGTTAGAGGGTTTAATGGCACATTGAAGTCTCCTCCTAAAATAAGGCATCCTGAGCTGAAATCTCGGAGTTTGTCAAGTATGCGTGTACAAAATGTTACGTGCGCTGTGTTGGGAAAATATACATTGGCTAGAGTCATGGGAGTGCCAGAACAGTTACCCTTCAGGAATAGGAACCTGCCCTCTGGGTCGACCATTTTATCTGTGACTTCAAAGGAGGCGTCTCTACTAAGTAGTATAGACACTCCCTTGGATTTAGCCAAGTTATTAGTTGCATGATAAGTTTGCGTGAAAAAGGAGTCAGTCAGTTTGGGAACCTTGTCGGTCCGGGGGATTTCGGAACAAATCCGATATATTCCTTCCTTTATAAGCAGCCGCTAAATGGCGAGGTCTTGTGCGGGGTGTCCCCAGATTCCTCCTGCTCATTATCAAGTGCTGTCGGCACTAAGAGATGGGCTCAGGCTGCTGTTTCACCGGAGCTCCTGTGTTAAGCGTCCATCTCTGCCACGCGCCAAGCCACGCCCCCTCCCAGGGGAGAGTTTCTAGCTGCTGGAGGGTGATCTGAACCAGAATCGGTGTCCAAGTGGGCGGACCAAGGTCAGACCTTCGTGGGGTAGTACAGTCTCCTTGTATGGGTTACCTCAAGGGTACCAGGGACAGTTCAGGGGTCACCGGGGGGGATATATCCTGCTCACTTTAGGGATGGTGATCCAATATGTTCAAGGAGGGGGAAAGAGAGAGCATAAAAAACGGGGGGGAGGGGAGGGGGGTGCCCTATTTCAGTCCCGGATCTAGGGAACAGGAGTGGGACCCGTGTACCGTGGGCAGTGGGAGAGAAACTTAAAGCAATTGCTGTGGTGGGGATGTTGGTGGGCTTCCCGACTGTCCTCCTAGGATGCCGCACATGAGCGTTGCCGGCTCCTCGGTGGTCTAGGAGGCAGGCCACCTCCTTGGTGTGGTAGTACCTCTGCGGCCCTGGAATCTCGGGATATATCCCAGCCAGTCCTGGACCTTGAACGGCTCCGTTTATAGGAAGTCAAAGAGGGCTGGCAGGGACTCCGGAAGCGGAGCACGAAGGAGCGTTGATCCTTACGAAAGGTAACCGAAAGGGGGAAGCCCCATCGGTAAGTGGTGTTTCGTCTCCTTGCTAGATCCAGGAGGGGTCTCAGGAACACCCGTCTCTGTAGCGTTTCCCTGGAGATACCTGGCAGTATTTTGAGTACCGCTCCGTCAAGCTCCAGATCCTGCATTTCCCATGCCTTACGTGCGATGATGTCTTTATGAGCATAGTGGTGAAGCTGGCATATGACATCTCTGGGTCTGGCAGGATCTTCTGATCTGGGGCCCAGTGCCATGTGGATACGGTCAAACTCCAAGTGGCCTTGAAGCTGATCGCCCGCTACTCTCTGGAAGATGTCCGCCACTGTGTCTTCTAGATCCACCGGACCCGTGGCTTCAGGAAGGCCGCGGAGTCGCAGATTGTTTCTACAACTACTGTCTTCCATTTCTTCCATATGGAGTTGTAGTTCCACAGATATCCCTACCTGGGACTTTTGATGTGCCTCCAAGGCTGTGACTATTCGTTCAAGCGTCGATAGGGAGGTCTCTGGTGGAGAGAGAGTGCACCTCCTGCTTGACGGCATGGATCTCTTTGCGGTGAGCTGCCCCCACTCGTCCCACCAGAGCTTCAATATCGGCCTTCATCGGTAAAGCCTGGAGGATGGCTCCCAGGTCCTCGTCCGCTCTATATATCAGCGGAGGTGGCGGTGGCACCCGGGGATCAGACGATATGGCCGGTGGGAAGCTGCGAAAAATCTCTGGGATCCTGTAGGTGAGGCTGACTGAATATCATGATCAGGGCCTGTTGATTGTGAAGCATGTGCTTCCGCCATCTTGGATTCTGGGGAGCCCGACTGTAGTAGCTGAAATAGTCTTTGTATTTCTTCCGGTGGCGATGCCGCTGGAGTCGGTTTGTTGCCTTTTTTGTTTTTCTTCAATGATTGCTTCTTAGATGAGAGCATTATGCGGTCGGAGGAGCTATGCAAGTCGGGTGGGAAACAAAACGGCCGGGAGCTCCTCTCAGACACGTCTCTACTCATCCGTGTCAGACCACGCCCCTCGCATTTGTGAAATTTCTTACCATTTAAGAGATATGACTGATTTAATTTTCAGGAAGTCAGCTTTGTGATTCAAAAACTGCATCATCTTTTCTGCCAGGGAGGATCTCTTAGAACAGTGATTGCATCATATCCTCATCTCTCTCTCTAACTGTAATCAGCCTACATTTCACATGAATACTTGGGATGGAAGTGAAGTGAACTCGCCCACTTCAACATAAATCACACCCTTCATTCTGCAGCCAGCAAGCCATACATAACACACAGTATGATAGGTTACAGCCTTATAAATTCAAACCAGTGCAACCTGTCAGTGTCCACCAGTGCCGCTTGTCAGTCCCACTAGTGCCGAGCGGGGATTATTATCAGTAATCACTTGTATGACACAGCAGGGATGTCCCACTGTGTCAAGTATAGTATACAAGAAATTATATAGAAAAATCTTGCGAGCCACAGAAGGGTTAATGCCTTAAAATAAATCCTGAGTGAAAGTCAGCTGCAAACACTAATCACGTTTCATACCCGTGTAAGTAGTGCTAAAAAAAAAAAAAAATGTGTCCATGCTAAATTACAAACAAAAAATTACAATTAGTGCTTCAAAAAGTGCAATGTGCAGAATTATTGATTAGGATGGTCCACTCACGCACCTACACCATGTGAGTACCCCTAAGAGGGGAGAGTTTATTTTAAATAAAAATCTTTTTCTATGTTGCAATGTTGCGCTGTGGAGTCTCTTATCTTTTGCATATGATTTATGACGTTATTTGAGAGCATTGGAGACCCACACTGTTGATCCCATAGAGCCCAGGAGTGGCTCCAAAGCGTGTTTTGACAGAGTTTAATTACTGTGTCACACACTTCAAGGTGAGCGCATGTGCTTTTGGGGGTCACTGGAGAACACTAAGGCATGCTATATGGTGACACACTTTTTGGATGAGCAGGATGGATGGACTTCACTGATTGTGGACACAATTTTGAGCACTTTATATTTGAATTTTTTATGAACTTTAGGGACTTTTTTTAGGGAATGATTGTATTTTCATTCCTGGTTCGACACCTTGATTTTGATTAATTTTGCACGCTGCACTTTTTGTAGTTATTTGTGTAAATCACTAATTGTCATTTTGATTGTTTATTATTTAGCACAGACACATTTGACTTTGATAGTATACAAGAACACTGCTCGCTGATGTCCCACCCCCAGCCGTTATTATGATTGACAGCGCACTGTGCCAATAATGGCACAATTGGCACAGTGCGCTGTCAATCATAATAACGGTGGGGGGCGGAACATCAGTGAGCGGTGTTCTTATATACTATACACAGTGGGACATCCCCGCTGTGTCACACAAGTGATTACTGATAATAATCCCCGCTCTGCACAGAGATAGCAGGTGGGGGGGTGGATTGGAGGGGCAGTGACTGTCAGGGAGTGGAGGAGGAGGAGAGAGGAGAGGGAGGACACCTCCTCCATGGGCGGCACAGACCGGGGGCTGTGAGACCCCTTTCGCCCACAACATGTCTGCTTCCTCCCTGCTCGCTTTCAGAGGACTACAACTGGGCGTGCCAGACCGCTAGCTGAGCTTAGGATAAGGAGAAAAGCCAACGGTCTTACAAATAGGATGTCAGCAGGCAATAACGGTTTTTCAGCAAGTTCAGCAGCCTATTAAAGAGGAACTACGGAGCTCAGAAGAACATGGATGGCAAAGTTGGTGAAGGTAGGACATGGGAAAATATTTTTTGGTTGGAGTTCTGCTTTAAAGTGAAAGTATAAAAATGAAAAAATTCCTTTCAATATAGTGCACGGGGGGTCCTCTTAGTCCAACTGTAAAGTGGCACATCTGTACTGTGTAGATTTTTTGGATAAATTCTGGTATCTCTGCCACAGACTTTGGATAGAAGTAACGGGTGTGGAAAAATTGATTTTTTGGGTGTCAGTGGCGCCTTCACACCGTAACCCTATAGAGGTACTCTTGATGAAAGCAAGAATTGGCTTTGCTGTCAAAAATTGTAATGATATGCACCTGTCAAACAGGTGCCTAAATAGTTTGACAGTACATGCCCAGCATCTAAATGCAAGCTTGTCAAAGCTGCTGGCTCTACAACTTCCGCCTTTCCGCCTGGTGGATTCTGCCCCCTTCACTGAATTTTCAGAAAGTGATGTACCACAATGACAGGTTCCCAGTCGCTTTTCTGGGGATGAGCTTCGAGTTCGAGTTGAACCCATGTTCGACTCGAACAGCGTCTGTTCAATTGTTCGGCGAATTCGAACGTTATAGTCCGTTCGCACCAAATTTGAGTGGCGCGGCACGGCCCATCATTCACTGCGGCATCACAGTGCATTGCTGGCTGATGATTGGCCAACCATGCACTATAACCTGCATGCTTGGCCAATCACGGAGCCGTCTGGACAGAGAGCCGTATTTGGCCAAAGCCAGGGTGGCTTTGGCCAATTATAGCTCAGGGGGTTTAGTACACGCCCCACACTATATAAGGCCACCTGCGTGGCGGCATGGTGTAGTGTGTGGCGGCGGAGAGAGACAGTGTTATTTGATGTAAGTTGGAGTGGGCAGGCGAGTCAGTTAGCTGCACTTAGTGTATTGTGTGTGTGTGTATATATGTGTGTGTGTGTGTGTGTGTGTGTGTGTATGTGTATATATATATATAATACCGTATTTATCGGCATATAACACGCACATTCATTTTAGGAGAGAAGTTTCAGGAAAAAAAAACTACATTTTAAATAAGAAACTTTGAAGCAAAATAAGAGTCAGTGCCCATCTGCAGCCTGATCAATGCCCATCTGCAGCCTCACCATTGCCATCAATGCAGCAGCCTCCCCATTGTCATCAATGCAGCAGCCTCACCATTGTCATCAATGTAGCAGCCTCACCATTGCCATCAATGCAGCAGCCTCACCATTGCCATCAATGCAGCAGCCTCACCATTGCCATCAATGCAGCAGCCTCACCATTGCCATCAGTGCAGCCTGATCGAACAGAACAGTGGTCCAATGGCGGCCCAGGAGACAGGGCTTCCTATTACAGAGGCCGCCAAGTAAACAGGAGATTCTCACTGAATGTAATCTGACGGCGCTCATCCTGCCCCGCTCCCTGTCCCCTCTGAGGCAGCTAAAATTGAAGTATTGGCGTATAACACGCACATGCTATTTGCACCCGATTTTTATGGTGAAAAGGTGAGTGTTATACGCCAATAAATACAGTATATATATATATATATATATATATATATATATATATATATATATATATATATATTCCTAATATGCAGGCAGGTGTTTTTACAGTATTTACAGTTAGTGTACTGTGTCCTTTGCACAGTGTACACCTAAAGATACCTGAAGACAATTGCTGTTGTTCTTATCCTATTAATACCGCAGGCAGCTGCAGTATTTACAGTTAGTGTACTGTGTCCTGTGTGCACCTAAAGCTACCTGAAGACAATTGCTGTTGTTCTGATATTATTAATATCACAGGCAGGCAGCTGCAGTATTTACAGTTAGTGTACTGTGTCCTCTGCACAGTTTTCACAAAAACTACCTGAAGACAATTGCTGGTGTTCTTCTGATCCTATTAATACCACAGGCAGGCAGGTGCAGTATTTACAGTTAGTGTACTGTGTCCTCTGCACAGTGTGCACCTAAAGCTACCTGAAGACAATTGCTGCTGTTCTGATCCTATTAATACCGCAGGCAGCTGCAGTATTTACAGTTAGTGTACTGTGTCCTCTGCACAGTGTGCACCTAAAGCTACCTGAAGACAATTGCTGGTGCTCTTCTGATCCTATTAGTACCACAGGCAGCTGCAGTATTTACAGTTATTGTACTGTGTCCTCTGCACAGTGTGCACCTAAAGCTACCTGAAGACAATTGCTGGTGTTCTTCTGATCCTATTAATACCACAGGCAGGCAACTGCAGTATTTACAGTTAGTGTACTGTGTCCTCTGTACAGTGTGCACCTAAAGCTACCTGAAGAAAATTGCTGGTGTCCTTCTGATCCGATTAATACCACAGGCAGGCAACTGCAGTATTTACAGTTAGTGTACTGTGTCCTCTGTACGGTGTGTGCACCTAAAGCTACCTGAAGAAAATTGCTGGTGTTCTTCTGATTCTATTAGTACCACAGGCCGGCAGCTGCAGTATTTACAGTAGGTGTACTGTGTCCTCTGCATAGTGTGCACCTAAAGCTACCTGAAGACAATTGCTGTTGTTCTGATCCTATGAATACCAAGGGCAGGCAGTTGATTCTGCTAGCTGCAGTATAATCAGTATATATATACATGCCTTCTTTCTGCAGCTACATCTCACTGCAGGCCATTAGTATGTCTGGAAGGCCAACAGGGAGAGGCAGACAGTCACAAGCCAATAAAAGAGGGCAAGCAGGCTCTGTGTCTAGAGGCAACAGTGCTGGTCGTGGACACGATGCATCCTCATCAGCACGTGGCCGTGGGACACGCTTGTCCTTTTTTTCGGCAGCTGGCCGTGTTGAGCCGCAACATGCCGAAGACTTGGTATAGTGGATGACCAAGCCGTCCTCATCCTCCATGTCCTCTCTCACCCATGCTCAGGGTACTTTGGCAAAGCAGCTGCCAACGCGGCCTCTTCCCTCGGCTCAATGGCATCAGTCACTCCTTCTCTAGCCGCACCATGTCCTCCTGAGGAGTCCCTTAAACTGACCACAGTATTGGGTACATGCTCCAGGGGGATGCCCAGCATTTTGAAGGCTCCGATGATGGTACCCAGCTAGAGGAAATCAGTAACGTGAGCTAGAGGAAAGCAGTAACGTGAGCCCAGAGAGAGGGGGTGCCCAAGAAGGACAGCAATCTGGCAGTCATGTTCCCCCAGCTGCAGCATACTGCCAGGTTTGCTCCAGTGATGAGGAGAGAGGGGATGATTAGGAAATCACTAACTCCACGTGGGTGCCTGATAGGAGAGAGGAGGAGAAGGAGGCACATCTCCAACGGGGCAGGATGCCCTCCAGGGGCCAGCTTAAGGGCAGCACACCGACTGCATCACACCACAGAGCTCCGTATGTGCAGGGCGCTGCTGTCTCTGCGCGATATTCCAAAAGTTCTTTGGTGTGAGCCTTTTTTGAGATGAGTGCATCAGATCGCACCACTGCTATTTGCAACATATGTCTCAAGCGTATCTCGCGTGGCCAAAACATCACCCGCTTGGGCACCACATGCTTGACCAGACATATGTCGACCTGCCATGCAGTTCGTTGTCAAGCGTACCTAAAAGACCCACACCAAAGAACAAAGCGGACCTCTCCTTACTCCTCATCAGCTGGGATCTCCAACCCCACTATACCTTCAGTCCTCTCTGAAACCTGCACTGAGAGGAATGAAGGTGTAGAATTAGGTGTGTCACAGCCAAGTACTCTGCTATCAGTACACCAACGTCAAATTGTACCAGGCAAATTGCCCTGCCCCAGCTGCTGCACCGCCGAAAGAAGTTCGCTCCCAGCCATCCACATGCTCAGTGGTTGAATGCTAGCTTGGCTAAATTGTTAGCACTTCAACTGCTGCCTTTTCAGTTGGTAGACTCTGCCCCCTTCTGTGAGTTTGTGGAATGTGCGGCTCCTCAGTGGCAGGTTCCCAAACGCCACTTTTTCTCACGAAAGGCGATTCCGGCTCTACCAGCATGTGGAAGGCATTGTCTTGGCCTCGCTGGACAGGGCAGTCAGAGGTAAGGTGCATATTACCGCTGACTCATGGTCCAGCAGGCATGGACAGGGACGTTGCCTATCTTTCACCGTGCACTGGGTGACTCTTCTGGCAGCTGGGAAGGATGCAGGGCAGGGTGCAGTAGTGTTGGAGGTTGTTCCGCCACCACGCCTCCAAAATTCTACTAGTGGTGATTCTGCCACACCTCTCTCCTCCACCCCCTCCTCTTCTTCTTCCTCCATGGCCTTCTCCTGTGCTGATTTGTCCTCGGAACCAGCGGTGCTCCGCAAGCGTTCAAGGGGCTACGCAAGCAAGCAGGCAAAAAGATGCCATGGGGTGCTTGAGCTGGTGCACTGGGGCAGAGATTCTGTCAGCTCTGCAGGGGCAGGTTTGACACCAATGACAGCTTAGGCTAGGAATGGTGGTTTGCGGCAATGGCACCAACCTCCTCTCTGCCCTCCGACAGGGACAACTGACCCATGTGCCCTGTTTGGCTCACATCCTTAACTTGGTGGTGCAGAGGTTCTTGGGCAGGTACCCGGGCTTACAGGATGTCCTGAGGCAGGCCAGGAAAGTCTGTGTGCATTTCCGCCGGTCATAGAATGCCAGTGCTCGGCTGGCTGACCTCCAAAAGGAATTTAACCTGCCCAAGAACCGCCTAATCTGTGACATGCCCACCAGGTGGAACTCAATGTTGGCCATGCTGCAGCGGCTGCACAAGCAGCAGAGGGCCATCGATGAGTACCTATGCGACTATGGCACCAGGACAGGGTCAGGGGAGCTTGTTTTTTTTCCCCACCCCAGTGGGCTATGATCAGGGATGCATGCACTGCCCTGTCACCATTTGAGGAGGCCACGAGGATGGTGAGCAGTGACAGTGCATACATCAGTGATACTGTCCCTCTTGTCCACCTGTTGGAGCACACGCTGCGTGGAATAATGGACAGGGCACTTGAGACAGAACAGAGGGAGGAAGAGGAGGACTTCCTTACCTCTCAAGGCCCCCTTTATCCAGACAGTGTTCCTGCATCCTCGCCGATCACACAGGAAGAGGAGGAGGAGGATTGTGTCAGCATTGAGGTGGAGCCTGGCACTCAGCATCAGCAGCAGTCTTCAAGGGATCTTTTACAGTCTGAAGAAACCCATGGACTTGTACGTGGCTGGGAGTAGGTGGCTGCAGATAATGTCATCCTTAGTGACCCAGAGGACTCTGGACCGAATGCTTTAGCAAACCTACGCTGCATGGCCTCCTTGATCCTGCAAAGCCTACAGAAGGATCCTCTTATTCGTAGTATCGAGGGGAGGGATCATTACTGGCTGGCAACCCTCCTTGATCCATGTTACAAGGGTAAGGTGGCGGACCTTATCTTGCCGCCACAGAGGGAGCAGAGGATGAAACATCTTCGGGAGGCCTTGCAGAAAGGTTTTGCAACGCGTTTCCAGAGCCTGGGAGGTTACAATTTCCTGGTCCTCCTGGACAACATGTTGCTGAGGCTTCGGTCAGTCACAGAAGGAGCGGTGGAGAAGGTGGCCGTCTGACCGATGCGTTCAGACAATTTTTAAGTCCGCAGCCCCAAGGTATGATCGGTTCCAGCAACCATCACCAGCATCTGATTCACATGGTGCAGGAATACCTAGGGACAAGATCAGACTTGGACACCTTTCCCACCGAAAATCCTCTGGGTTACTGGGTCTTGAGGGTGGATCACTGGCCAGAGCTTGCACAGTATGCAATTGAGCTACTGGCCTGTCCTGCATCCAGCGTTATTTCGGAACACACATTCAGTGCTGCTGGAGGCTTAGTAACCGATCACAGGATGCACCTGTCCATCGAATCGGTCGATCGGCTGACCTTCATAAAAATGAATCAGTCTTGGATCACCAGCTACCAAGCACCTGATGCTGATGTAACCGAATAATTTTTTTTTAAATGTGAGATCCCTTTAAGACTGCCTATGCTGATGCTGAGTGACTATCCTGTTATGCTGAGTTGACAATCCTCTTCCTCAATTTTCATGCTGATAGCTTGTAAGAACATTTTTGGTTCTGGGCACTGCCACCAGTTGCGAAGGCCCAATTTTTCTGCCCCTGTTCAACAGGGGCATGTAATTACAATTTTTGATACAATACCTTGCAGCAGGGCTCATTCCTGCGCTCCAACTATAGCATCTGTGAGGGGTTGCAGTGTTGTGGCACCAGTGCCCACGGCCCAATTTTTCTGCCCCTGTTCAACAGGGACATGTAATTACAATTCTTGGTCTAATATTTCACAGCAGGGCCCACCAAGAGTAACTGTGAGGGCTTACAGTGTTGTGGCAACACCACCACCACCAAAGGCCCAGTTTTTCTGCCCCTGTTCAACAGGGGCATGTAATTACAATTCTTGATATATTTTACAGCAGGGCCCGTTCCAGCGCCCACCAAGAGTAACTGTGAGGACTTAGTGTTGTGGCACCAGCACCACCACCAAAGGCCCAATTTTTCTACCACTGTTCAACAATGGCATGTAATTACGATTTTTGATTTAATATTTCACAGCAGGGCCCGTTCCTGTGTCCACCAAGAGTAACTGTGAGGGCTTACAGTGTTGTGGCAACACCAACAACTAAGGCCCCAATTTCTGCAGAGTATATAGGGCAGGACCCTACTTTCAAACATCCAACTTGCAAACTACTCCTGCTTGCAAATGGAAGGAGACAACAGGAAGTGAGATGAAATCTACACCTAGGAAGGGAAATTCTCTCCTGTAAGAGTTAATATGGGAAAAACGTGTCTCCTCTGATGTTTTATCACCAATCCTTGTTTCACTAAAAACCCTAAATTTTGGGGTACCCATGCCATTTGTCTCACTAATTTTCATCCATATTGCCAGGACCCGACAATAAACATTAAAGCCGCAAGCAGTTTTAAATGACTTTTATTTCTTTACAAATGTCATTTTGTGCAGGGACTGTTCTAAGCACGGGAAACACGTGCCACTTTACAGGCATACTATAAACACCCCCCAGGTACGATATTTAAAGGTATATATAACTTTTTTTTTTCACTTTAAGCATCATTAAAATCACTGCTCCCGAAAAAATGGCCGTTTTTAAAACTTTCTTTTGCATTGATACATGTCCCCTGGGGCAGGACCAGGGTCCCCAAACCCTTTTTAGCACAATAACTTGCATATTAGCCTTTAAAATTAGCACTTTTAATTTTGAACGTTCGAGTCCCATAGACTTTAACGGGGTTCTAAAGTTCGCGCAAACGTTCGGTCCATTCGCAGGTTCTGGTGCGAACCGAACCAGGGGGTGTTCGGCTCATCCCTATTCTTTTCACGTAAAGCTATTCCAGCTCTCTACCATCACGTGGAAGGCAATGTTGTGGCATTGTTGGGCAAGGCAATCAGCAGCAAAGTCCACATTACTGCTGACAGGTGGTCCAGCAAGCATGGGCAGGGACGATATATTTTGTTCACAGCACACTGGCCAGGATAGGCCTACAAAAACTGCAGTGCCCCGTTACGGAGGGGGGATTGGGGATCCCCCACCCATTTACCTATTTTCTGGCGGCCCAGCTACAACAACTTGGTGGATGCGCCACTGATGGAGGGGGAGGTAAGAGTGCCCAAATCATTCTACAGGGAAGCCCTCATAGTTCATTAGTTGAAGCACTGGAGGCAGATTCACTACAACGAGAGATCCCAACACTTAAAATGATCACTAAGGTTTGGCAGGCAGCCAAGCGAACAATGGGGTACAAGGGAATCTCAGAATATTCACCAACCTGGAACAACAGGTTCCTGCAGGAACTATTATCAGTTGATAGGAACAAGTTGTGGGAAAGGAGTGGGATACGCCGGCTGACACAATTATACGAGGGGGACACCCTGAAACCCTTCGAGGAACTGAGGCATGAGTACGGGTTGCCAAACCGAGTATTTTTTAGCTATTTACAGATTAGGCACGCCTTGAGTAAACAGTTCGGAAGGCAACCCCCCATATGGTGCAAGATCCCATTATTACAAACAATAATAAAATCAGAGACCTCCAAGGGGTTAATCACAGTGATATATACCCAATTAATAAAGAAAATAAACACACAGGCAGGCTTTCCCGGGGGCAGGGACAGGTGGGCGGCTGATGTGGGGGAAATCACGGACACGCAGTGGAAAAGGATTCTGGAACTTGGACCAGAGGTGTCGGTTTCTCCCGCGCAAAAAGCCTCTCACCTGATGCTGCTGCACAGATCCTACTATACACCGAAAAAGCTTTTTATGTTTGGCCGCAGAGCTAACGAGGAGTGCCCTAGATGTGGAAGTACAGGCGATTTAATCCATATGTTCTGGAGGTGCCCAAAACTAGTCAGGTACTGGCCTGAGATTTTAAAGAAAATAAATACCAGACTTAAAACTAACTTAGAGCTAGATCCCAAGACCTGTGTGCTGGGATATGTTACCAATGGATTGAGAGACAGAAGTACGGTGGTAGCGGCAGCAAGATGCCTGTTCCAGGCCAGGAAACTAATTGCACAGTCTTGGCAATCAAGAACTCCCCCTACCCCGGAAGATTGGATTAGAACCGTCAACTCCACTGTGTGGAGTGAAAGAACATTCTACACTAGGTCAGGCAACCACAATAAGTTTGCGAAAATGTGGAACCCGTGGATCCAAGCAATGCCTTGTCCGCTAGCAGTGTTACTCTAGTGCTGAACATACCTGTTCCCCCCATTAATGGGGCGAGGCTGAGCGAGTAGTAGCTTAGAGGTTAGAGCCGAGAGAGAATAATGTATTGAACCAATATTGGTCACTGTATGCGCTTTGGAAATATGAGGGCTTAACAAGGGGGGGGTTAAAAGAGGGGTGGGGGGGTGGGTGCACTAGTGAGAGAAGTATCAATGCATAAATACGCACAATAGCAATACGAGGGTACGCGGCCATTTGACCTTGAGAGGCAGGATGTAGGTTTTACACTTGTATTGCGGCACTTCTACAACTATCTATACACTGAAATGCATATGGTTACACAATACCTTACTAAAAAAAAAAAAAATCTTTGAATGGCCACAATGATGTGACTGGATTAGAGACATATATGAATATTACTCTGAAGGCAGTCTCTGGATAAAGTTAACTGATGTGGCAAAAAAAAAAAAAAGAAAAAAGTTTGCGCAAACGTTCGGTCCATTCGCAGGTTCTGGTGCGAACCGAACCAGGGGGTGTTCGGCTCATCCCTATTCTTTTCACGTAAAGCTATTCCAGCTCTCTACCATCACGTGGAAGGCAATGTTGGGGCATTGTTGGGCAAGGCAATCAGCAGCAAAGTCCACATTACTGCTGACAGGTGGTCCAGCAAGCATGGGCAGGGACGATATATTTTGTTCACAGCACACTGGGTAACTCTGCTTGTAACTCCAAAGGATGCAAGACAGGGCTCAGTGTTGCAGCTTGTTGTGCCCCCACGTCTCCATTACAGCTAGTGGTGGTGATGCGAGATTTGTCGGCTCTACTCCCTCCTCCTCTCCCTCCTCCTCCATGACCTCCAATGCTGAATTGTCCTAAGAACCTCAAGTACCCCCTAGACGTTCAAAGGGCTATTCAATGAGTCAAGCTAAAAGGTTCCATGCAGTGGAAGCATGCAGCTGGTGTGTCTAGAGGACAGGAACCACACCAGAGCAGAGATTCTTGCAACTCTGCAGGGACAGACCCAGAGGTGGTTTATGCCATGCCAGCTGGAGCCAAGAATGGTGGTGTGTGATAATGGCACAAACCTCCTATCCGCCCTTAGACAGTGAAAGCTTGGCAATGCTGCAGGCCATCAACGAGTACCTGTGTGAGTATGGCACAAGGACAGGCTCAGGCCACTCGGCTTTTTTTCCCCACGCCAATGGCTGCTCAGAAAGGATGCATGCACTGTACTGTCACCAGTTGAGGAGGCCACAAGGATGGTGAGCTGTGACAATGTATGCATCAGTGACACAATCCCTGGTGCTGGAGCAGACTCTGCGTAGCATTATGGACAGGGCACTCGAGGCAGAGCAGCGGAACAAAGAGGATGACTTCCTCTCCTCTCAAGGCCCACTTTATGCAGACACCATTGTTCCTATGCCACAGAACACACAAGAGAAAGAGGAGGAGGAAGGGGGGGATTCTGGCAATTTCAGAGGCATTGAATCAGAGGAAGACATACGTCAAACAGTAAGAGATGGTTTTCCATCCCCAGAACCATTGGGAATAGTACGTGGCTGGGAGGAGGCAGTTCCAGATACTGTAATACTCAGTGACCCAGAGTAGTCTGCTTCTCATGCCTCCACAAATGTGAGGTGCATGGGCTCCCTCATGTTTCAAAGCTTGTGAAAGGACCCAAGAATATGTGGCATAAAGGGAAAGGATCACTATTGATTGGCAACCTTCCTTTACCATTATAAGGGAAAATTCTCAGAACTCCCATCCCCACAGAGAGTGCAGAAGATGAAATCTCTTCAAGACACCTTAAAGAGGAGTTTATCTAATGCTTTTCCCGACTCTGGTAGGTTACAGTGTTGTGCAAAACGTAGTTTTGAGGCTTCCTAAGTGATGCATTTCTCAATTTTTTTTTTAAGTCCTCGCTGCTCAGGGCTGTCAGCTTTCACATCCTATCGGCAGCGTCTGCATCACATGGTAGACGATTATCTAGGGGCGAAAACGGAGCTGGAGAGCTTTCCAGTAGACGATCCACTGGCTTACTGGGTCATGAAAATAGACCACCGGCCAGAGCTTGCCTAGTATGCGGTTGAGCTCCTGGGATGCCCTGCTGGATGCATGCTTTTCAAACGGGCATTCATTGCTGCTGAAGGTTTTGTCTCTGTTCATAGAACACGTCTGTCCACAGACTCCGTGAACCGTCTGACTTTTATCAAAATGTATCAGTTCTGGATTACCAGCAGCTATTAAGCCCCTGATGCCGATGTCGCCGATTTAAGTGTTTTTGGGATGTGGAATCTCTGCAGGACTTCTAGGCTGCCTAGTGTTGTGGGTGTTGATTTCATCTGGAAGAATGTTTTTGGTGTAGGGTGTGTGGGCACAATTAACACCCAAAGAACAATTTTTATACACTTGTTTGACAGGGACTGTATTTTTTTTCCTGCTGCAACAGATGGGGCAGAGAAATTTGCTGGCTACAGTCTACAGCTGGTGGTGTGCTGCTGGCAGATGTGCTGCAAGGACCTGGGACACCCTTCGCTATACCATCATCCCTGTCAGTGGAGGCTGCTGAGAGGTCATGAGGTATAGCAGGAAGAGACTGAGGTGAGTGAGGAGGGACAGATTTGTGGACCTTTTGTGTGGCTTTTAGGTGCTCTTGTTAACGCGCTGAGTGGTGCGAGGTTAAATGCCTTGTCAAGCATGTGGTACCCAAATGGTTGGTGTTTTTGCCACTTTTGATGTGCTTGAGACAAAGTTTGCAAAAAGCAACAGTGCAATCTTCTGCACATTTACAGCTGAGCTGTGGGAAGTTAGCCTGGGAGATAACAGCTCGACAATGTGATATAATAGGGAGGCTTCACTCTACTCTTCCGTGATGGCTGCCTGGTTGGGGTTGTGCCTCACCCTCACTTTCCTCCTTTGCTCTATCCAGCACCCACGTCCAGTCAGTGACCTCATCATCATCATCTCCTCCATACTCTTTACCACTGGAGACAATTTGGCATTGTGCTGTGGCCAATTTGTGTACCTGTGTTCTCCTCTAACTGTAGGCTCATGTTCCTGCCTTCCTCAACCTCAGAACCAACATCTGAATCAAGTAATGGCTGTGCATCTTGAAGGAGCAAGTGGCAGATGTGTTCAAATAACTCCACCTGACTCCTCCATGCCTGATGCTGGGGCTATGGCAGGAATAGCTGTGAACAAGGAGGCAGGTTTTGCCACTCTGGCAGCTGCAGGGGACTGTGCACTAGTCTCCTCTTGGATGACTAAGGATGAAGATGGTTTAGTAAGCCAGTCCACAACCTCCTCTGCATTCGGTGGCTGGATAGCATAGGCAACATCACTAAGCAGAGGAAATTATGCCCTGCCTGAGGACTGACCACGTCCACCTATGCCTATGGATACATACGCTGCTGGCCCCCTTACAGTGCCATGGGAATGTCTGCCTCTCCTTGCTGTCCTCCCAGACATGATGGGGGTAGTGGGGGGTGCTTATTAACAAAATGTAATAAAGATGTGTAAGTGGATGCACTTTAATCAATGGAAAGTGGTGTTTGGTGCACTTTAATTTGAGTATTCACTACACAGATACACTCTAATATACTGCAACATACTGCGTCAAACATGCAGTTACACTCATAACTATATGGCATTAAACTTGCAGTAATGCAGTGAATTATGTAGCGTTAAACTTGCAGTAACCTAATGAGATATATGGCTTTAAACTTGCAGTAACGCGCAGAACTATATGGCGTTGAACTTGCAGTAACACAATAAAATATACTGTGTTAAAATGTCACTACACTCACACTTACTGAACTATCCCTACAGTCACACTAATAAAAGATGAATGGTTGCACTACACTCCCACTGAACTATCCCTAGATGCACACTAAACTGATATTCTACACTGGCAATAGCATCAGAATAGCACACTATAGCACACTAATGCCGCATACACACGATTGCACATTCCGACAACAAAATCCATGTTTTTTTTCCCGAAAGATGTTGGCTCAAACTTGCCTTGCATACACACGGTCACACAAAGTTGGATGGAAATTCCGAACGTCAAGAATGCGGTGACGTACAACACGTACGACGGCACTAGAAAAGGGAAGTTCAATACCAAGTGCGCCACGCTTTGGGCTCCTTCTACTAATCTCATGTTAGTAGAAGTTTGGCGAGAGATGATTCGCACTTTTCAGACTCATGCTTTTCAGATCGTTATTGCTGCTCTTCAGTTTGTGCTTTGTTTCAAGAAATATTTATACCTCACTTTGCTAATCGGCTTACAGCTGCCTTAAATTCTGATTGTTCATATCTGAAGCTGTCTAAAAGTTCATGCTCGAACATTGCTGGGAGATTGCGACCCCTCGGTGCCTAACAGTCTATGAATTAATGAACAATCTCCTTTGATCTCCCAGCCCAAACAGTCCCGATAGTAGTATGTTAATGGACCCCTGGTGAGTTGACTCAATTAACGCCTGGGGACCACCAGTGTATTGGAAGCATGTTAATGGCCCCCTGAAGAATGGATGCCTTAAGGTCTGCCAATACCCTTTGATCCAATTAACGCCTGGGGGGGCCTTCTCGTGTAACTACATTCCTAAGGTGAGCTATGTTCTATCATGATATTAAGAAACCTATACCCATATGTAAATCTATATGCCCACACATAGATACACACATATACATGTAGATATATATATATATATATATATACACATACATACATCCTATGGGGCAAGGCAGTTTAATTAGAGTCCTTGCAATGGTCCACTTGAACCTCATTGATATAAATATGAAATTCAATATCTCCATCACATTTCCCCCTGAAGTTCATTCTTGAACTTATGTCCTCCTTCAATGATCTTGCACCCACCCACAACAGCCCAGAAGCCCCGACCCTTCCCCACCACCACTGCGGCCTCCTCTTCCTTTCTTGAACACGCCGGAACTCCTCAAGGTAGGCTTAAGACAGCAAAGAAATCCTGGTGCCTTTGAGCCTTCACATCCAAACCGTGAGTGTCTGTACTGCAATGTTTCATCGCCCCTCTGCCTTGGAAGAGCGGAACGCCAACATTGATGGCGAGATCCTGGCATATCTAGTCCTGTATCTTTGTAAGACCATGTAATGGTTGCATCGATTGGATCGGACCGCGAGACAGCACTTTTCAGCATGGTGAAGGAAAGTTCAGGAAGTCTTATTCGTGACACATTTATCTCAAGAAATAACTTGGTGGTCGCTGCTTCTTCAGGTGGGGTCGGGCGGGCCTCCAGACAGTCATGCATGAATACAAAAAGAGAGAGGAGAACGTTAGTGTATATTGGAGAAATGCCGGACAGGAGCAGAGTGTTGGCTATTAAGACTAAAAACTCATAAAGGGTGTAATGTGGACGAGTAGAGTGGGTTCCCCACAGGGTACAGAGTCTGAGCAACAGCCAGTATCATCCATGGCCCTTGATGGTAGGGATAGACAATACTGTCTGTTATTGCCAGCTCCCTGGGTTCACCACACCTGCTCACGGGGCTCAGGTTAAAGCAGTAGGTAGACTGGATGTCCAGGGATACTTTAGTTAAAATAAGGTACTTGCGGGCAGGCAAAGTCTTTTTTAAACAAAAATAATATGACTGATGTCTTAGTTACATTATCTTGAGAAGATAGATGATAGAAACCAAAGGAAAAACTCAGAGAGCATAATATTAAAGAAGAAAAAGGAATGGAAGAGAGGTGAGTAATGAAAATGAACAGGAAAAATAGTGGGAATAATAATGAAAAAAAAGAACAAAAAAATGAAAAAAAACTACAGATTGAACGCTGCTCCAACCAAGACTGTTAAAGAGCCTTGAATCTGTATAAAAAAAACGAATACATTGGTTAAAAAAACATAATAAAAAACAAAACAAATGTTTTTCTAAAAAAAAAACTCCTCTCCCATTAACAGTATTTTTGCAGGTCAGGTACACAGATATTAACAACAAAAGGGAGAAAAAATAAATAAAAAATGATTAAAACTTTTGGAATTTAGATAAACCTGACTGCACTTTATTACTAAAAATTGAAGAGGCTTATCCCTGGAACAAGAAAAATATAGTTCTAGAGTCCTCTCTTAAATGTGCAACTTCTGTGTACTGGTCTGGATTGGATGTGGCTTCCTCAGAGATTTGTTTCTGAGTTAGTGGCCTTTTTGTTCCTTGAGAGAATATACCTTGTTGAGGTACACATTCTCATAGCTTTGGCATTCATTCTCCTGATAGTATCGCACATTATTACCTGCATCAGGAAAAGCAATAAGCCTGCACAGCTTAGGACAACAACAGGGTGTAGCAAAATGTTTAGGAAAGCTGTAGCGTTAGGACTGTACCCAAATAAACTTTCCCACCAGGAAATCTAAGCGTCTGCGTCTAAAGCGTGGGATACTTGGATCAATCTATTTTGATCATGGGTAAGTCGTATGGTGGCTTGTTTCTCAGCATCTCTTAGTACATTTAATATTTCATCCTGTTGTCCGAAATCCATCAACCAAGCTTTTAACTCCGCCCCAAAACCCAGAGGAAGTTTCTGTAGGTGTAAGGGGATGTCAGGTTTGCTATAAAACCTTTCTCCAGGGGTGATCGGGTTACAACCCGGTGTTCCTGCTATATCCATGCCACGAGCCAGAGGAGGTGCATCATAGACTCCCCGAGGTAGTGTACCCTGCTGAGTACCATTTAACCTGATGCTGAAAACAGTGCATCACTAGACATGTGATACTAGCACCAGTACCCTTGTCTCCAGTTTTAAGTAGTTTTAACTTTGTTTAGGACCAGTTGGGACACTACCCCGGCATCCATTACACATGACCCCCCCCCCCCCTGTGCCAGCATTGTTGCCTTTTCCCATAGCACAACCCCTACCTTTCTCTAGCACTCATCAGTACCAGTCATCTGAGGTTGTCCATACTCAAACCATCAGAATAAGATGGACTCCAGGGTGTAACCCAGTAGAGTCTGATAGGATAGTACCCAGATTGACCGTGATATCTGCACAATGTTCCATCCCTGTCATTAGGGATGAGAACAGTGCAAGTAAGATTTTTGATGATCCTGGAACTGAGTCATCCACCAATCTATTATGACTCATAGGCAACCTGGATACTACCCCACCTGTCTGTCCCTGCAAAGTGATGCTGGACAGAGAGAGTTGGCTTTCCTAACCCCTTCCCTGATATGTAGCACAAGACCCCCCCATGTGATCCTGAATATCTCCAGCTCCATAGTGTTTTAAGGTACCCAGTGCCCCACTTCCAGCTCCAGACAGTCTCCATTAAGCCTCTCTTTCCTAAGGATGGGAAAGAGTCAGAATACCCAGGTTAAAAACCACCTGCCACCCGGTAAAACAAAAATTGCATAATGTGTATCCAACTCGAGGAACTTCTGCTACCAAACACAACAGGCCAAAGGGCAAAGAAAAATCCCTTGCAGCACTGAGGCGCCGGGATCACTGAACAGTAGTGGGTACACGAGCCGACCGATGTGCCCTTTAAAGCCAGGAAACCCAATTATCGAATCTGAGGAATAAAACACCAATAAAATTTAGTAATAAATATTCAATTTTCCTCCTAGAAACAAAATAATCCAATAGTTCTATACCTGTAACAAGACATTAGCATATGAAACACAAATATACATTACATTATATGACATAAACAGTGCACTTTTTTTTTAAGATACCAAAAAATTGTTGAGCTCAACTAATCATTAATATGTATTACTTAATACACATTAATACCACGTGGATTTTTTGTTTTATGGTATACCAATAATTCCCCCAAAAAAATGTATTCACCATGGTTGAAAAAAATTAGCAATCCATAAAAAAACCTTTTAGCAGTACCATTTGTCAACAGATCATAATACCTCACCACAAAGAACCTCTCCAGTACTGTTTTCCTGAAAAACAAAGTCATTTTAGTATATGTATCTTTCAATTCACTAGTACAGATAATTATCTTGGCTCAGGTCATTTACATGTCAATACAGTTCGCTGTACCTTTTCACAGACCTGGTGAGAATGAAGGAGGGTCATTTGGGTGGGCTGTCAGCAGCTGAGAACAAACGTCACACAACACAACATATATTGCATACTCCACACACACTCACACAATTGGCTAGGTTAAAGATGACCTCTAGACATCACACATATCAGCATGTTTTCTATAATACCCTGTACTTCTTCTTAAACCCATAACATCTGTTTGGTAAGGTTGAAATTCTTTCAGAGATCCATCCCATTTCGTTAGCCCCTTCTCTGCCTGTATGGACGCATTCTCAGGAGTTTGGAATGGGACCCCTGACCCAGGTGGTCCATACTTCCTACACCTAGGCCATGTGGCGAAGCGTGCAGAGTACACTTCAAAATCACGTCTTGTGGCCCTATATGGATTATGCTTACCAACTTTTTGACTGGAACTGGATAGACAGAATCTCGCGATATGGCCCACTAGGCCACATAAGTGACATTTTATCTTAGTTAAAGTGGTACAACATCTCTTAACAAAAGGCTTTGTTTTAGACGACTGAGAATATGGGATGGCCTCTTCTTTATTAGTAGTTTTTACCTGCGGCTTACAAAATATAGGGGCAATTTTTAAACAGCTCTTACCTTCCTGGGATTTATTCTTGTTGATACATACCTTAGGTGTGGAGGACGTCCCCCTGAATTCAGACCTACCCAAATCGGTTACCTTGTTATCTTTTCTATCTGAAAACTGATCCAACGGCTCCTGGTAGCTGACAGATAATGGTTTCACCCCACCTTCTGCATCCTTCAGTCTTTTTCCCAACTGATGAACGTCCTCCTGTAATCTTTTGTTTTCTAGTACTAATTGCTGGTGGATAGCCTCAGAATTTAACATAGAAGCTTCTAAAGTGCTGATGTTACCTTTGGTGATTTCTAGCTCTTCTTTTAGGGATGTGTTTTGCACTTTCAAATGTTCATACTGTTTCGCTAACCACCTGGCTGCAAAGATTAGCGGCGGTTTTCCTGTGCGCTTACTACAGCTTCTTTCAGTGAGATTTAATTTCACATCCTCTCCCGTCAGCGGGACAGAAAGTGTCCCTTCTGCCTGGAGACCTTCCTCCCTTAATGCCAGCATGGTCATTTCGTCTCCTTGTCCTGCTACTCTGCCTTCTTCTTCCTGTACCTCCCAACCCCCCTGTAATCCACATTTTACTGAGGTATCAGACTTGTGTTGTGGCTCTACCTTTTTGTCCACCACTGAAAGGTGACAATTCATGTCAGCCCATGAGCACTCAGCTGACAAGGACTGGGCAACTGCATAAGGCCCAAGTCCTGACAACTGCTCCTTGTCTCCCTGAAAATCAGTGTCACCCCTTGTTGGGGGTTGTGATGGTTTCCGCTTGTCCCTACGTTCAAGCATTGTTTGGAATGATTTCTCCTTAAATCCCATAGTAATAACATTCACTTCCTCTGTTTTATTTGCTGACTCCAGCATCCATATAAATAACGTATCTTTTTCATATGGCCGTGTCATCTTTTTGTGGTGAGCACGGTACAGATTTTCCCAAGCTTTTGGCTTAAAAGTACCTCTTTTAAAATACTTACTTCTTCCCAGTCCAGCGAGCCCAATCTTGAATATATTTCACAACCCAAGGTCCATATTTATCATCTCTTCCCTTGGGGTCATTTGACTCCATTCAGATCCCCTCTTTGAAGCGATTAGATTACCCATCCTTTACGGACTCCGGACCTTGAACTGATTCCCCCAACCTTTTTACAGGTTGCCTTTACTTCAGAGGTAGCTACTCTCTGGCCAAGAATTGGGGTGACAGGTCCCGCCCCTGCCAATGTTGCTGCTTTTTTTTTTCACTACTTGCCAGAACAATATTTTCCCTGTCCTGGCTATAGTTCTTCAAAAAAAATTAGCCTGGAGATTTCCCAAACTAAATAATAGTTTAATCCCCCCGTGGACTTTTCTGAAGTACTCTAAAAGAAATGCTTAACAAAAGGCTTTTACTTCTGTTATATCAAGAATTATTAGCACGAACTTGGATAATCAGGACCCTATGTGTGCTTGTAGTACAGGAGGTAGTTAACTGATGCACACCTAATTGCAATATGATTTGTAGGTGTTACAACATTACAGATCTAATCACAAAGCTTACGATCCCCGGTTAGTAGTTTACACAGAAAGATAGATACATACAGCGAAGATCATTCAATGTGTACTAGGCCCACAGGTGCAATTCGATCTCAAAGACCGGGAAGCGTCTTGACCTAGACTCATGCAAGGGTCAACCAAAAGCGCTTGTTGGCAGAAAGGCCCAGATCCTACTTCTTTCCACTGCCTTCAAGCATCCAATCAGAGCCCCTTCTCATTCACACAGACACCCTCCTGTAGTTTTGGCCCAACCGAGCAGGATGCCTTCTCATACACTCTCTGTACAATTTTATTTCACTTATACTGTTCATATCAGTCTCATCAATGTATTAGTACAGACAAAAGGTTATATATATATATATATATATATATATATATATATATATATATATATAAACAATGTTCAAAGAAGCTTGCTAGTTTGGGTGTTCATACAGGGGAGACAGACATACAAACAAAGACATAAAAATGCTTTTATGCATTCTCCACCAATCAACAGATGCAACATATTGATTGGGTCAGAGATGTCTCAAAGTCTGGTTGGCTACATTTGAAGCCCCTTTGCTAATTGGCTTACAGCTGCCTTAAATTCTGATTGGTCGTATCTGAAGCTGTCTAAAAGTTCATGCTCGAACATTGCTGGGAGATTGCGACCCCTCGGTGCCTAACAGTCTATGAATTAATGAACAATCTCCTTTGATCTCCCAGCCCAAACAGTCCCGGCAGTAGTATGTTAATGGACCCCTGGTGAGTTGATTCAATTAACGCCTGGGGAACACCAGTGTATTGGAAGCATGTTAATGGCCCCCTGAAGAATGGATGCCTTAAGGTCTGCCAATACCCTTTGATCCAATTAACGCCTGGGGGGGGCCTTCTCGTGTAACTACATTCCTAAGGTGAGCTATGTTCTATCATGATATTAAGAAACATATACCCATATATAAATATATATATACCCACACCTAGATACACACATATACACGTATATATATATATATATATATATATATATATATATATATATATATATATATATATATATATATACACACACACATACATACATACATACATACATACATCCTATGGGGCAAGGAAGTTTAATTGGAGTCCTTGCAATGGTCCACTTTGAACCTCATTGATACAAATATGAAATTCAATATCTCCATCAAAGCTTGTGGGTTCGTATCTGTTCTTTAGTGCGCGTAGTCAGTTCGCATTTGTTTGTCAGTGCGTATTATTATTATTATAGTATGTATTTGATTTTCCGTGCATTCTTGTTGGCTCGTTTCTGAATTTCAGCTCGCTCCTCTCAGGCCTTTCTGTTTTTCAGTGCTTTCTGTTAGTTTGTTCTAACCAGCCGACCGTCTTGAAGCCATGTTGCGGTTACGTACTCGTCGTAGAGTTCGTGCTATGCAGGGGCTTGGTGTTGGGGTTCTTGCTTTGACCCAAGCCCAGTCCATGAACAGGGTGGGGAGGAGTTCATGGACGAAGAATTGTTGGCTCCAGGGTGACCAATTCTCTCATATGCCTTTGTTGCAGGAGATCCGTGAGAATAATCCTAATGATTTTGGGAATTATCTCCGGATGACAGACCCCATTTTTCACCGTTTGTTGGCTTTGCTGTCCCCTTATATTAGCAGGCAGAACACCTGCATGCGGCAAGTCATAACTTCCGAGCAGAGGCTAGTTCCTTTCTAAAGCTGGAATACTTACCTTTTTTGTACAGTTTTCACACCTGGAGACACCCCTATAGTATCCACTGGAGCATCTGTGTGAGACACCCTAAAAAGTTTGTTCTGGTGTCCCACACTAGTGCTCCTGCGTCCAGATGTGTAAACAGCTGCTGAGTGTCCTCTCCTTACACTAAATCAATTTTCTATTTCATTCTAGTTACAAACCCATCTAGACAACAAACGTCTTTTAACACAAATAGGCATGAACAAATGTAGATAACCTGCATCTGCCCAAAACATCTTATAAGTGGGCGAATGAACGATGTTTCCTACGACCGATTACTGTGCCCATGAACATGAAAGTTGCCATTTTAAACTACAACAGTAACGAAAAGCACATGGAAGTAATAATAATAATAATAGGAACACACGACAACTACTTACTTTTTTGAAGAACACTCTCGATTCTTCTGTACTGATCGTGCTCCCTCAATTTGAGGTCTGACCATCATTTCCTCAGTTGATCAGGCTTGAACCTGGGACCTCTTCTGTGTCTGGCATTGATTCTTCTCGCTGAGCTATCTGGGATGCTGGACATCTATTGGACAATCCTACCTGATCCATTGCTGCACTTTCTTGAACATTATGTTCAAGCGAACTGTGAGTCCTAAAAATAAGTTTATCATTCTTTTACCACTAGATGGCTCCATTGCTCAGCACTCCTTCTTTGTAACACAATGCGACTGAAAATTATCTCCACGAATGCCCATGGCCTGACTAGTCCATTCAAAATGAGGCTGCTATGGAATGATGCCAGAATAATGCAAGGAGGCGTGATTTGTGGTCAGGAGACCCATTTTAAAGCCCAGAAAGCTCCAAAATGCTCTCATAAATCATTACAGCACATCTACTGTGCTAATGCTTCAGTCAAGAAGAATGGGGTACTAGTGGCTGTCAAGAACTCAGTGGCATTTCACTTACATTCCCAGGTAGCCGACCCCCATGGCAGATTCCAAATCTTAGTCTGTGATTTACAGTGGGGACGGAAAGTATTCAGACCACCTTAAAATTTTCACTCTTTGTTATAATGCAGCCATTTTCTAAAATCATTTAAGTTAATTTTTTTCCTCATGAATGTACACACAGCACCCCATATTGACAGAAAAACACAGAATTGTTAACATTTTTACAGATTTATTGAAAAAGAAAAACTGAAATATCAGATGATCCTAAGTATTCAGACCCTTTGCTGTGACACTCATATATTTAACTCAGGTGCTGTCCATTTCTTCTGATCATCCTTGAGATGGTTCTACACCTTCATTTGAGTCCAGCTGTGTTTGATTATACTGATTGGACTTGATTGGGAAAGCCACACACCTGTCTATATAAGACCTTACAGCTCACAGTGTATGTAAGAGCAAATGAGAATCATGAGGTCAAAGGAACTGCCTGAAGAGCGCAGAGACAGAATTGTGGCAAGGCACAGATCTGGCCAAGGTTACAAAAAATTTCTGAAATAAAAAGAAAAGGGCGCACCAGCCTTGTGCATTAACTTTTATAACATTTATTAAATAAAAAATGGTAAAAGAAATAACTCACAAGCGATTGGTGGAGGAGGCACAACATAAAATCGCACCGGTAGACAGCCTGCGATTTGGGATGAGCGAAACCTCCCAGGGGTCGTGGAGGAACGCACAGACGTTGCAATCCGCTAACGCGTTTCGAGGGGAGAGTCCCCTCTTCCTCAGAGCTATGCAGTGCAACCTCCCTCAGCGAACCTCACTTATAAATGCCTGCATGCCAATAAGGCAGGGATGGGGTGCGGGGCTTCTCCCCCTTTTTTAAACAATCCCTCCCTCCTAGGTCCTCTAATCAGGCATGCCATATACGCATAAGTGCATATGCAGACACGTGTACATGCCATATATACACGTGCATGCATACACGCACATACATACACATAAAAACAAATAATAAATAGTCAATTGATAAATAGGTTAATAGGAAGTGAACTGCAGCGTACTGTGTATACGGACTGAAAGGCAACATGTGGTGTCTAAAAACTACCAGATATAAATCACAGTAGGCATTACCAATCATACTGCCAGATTTAAATCAGAGTAATGGGTGAGAGTCACCACCTCCAAAACCTCACTCATCAAGTCACAGGATGTAAACGGTGGATGGAAGTGTGCATGTACTTACACTAGTATTGTGGGGGTCAATGCCTGTAGAGTGCCTCCGCATCCGCTGCACAGCGGACCGGTAGCTGCAGCGTGTCTGTAATCCGGAGGAACGCACACCGATGTGCTTGCGTTCCAAGCTACAGGGGGAGAGGGCGGGGTTTGCGTGCCACGCTGGAGGAGGGAGGCGGGGTTGACATCTCCCCCTCCGCATGACGCACAGTACACTGGCCGTGCGGGCGGCGTGAGACAGCCTAGTGACGTGCAGCTGAGGGCAGGACTGACATGTAGAGAGCCCTCCGCCCACCAGAGACATCCTGGTGTCTAACGAAGCGACCAGCTGTCGCACAAACCATGGACCAGGCACATCTAGACAGCACAATGCCACAATACACTGCCAGTGTGTATAGCAATGATAGGATAATGATGAAACTGGCAATGAAAATACAAATACCACTAGATGATTTGTAGACTATATAATAAAAGGAATAATAATGAAATCATTAATAATGGTAATGTGTGTGTTTTCTGGTAATGCGTTTGATGATGCTATTACAAAGGTAATGCTACTAGAAGTATTTTTAAAAAGATCATAGCGCTAGTAAAAATAATGATAAATAATGTAGTAAAAGATCAATCATCCGACCACCAGCGCGACCAGCACGCTGTACATATAGCTCCTATGCGCATATGGGTGCCCACAGACTCGCATGCCACTATTCAGCTACAGATCAGCACCTATAATAATGAAATGAATTAAATTAAAATACGAACAAGGATTACGCTGAGAGAGGTATGCGCATGCAACAACCTATTGCGACTGCTATACTATACATATTATATAATATAATAATGATACAAACGGTAAGTATTACATCTTCAGTCGCTATGTGCAAAAGGTGGTTGTAACAATGACTGTACAAACAAAACGATATCTATACTTAACCACTAGACATATATCATGAATGGTGTCTCAAGTAAAACACTATATTGGTATGAAATCATTAATAATCCACTGGTAATCAAAACAGGAAATTGGTTGCATCAGATGAATTGAGAAGTGCACTGACACTGTCCTATATGTTAAGGACAGTGTAAATGCGTGCAAGGAAAATAAACGGGAATAGGCAGAAACAGTGGGGTGGGGGGGGGGAGAAGGGGAAAAACAGATGAATACCCATCAAACTCTACATGGTCAGACAATTTTGTGAACCTCAGGATCCTCATTCAACCCCCCAGGGGTCATACTGCCTAGGGTGAAGATCCAATAGGCCTCGCGTTTGCAGAGTCTCTGGTGTCTTCTACCTCTGTCAATATCACCCCTGATGGACTCGATCCCAAACACTTTTATACCCATGGGATCTCCATGGTGGACATCTTGAAAGTGCCGAGGGACAGGGTATTTGACTCGTGTGTTGATAATATTGCATTTGTGCTCGCCAATGCGTACTCTCATGGGGCGAGAGGTGCGGCCAACGTAAAGGCGCCCACACGGACAAATAATGCCATAAACTACGTGGTCAGTACCGCAGTTAATGAATTGCTTCAGGTGGTGAATTCTGCCATCTATACCAGTGACAGACTTTCCTGTGCCACATGTATTGACAGGTGCCGCAGTTCTTAACGCTACACTTGTAACTGCCTTTCTGATCAAAAATAGTCGCCCTGACATTGATGGACTTATTTAAAGGTTTCTTCACCATGCTGTGGGCTATCAGGCTTCTTAGGTCACAGGGTTTTCTATAGACTATATTAGGTCTATCAGGAAGGTGTTTACTCAAAATAGGGTCGTGTTGGAGGATATTCCAGTTCTTCCGTAAAATACTTTGTATTTCAAAAGCTCTGTTGGTATATTGGGTGGAGAACCGAGTCTGTATAGTGTCCTCATCACTCGCAGGGGTGGACTGTGAATCGTGTACCGAGGGCTCCTCATATAGATGGACATATTTATTGCAGGCCGTATCAATTAGGGTGGGATCATATCCTTTATCAATGAATTTGTTTCAGAGGATCTTACTCTGTTCTAGATAGTCGCTTTTTGTTGTACAGGTGCGCTTAAGGCGACAAAACTGACCATATGGGACGTTCTTGATCCATCTAGGATGATGGTTACTCTCAGCATGTAAAAAGGAATTACCACTGCTGGGTTTGAAGTGTGTTTTGGAAATAATTTTCCCATCAAGGCCATTCCTGAGCTCCAGATCTAAGAAAACGAGATTGTCACTACTGATGACATGCGTGAACTCAATCCCAAACGGATTGCTTCTACAGTGCTCAAGGAATTGTCCTAGCTCCTGGTCGGATCCATCCCAAATGATAAGGATATCGTCTATATATCTAGCGAAGAGGACCAGGTTCGCTCCGAAGGGGTAATTGTTCCAAATGAACAATTCTTCCCAATACCCCATGAAGATGTTAGCATAACTGGGGGCGAACCTGGCCCCCATTGCGGTGCCCTTAATCTGCAAATAGTGTTCTCCGAGAAAGGAGAAATGATTGTGTTTAAGGGAGAATTCAACACAATCAAGTATAAACTTAGCCTGTACAGAGTTAAGACCACCTTCCTTAGACAAATAGTGATTCACTGCTCTAAGGCCATAGACATGATCAATCGACGTGTAGAGCGAGGCTACATCTAAGGAAAGCCATCTATATCTAGGCTGCCATACGTAGTATGATAAGATATCCAACATGTGGCTCGAGTCCCTAACGAAAGATGGAAGATTCGTAACTATTTCCTGCAGAAAATGATCAATGTAGCACCCTACATTGCTGGTAATGCTGTCAATACCCGCAATGATGGGTCTACCAGGGGGGTTCACCTCGCTTTTATGCACCTTCGGGATGTGGTAAAAGTGTGGGGTTAAGGCATGTCTGTTGTAGAGAAATTGAAACTCGTTTTTGGTTAAGACCATATTCAATAATGCTTGATCTAAAAGTGATTTTAGATCTTTCGTATACTCTACAACAGGGTCACCTTTCAATTTAGTATAAGTGTCTGTATCCCCCAATAACCTCATGGCTTCGGCTACATAGTCTTCCTTGTTTTGAATCACTAGACTCCCACCTTTATCAGCTTTCCTGATGATGACATCTTGGTTCTGCCTAAGGCTAGTGACGGATAGCCCCAGGGGGTCAAGATGCCTATTGAACTTGTTCCATTTTTTGTTGGTAAGGTGAAATCTCTTTTTAAAGGATTCAAAAACCACATCATAGAATGTCGAGATGTATTTCCCCTTAGCCCAGTGTGGGTAAAAGGAGGATTTGGGGGCAAAAGAGGTGTGGACTATCACTGTATCACTAGGGGGTTCACAAGAAGAGGATGGTGCATCACTATGCTCTGCCTCTATGTAAAGCTCCTCTAAAATATTCAGGGCAGAGTCATCATCAAAGCTCTTGTCCGAGAGCGGGGTAGACGATGGTTCCGCATTACTGATAGTTACCGAGGATTTACCAGTGTCTTTTAGTATGTAATAATACCGCTGCAAGGTAAGTTTACGTATGTATTTGTTGAGATCAACAAATAGTTCAAAAAGTTTAGGGACACTGGGAGGGGCATAGTTGAGACCTTTTCTAAGTAGATCCAGGTCTGTGTCCGTGAACACGGAGCTGGATAAGTTAAAGATCCTAATGGTTTTCAAGAGTGTGATTTATACTCTGCCTCTTTTTGTGTGTCTTACCACCTCTTCTGATTCTTCTACTTCCTCTTCCCTTTTCCTTGACTTCTTTGTTGACAGTGCATGGCTGAGGGTTCAATGTCTCATGCTCCGTACATATAATATGTATGGTATAGCAGTCGCAATAGGTTGTTGCATGCGCATACCTCTCTCAGCGTAATCCTTGTTCGTATTTTAATTTAATTCATTTCATTATTATAGGTGCTGATCTGTAGCTGAATAGTGGCATGTGAGTCTGTGGGCACCCATATGCGCATAGGAGCTATATGTATAGCGTGCTGGTCGTGCTGGTGGTCGGATGATTGATCTTTTACTACATTATTTATCATTATTTTTACTAGCGCTATGATCTTTTTAAAAATACTTCTAGTAGCATTACCTTTGTAATAGCATCATCAACCGCATTACCAGAAAACACACACATTACCATTATTAATGATTTCATCATTATTCCTTTTATTATACAGTCTACAAATCATCTAGTGGTATTTGTATTTTCATTGCCAGTTTCATCATTATCCTATCATTGCTATACACACTGGCAGTGTATTGTGGCAATGTGCGGTCTAGATGTGCCTGGTCCATGGTTTGTGCGACAGCTGGTCGCTTTGTTAGACACCAGGATGTCTCTGGTGGGCGGAGGGCTCTCTACATGTCGGTCCTGCCCCCAGCTGCACGTCACTAGGCTGTCTCACGCCACCCGCATGGCCAGTGTACTGTGCGTCATGCGGAGGGGGAGATGTCAACCCCGCCTCCTTCCTCCAGCGTGGCACGCAAACCCCGCCCTCTCCCCCTGTAGCTTGGAACGCAAGCACATCGGCGTGCGTTCCTCCGGATCACAGACACGCTGCAGCTACCGGTCCGCTGTGCAGCGGATGCGGAGGCACTCTACAGGCATTGACCCCCACAATACTAGTGTAAGTACATGCACACTTCCATCCACCGTTTACATCCTGTGACTTGATGAGTGAGGTTTTGAGGTGGTGACTCTCACCCATTATGATTGGTAATGTCTACTGTGATTTAAATCTGGCAGTATGATTGGTAATGCCTACTGTGATTTATATCTGGTAGTTTTTAGACACCACATGTTGCCTTTCAGTCTGTATACACAGTACGCTGCAGTTCACTTCCTATTAACCTATTTATCATGACTATTTATTATTTGTTTTTATGTGTATGTATGTGCGTGTATGCATGCACGTGTATATATGGTATGTACACGTGTCTGCATATGCACTTATGCGTATATGGCATGCCTGATTAGAGGACCTAGGAGGGAGGGATTGTTTAAAAAAGGGGGAGAAGCCCCGCACCCCATCCCTGCCTTATTGGCATGCAGGCATTTATAAGTGAGGTTCGCTGAGGGAGGTTGCACTGCATAGCTCTGAGGAAGAGGGGACTCTCCCCTCGAAACGCGTTAGCGGATTGCAACGTCTGTGTGTTCCTCCACGACCCCTGGAAGGTTTTGCTCATCCCAAATCGCAGGCTGTCTACCGGTACGATTTTATGTTGTGCCTCCTCCACCAATCGCTTGTGAGTTATTTCTTTTACCATTTTTTTATTTAATAAATGTTATAAAAGTTAATGCACAAGGCTGGTGCGCCCTTGTCTTCTTCTTTTTATTTTGGTTTCTACTAGGATCCCCATCCTTGAGGGCAGCAAGGCCTGTGTTTACGTACTATATATGGTGATCCACCTGTGCGCAGGAGTTGCTTTTTTCTCTTTTGCTACCAAAAATTTCTGCTGCACTTAAGGTTCCTAAGAGCACAGTGGCTTCCATAATCCTTAAATGGAAGACCTTTGGGATGACCAGAACCCTTTCTAGAGCTGGCCGTCTGGCCAAACTGAGCTATCGGGGGAGAAGAGCCTTGGTGAGAGAGGTAAAGAAGAACCCAAAGATCACTGTGACTGAGCTCCAGAGATGCAGTCAGAAGATGGGAGAAAGTTGTAGAAAGTCAACCATCACTGCAGCCCTCCACCAGTCAGGGCTTTATGGCAGAGTGGCCCGACGGAAGCCTCTCCTCAGTGCAAGACACATGAAAGGCCGCATGGAGTTTGCTAAAAAAAACACCTGAAGGATGCCAAGATGGTGAGAAATAAGATTCTCTGGTCTTTTGAGAACAAGATAGAACTTTTTGGCTTTAATTCTAAGCAGTATGTGTGGAGAAAACCAGGCACTGCTCATCACCTGTCCAAAACAGTCCCAACAGTGAAGCATGTTGGTGGCAGCATCATGCCGTGGGGGTGTTTTTCAGCTGTAGGGACAGGATGACTGGTCGCAATCGAGAGAAAGATGAATGCGGCCAAGTACAGGGATATCCTGGACTTTGAAAACCTTCTCCAGAGTGCTCAGGACCTCAGATTGGGCCTAAGGTTTACCTTCCAACAAGACAATGACCCTAAGCACACACCTAAAATAACGAAGGAGTGGCTTCACAACAACTCTGTGACTGTTCTTGAATGGCCCAGCCAAAGCCCTGACTTAAACCCAATTGAGCATCTCTAGAGAGACCTAAAAATGGCTGTCCATCAACGTTTACCATCCAACCTGTCAGAACTGGAGAGGATCTGCAAGGAGGAATGGCACAGGATCCCCAAATCCAGGTGTGAAAAGCTTGTTGTATCTTTCCCAAAAAGACTCATGGCTGTATTAGATCAAAGGGGTGCTTCTACTAAATACTGAGCAAAGGGTCTAAATACTTAGGACCGTGTGATATTTTAGTTTTTCTTTTTTAATAAATCTGCAAAAATGTCAACAATTCTGTGTTTTTCTGTCAATATGGTGTGCTGTGTGTACATTAATGAGGAAAAAAAATTAACTTAAAGTGGAGTTCCACACAAGAATGGAACTTCCGCTTTTCGGAACCCTCCCCCCCTCCGGTGTCACATTTGGCACCTTTCAGGGGGAGGGGGGTGCAGATACCTGTCTAAGACCCATGGGAGTCTATGCCTCTTCCTGTCCCTCCGCGCTGTCTCCTGGGAAACACACAGCTCCCAGGAGATAGTAGGGACCAGTTACGATGCGCAGCGCGACTCGCGCATGCGCAGTAGGGAACCGGGAAGTGAAGCCGCAACGCTTCACTTCCTGATTCCCTCACCTAGGATGGCAGCGGCAGCTGCTGAGAACCGAGCGGGTTCTCGGCGTCGCCTGCCGACATCGCTGGACCCTGGGACAGGTAAGTGGCCATTTATTAAAAGTCAGCAGCTGCAGTATTTGTAGCTGCTGGCTTTTAATATTTTTTTTTTTTTGGCGGTTTAGGTGGACTCCCTCTTTAAATGATTTTAGCAAATGGCTGCAATATAACAAAGAGTGAAAAATTTAAGGGGGTATGAATACTTTCCGTCCCCACTGTAAACAATGTAACATACACCTTAGTAAATCTATATGCTCCCAACACGGGCCAGCTAAAATTCATAAAGGCTTTGGTGAAAAGAGTCTCTTCAGTTAAACAAGGCCTTCTTGTGCTATGCGAAGATTATAGCTGTATTATTGACAAAAGTCTGGACTCCTCTACCCGAAAGTCCTCTCACAGATGTACTCTTGCCTCCTTTCTCCAGGAATCCAATCTTTCCCTAAGCAACTTTCAGGACAGCACCTGAGAGTGGCTCCACCCACTAGGAAACAAACGCCAACTCCACCAAATATTAAAAGGAGGCTTCTCCCCACAGCTCGTCAGTTTTTGTGTTTCCTCAGGCAAGGGAACACCTAGTGGGAGTCAGGGTCTCTTAGGTGCTGTCCTGAGAGGCCAGACTGCCTACCCCACCATACCTTTTTTTTGCCTCCAGAGAGTCCGCTCCTCCCATGCCGCACCAAGGGTAGCTGGTAAGTGGCTTCTTCTTCCTCTTCAGCTCAGAGAGAGCTTGACTGTTTCTGGGGCTGCTCCTAGGCGGTGGCAGCTGTTCGCGGGGCTCCCCAGCATGTCAGGCGCTACAGGCCGCCGGCGCTACACACTCGGCCGGTTGGAAATTAGGTATCCGGCAAGGGGCGGCAATGAGGAACAGGCACAGCGTCATTTCCTCTGGAAATTGCGCAGGGGAGAGGGGAGAAGCGCTCCTGGTGCCTATGTTCCGGTCCGGGGCAGCAGCGCTGATGGACTCCAGAACTGGCGTTCTAAGCCACAAACAACGCAGCACCATGATGAACTCTGTGGCAGCAGCTAGTGGGACAGGCACAGGAACTAGCAAGGCCCAGGTAAGGGGGTATGGGGGGTCTGCCCTGTATACTGTAGTGCCTCTCTCACTCTCTTTCCATATTTTTTACCTGTGGTGGTAGGCGGCACAGTGGTGTAGTGGGTAGCAGGCGGCAAAGTGGTGTAGTGGGTAGCGCTCTCACCTAGCAGTAAGAAGGGTCGCTGGTTCGAATCCCAACCATGACACTACCTGCCTGGAGTTTGCATGTTCTCCCTGTGCCTGCGTGGGTTTCTTCCAGGCACTCCGGTTTCCTCCCACACTCCAAAGACATGCTGGTAGGTTAATCGGCTTCTGTCCAAAATTGGCCCTAGTATATGAGTGGGGACCTTGGATTGAGGGTAGGGACTGATGTGAGTGTGCGATGTAGAGGGTTAGGGACAATTGTAGACACGCACCCACATTCACTTGGGTTGAACTGGATGGACTGGTGTCTTTATTCAACCTTACTAACTATGTAACTATGTAACTATGTAACTAGCCTGTTAAGAGGCAGGTTTGACTCACTGGGATGCTCTGGTGTTCTTTTTTGGCAGGCTAAGACCTCTGATCCAACGATCAAAAAGAGATGTCCCTCATGTAAAACAAAGTTACCGAGGGTTGGAAGAAGACTGTGTCAAATTTGCCTTGACGCCCCAGTTAAGAAAGAAGCTTCTTCTGCATGCAGCGATTTAATCGCCTCAGTTAAGAAAGAGCTAGATGCTACTATCCAATCTTTTCGCTCTTCTCTTACAACACCATCCCTGAGTCAGCCAACTACCTCAGGATCCTCTCAGGGCTCACAATCAATCCCAGCGGTGGAGACTGAAGCTGGCCCTCCTACCCAAGGAGAGCATTCCCCCTCTCCAGGGAAGAGGAGGAGGAAGGGGCAGAAGATGCACCTTCAAGATGCAAACTGTCCTTAGAACAAGTAGACAGTCTGTTGAAAGCAGTCTATACAACATTGGGTTTAGGTGTAGGCAGGGCTTAGTGAAAAAAAGTCGCACTTTCTCCATCCAAGGAATGGGCGGATCCAGAGGAAAAAAACTTTTTTCCCAACAGTGCATAAAAGATGTATCCCGTTCAATGAAGACCCAGAGTCAATGAAGACAAAGTTCCTAAATTGGACGCTGTATTTTCCCAAGTTTCCAGATTGACCAACTTGGCATTCAAAGACATGGGAATATTAAAAGATCCCATGGACAGGAAAGGATGGATCAACAGCTTAAAAAGGCTTGACAATCCATCATGGCAACCTCAAACCGGCTATGGCTACTACCTGTGTTTCTATAAACATGGAGTTCTGGCTAAATCAGCTAAAAGCCCACATTATAGCAGATTCACCCAAGCAGGAGATACTTGATTCTCTTTCAACCCTAGCAGCAGCTGTGGCTTACATTTCCTTGTCAAAAGAAGTTTATTGAGTATACAATATTATAAAGATACATAAAGTAAGTTTACAAGGGTCTATAAAGTAAGCTCATTGTTTTACAGTAGGGTTTATATAGGTAAATATCATGAAATTTCAAATATTAAACATTGGGTTCACGTAAACCTAAATTAAAGATATATATATCATTTCCTTAGTTACTTTTGTAGGTATTTAAATGATTTATACCTACTATACATATTGTTTACAGGTAGAGTGTATATAGGTCAAATAAATTCTGATAATGAGCTTTAATCGTAAGGTGGAGAAAAGGAAAGAGAAACAAGAAAAAGGGTAGAAAGGCAGAGGTATGGTCCGCAAGGTTGTCCCGCTCGTCAGTTTATTATTCTTTTTAGTTCTCTTTGAAGCCTTAGAATGGGTGTCTCTGTAAGTCATTTAATCTGTTACCATGGCATTGAAATTTGACAGGAACTGTTGTTTTATCCAAGGATGCCAAAGTTTTTCAAATTTTGGAATTTGATTTTGATCGATGGCTACCATCTTAGCATGGGACATTGTATTATTCATTCTGTGAATTGTTTCTGCTAGTACCAATGTAGGAGATTTCCATGCCTTGGCCACTGTTTGTTTTGCAGCCGTTATTAGTTGGATCATAAGTTTGAATTGAGAGAGTGTTAACCATTCCGGTTTTAGATTAAGTAAAGTTATATATGGATCTGGTTGTATTATTTTTTTAAATATTTTAGATGCAATCACGAAGACTTCCTTCCAGAAGGTTTGGATTACTGGGCACGTCCACCATATGTGTAAATGTGTGCCTATTTCTGGGCATCCTCGAAAACAAAGAGCTGAGGTATTAGGTGACTATTTTGCCACTCTAGCGGGTACAAGGTACCAGTGAGTTAAGACTTTATAATTTGTCTCCAGTGCTAAGATGTTGGGTGAAGATGACTTAGATGTGAGCCATATGTTAGACCAGTCCGTGTCTTCTAAAGTTCGTCCCAGGTCCTTCTCCCACCTCTGAACGTAAGAGGGTCTATTAAGATTTACTACTCCATATAATTGATTATAAAGTGATGAAATTGTACCTTTAGCAAATGGATCTTTTATACAGATTGATTCAAAAATGGATAATTGGGATAATGGTGTATCCCCCTTTAGGAATGGTGTATAGAAATTTTTGATTTGGAGATATCTAAATATCTCAGAGTTTGGTAGATCATATTTTTCTCTAAGCGATGGGAATGAAAGGAATGATTTAGATGCTATGAAGTCATTTAGTGTCTGAATGCCTGATGATGTCCAAGCTTTAAAAGAATTTGGGTAGATCCATGCCGGATAAAAGGACGGATTTCTGATAAAAGAAAGGAGAGGATTGTGTGGAGATTGTAACTGATATTTGGTTTTTAGTTTATCCCAGAGAGATAAGAAGTGTTTAGTTATGGGATTATGAATTTTAAAGCGGTCTTTAGGATCAAGCCATAACAAGTTTGATATTAATAGAGGGTCATTTTCTGAAGCCTCTATAAATACCCATAATGGGATTTCCTGTTTTGCATGGTATTTGGACAGACTGGCCAAATGTGCTGCTCTGTAGTAGTTAGTAAAATTAGGGTATCCCAGGCCTCCTTTATTTTTGGGAAGATGTAGTGTGTGTATAGGTATACGTGGTTTAGAAGAGCCCCATTTAAACAAAGTTGCTCTTTTGTGTACTATTCTCAAAAAATAGGAAGGAATTGGAATAGGGAGGACTCTGAATAGATAAAGCAATTTGGGTAGAATAGTCATTTTGATTGCATTAATCTTCCCTATCCAGGATAAAGGAAGTTGCGACCATTGTTTTATTAGATTTGTGATCTGTTTTAATACAGGAGGATAATTGGTTGAGAATAAGTCAGAATGAGATGCTGGTAAATGAATTCCAAGATATGGGATTGATTTTTCTGCCCATGTGAATGGGAGTGCAGCCCTAGCCGGGATCAATTCCATGTTTGTGAGCGAAATATTAAGCACTAGGCATTTCTTAGGATTAATCATAAGGCCGGATAGGGCTGCAAATCCATCAAGAGCTGGTATTAAGTTAGGACCAGAGACCAGTGGTGATGATAGAAAAAGTAATATATCGTCTGCAAATATACATAATTTGTGTGTAATACCTCCTACTTCAATGCCAGTTATAGTTTGGTTTGTTCTGATGTATTGGGCCATGGGTTCGAGTATAAGGGCAAATAATAAGGGAGATAATGGGCAACCCTGTTGGGTACCTCTTTCGATATTAAAGGCATCAGATTTGTATCCAGCATATTTTATATAGGCTTTGGGTTTATTATATAATGCTTTGATCCATGTTAAAAAGTGGGGTCCAAAACCCCATTTTTGTAATGAATATTGCATATATTGCCAGGATACTGTGTCAAATGCCCTCTTAATATCGGGAGATAGAAAACATAAAGGGATTTTCCGTTTTTTAGCAATATGTGCCAATAACACTGCCCTGCATATATTATCGCCTGCCTGTCTATTTGGCATGAAGCCTACTTGATCTCTATGTATTAATTTTCCTATAATGCTATTGAGGCGTTTTGCTATTATTTTTGCTAATAATTTAATATCAAGGTTTAACAGAGAGATAGGGCGATAATTCACACAGGAAGTATCATCAGAAAGGGGTTTTGGGATCATACAAACAATTGCCATTAGTGTTTCTTGCCGAAAAGAATGTCCTTCTAGAAGTTTGTTAAAAGTTTCAGTGAGAATGGGAGAGAGTATTTCTGAGAATGTTTTATAGTATAAAGCCGAGTAGCCGTCTGGGCCTGTTTTTTTGTTAAGTTTTAGGTCTTTTATGGCGTTAGCAACTTCATCTATAGTTATAGGCTCATCCAAACTGCTTTTTTGATTCCGAGACAACTCAGGTAAGGTTATTTTTGAGAAGAAGGATTCAGCCTCTGTAGGATTAAATTCATTGTTTGTCTTGTATAAAGTTGCGAGATGTGAGTGAAATTTATGGACTATTATAACTGGATTATAAGTATAAACATTTTTTGATAATTTCAAACGTATTGGTTTGAAAGATTTGTTAGTTGTTAGTCTTTCTATCACCATCACCCCTTAGAGAAAAATGTATTTTTCTCTTAAAAATGTATCCCTGCCATTGGCTTTGCTGGAGTGACTGGCGGTGAGGCGACCCCTGGTGGATGCTGATAGAAGTCTCTAATCTCTGTGTTACAATCTTATCTGCTTGCTGTGACCCTCTGTAGTGGGGAGTCATGGCCATCTGGTAAGGAGCAACCCCTTCTATCTCGGGTGGTGGACCCTCCTCTGATGTCACTAATTGCATTATCACTTGGACTTTTGGTTTTTGCACTTTTTTGGGCGAATCGGAGTTCTTTATATATTATATTGAGCCCTTACTTCATTGGGACATTATGGTGGATTTTCATTAATTGCTATTCACATTTTTCTACTTTTGCACCTAACATTATATATATTTGTTTATGTTATCTTGCACATATATTAGCGCAATTCCTTTTAATTTTTAAGTTGAATTTAATGCCCGAGCCAAATATGTACCTGGTTTGTTTGTATTCATGTAGAAATTGTGTTTGGAGCGTTTGAGGGATTTATCAACTGACTCAGTGAGAAATAGATTGTATTCCAATCTAGATTTTTCCAGATGAGATTTTGTACTCTGAGATGGATTATCTTGGAATGATATGTAGGCTGCATTAAAATTGAGTTCTAGTTTTTTTGCTAGATTTTTGCGTTCCCGTTTAAATAGTGCCATTTGTCTTTGTATTGTACCACGCAAGACAGGCTTATGAGCTTCCCACAGTGTTATTGGGGAGATGTCTGTTGTATTATTAATTGATATGTATTCCTTTAAAGCTTGTTCAATGGCCATCTGATGTAGTGGGTGTTTGAGCATTATGTCCGGTAAGTACCACGTTGGGTCATGCGCTTTTTGTATGGCTGAGGCTATAGTAGTGTATACTGCATTATGGTCAGACCACGGAATCGGAATGATATCTGATGCAATAATTTCTGGTATCATTCCTATTGTTAGAAAAATATGATCTATTCTGGTGAAGGTTTGATGAGGGTGCGAGAAATAAGTGAATTTCTTTTTCATTGGGTTACTTTCTCTCCACGAATCTACCAGATTGTATTTGGAAAGAAGTTGAGAAAAAGGTAATCTAGAGGTTATTTTGGATGGTGTTAAAGGTGATTTATCTAGAAATGGAAGGAGGACCTGGTTCGAATCCCCGCACATTATCACTGTTCCTATTTTGTGTGTATTAATCACTTGTAATATATGTGAGAGGAATGGTGTAGGTTGTTTGTTAGGAGCGTAGTAGGAAATCACCGTGATTGCTGTATCCATTATATAACTCATGAGTATCAGGTATCTACCTTCTGGGTCTTTAATTTCTGATGATAAGGTGAATGGTGTGGATCGGTAAAATGCAATTAGAGTTCCCCTTTGTTTGGTACAGGCAGAAGCCGTGTAAATTTGTTTCTTTTCTTTCTCTCTCCTTTTCCGTATGGACTCAATTAAAATATGCTCTTATAATGTTAGAGGTTTAAATTCAGCGGCAAAGAGGGCGCAGGTTCTGTACTCTTTCCACAGACAAAAAGTAAATGTGATTTTTTTTCAAGAGACCCATTTTCGGGCGGACCATATACCCAAGTTGCAAAAGGGATATTATAACGCTTGGTATCATGACTCCTTCGCATATTCAAAATCGAGAGGAGCCTCTATAGCGATACATAAGTCATTACCACATCAGGTTTTGGAAGAATGGAGAAATAGAGACGGTAGGGCAATATTTCTTAAGCTCCTAATATTTGGTAAGAAATATACATTTATTAATGTATATTTACCTAACCAGGGACAATTTAAAGTAGGAGCACAATTGATCACAGATCTTATGGAAAAAGCGGAAGGGATTACGATAATTGGGGGAGACTTTAATTTTATATTGGATAATGATAGGGATACTTCAGCAACATTAATAATGCAGAAGGCTAAGGATAAAGTCAAATTTAGGGAAGTAATGGCTAAGCATCATCTGGTCGATATATGGAGGGCGCTCCATCCCCTGGAAAGAGACTATACGTTCCACTCCAAGGTTCATGGTACTTATCACAGAATCGATTTCTTTCTGATGAATCAGCTGGGAGTAGCTGTGACTTCCTCCTCTGAAATTGGCAGTGCCATATGGTCAGATCATGCACCGATATTTCTAGTATTAGATATTTCCAGGGAGAGGAGCTCAAGAGGTACCTGGAAATTGAATGATAATTTGCTATTTGATGAGGTATGCGTTTCAGAAATAAAGAGGGCAATAATAAACTTTTCTAAAGATCATATAAGCGATACTACCTCCCTTTTGATCCAATGGGAAGCATTGAAATGCGTAGTTCGGGGCCTATTCATAAAGCATGGGGCTAGACTAAAAAAGGCAAAAAGGAATAGAACGACCCACCTCCTGAAGGAGATATCTAAACTGGAAACTCAGCATAAGCAAAATCCTCTTGGAGAAGTATTATTAGAATTAACAGAAAAGAAAACGGAACTGCAAAATCTACTTAATGAGCAGACATTACAAATTAGGGATAAAAATCGTACGTTATTTTACCAACATGGCAATAAACCGGGTAAATTACTGGCAAGAGCTTTACGTCAGCGAATTAACGCCTCATCCATTGTTAAAATCAAAGCAGATAATGATGAAATGATATATGATCCAAAAGGTATCTTGAAAGCATTCCATACTTTTTATAATAATCTATATAATTTACCAAACCAATTAGCAAATATAGATCCGATAAGATATCAAGAAAATATACAACAATATATCAAAGACACAGCATTACCATCACTAGCAACAACAGATATAGAACAGTTAGAACAAGAATTTTCAGAGATAGAAATACAAAAAGTAATAGATTCATTAGTGATAGGGAAAAGCCCAGGCCCGGATGGTTTTACCCCACGGTTTTATAAAACATTTAAAGACGTCTTAATCCCTATTATTAAAAGAACGTTTAACTCTGTATCTACCTCTCAACCGTTTGTCCCGCATAGCCTACAGGCATATATCTCACTCATACCTAAACCGGAAAAGGATCCCTCTTTCTGTGGTAATTATAGGCCAATATCCTTGACTAATATTGATATTAGATTGTATTCAAAGATTATCGCTAACAGACTTACCCCAATAATACCGGCACATATACATCTAAACCAGGCGGGATTTATAAAGGGGCGAGAGGCGAGAGATAATACGCTTAAAACATTAACACTGGTGGAATATGCCCGGAGACGCTCCATCCCATCCTGCCTGTTGCAGTGGACGCCGAAAAAGCATTTGACAGGGTGGGATGGAGCTTTCTCAGGGAGACATTAAAGCAGTGGGGGATTGGTCCCCTACTGCAGGATAAAATAATGGCCCTTTATCATAATCCAATGGCCAGAATACGGGCAAATGGGGAGTTATCGGATACAGTAAATATCACCAATAGAACTCGTCAAGGATGTCCATTGTCCCCAATTTTATTTGTATTAGTTATGGAACACCTCTTAATAGCGATTCGGAAGAATAATGACATTAAAGGCATCAAGGTAGGGCAGATTGACTATAAAATGTCAGTATATGCAGATGACTTGTTATTGTACATCACAAATCCGGTGGTGACAATACCAAATCTAATAGCAGAATTTAAAAGATTTGGAGATTTGAGTAATTTTAAGGTGAATTATAATAAATCTGAGGCCTTAAACATTTCTCTGTCTAACTCTTTGGTTGAGCTCCTAAAAAAAAACTTTTCATTTAAATGGCAGGAGGAGGCAATTAAATACCTCGGAATTTTTATCCCTAGAGAGATGAATAAGATACAGGAACTTAACTATCTTCCGCTAATACGTAAAATAACAAAGACACTACAACTTTATGATAGAGGGACCTTTTCCTGGATGGGAAGGATAAACATTGTAAAAATGGATATACTGCCTAAAATCATTTATATACTCCAAACGATACCTATATATCCCTTAAGAACCATAATGAATCAAATCCGTAAGGCTATAGGAAGTTTCATTTGGGCAAAAAAGAGCGCCAGAATAAATAGAAAAACATTATATAGACTAAAAAAGGATGGTGGACTGGCTCTCCCAGACATTTCGTTGTACCTCAGATCAATATTTATAACCAGGATTGTGGATTGGTTCCATAATATGGACAACAAACAATGGGTGAAACTGGAGGAAGAAGTCACAGACATAAAACTGAAATCATTACCTTGGATTAAGAGGGAATATAGACCCCGGGAAGGGGATATGCCCTTCTTGGTCGTATCAACCTTGAAAGTGTGGGACGATTTGATAAAAAGGGGGATAGGATCTACATTGAGAGGTCCAATGACCCCCCTCTTTAGCAACCCGGAATTCCCACTTGCTTTTAAAGCCAAGACCTTCCTAAAGTGGCAAAGGAGGGATGATACAAAGATAGTGGAAATAATGGAAGAAAATAAACTCCCCCCATTGGAGGCCCTTGGTACCGAATATAGAAAGAAATGGTTTCAGCATGGACAACTCCAGCAATACATTTCATCTTTGACGAAGGAGTCCATAATGAATAGACCATTGTTAGGGTTAGAAAAAATACTGTTACAGAAACATAGACCCACACATATCTTATCTGTTGTGTATAAATATTTAATTTCAGAAAACAAGGAGGAAGGGTTACAATACATAAAAAAATGGGAGGAGGAACTAGGGATGGTTATCCCTAGAGCTAAATGGGAAAAAGCAATTACAGTAACTCATAAATTATCAATCTCTACTAGGCATCAAGAAAGAAATTACAAAATACTAGCCAGGTGGTATAAATGCCCAGTTGATATGAACAAAATAAATTCAGATAATACAGACAGATGTTGGAGATGTGAAGTAGCAAAAGGCTCAATGTTGCATATCTGGTATTTTTGTCCAGAAATTCAAGCATTTTGGGAAAAGGTATTTAAAATATACAGGGCTACAACCGGGGTAAAGATACAATCAGATATATATGTGGCGATATTGTCAATGATCCCTGGATCAATAAAAAATATAAAAAAGGGAACTTTGAAGTACTATATAACTGCGGCACGTACCGTCATAGCTAGAAATTGGAAAAATAAAAAAGCCCCCTCCATAAAAGAATGGGAATGTGAAATGGGAGTGATGCGATCCTTAGAGGAGAGGATGATATTAGAGGGAAGGAGATGAGTAGGTACAGGAAGAGCGTGGGAAGAGTCTAGAACCTCGCCGCGATAGGGGAACGAGAAAAAGGGGATAAAGATAGAGCAAATACTGTGATGAAGAGTTGGAGAAGGGGGGGGAGTTCTTCTGAATTGGAGAAATTTTTTTTTTTTTTTTTTTTGTTTGCTTTTCGGTTAGCTGAGTGGTGTTGTGTAAGAGGATTGGTTGAGGGTGTATGATGGGTATGGATGGGGGGTACTGGGATAGTATTGTGTGGTAGATATAGGGGCCGTGCATAGATAGAGTAACGAATTATATCCAGAAATGTATACAGATGATGCTAGTATAGATCATGGGGATATATAAAATGATCTGAATATTAATTGTGAATGCCCCTATACACCATGATTTATTTTTTTTCTGTGTAGATGTATGTATGTATGTGTATATGTTTTATATAAAAATTTTGTAAAAATGTTTGATAAATAAAGATTGTAAATGGATACCTTTTGAGCCTGCAGGCTCCGCTTTGTCCTTCTCTTCTCTCTTCAGCGGTGCGGAGCTCTAACAATGCATGTCTGCTCCGCTAGACTCCGCCCATCTCCCCCCGTGGCTTACATTTCAATAAGAATTAATAAGGATGTCTGCAAGATCCGCAGCCTTAACTAATTCAGCCAGGAGAGCCCTATGGCTGAAGACCTGGCCAGGAGACGCAGCGTCCAAAAGTAAATTGTGTGGAATCCCATTTATGAGAGATCTCTCATCTGAGGTCCTGTTCTAGATTCAGTTTAAGATAGGACAGCTGATAAAAAGAAATCTTTTCCTGTTAAAAAGAAAAAGCACCCAGTCAAGCGTTTTTTTTTACCTAAAAAAACTCAGGAACAAGGCAATGGGCCCCAAGAGAAGAGAAGGAATTGGTCCGCACAAAAGGGGAAAAGGCAGAGGGGATGTCCTTTTCCATCTTCCTGCACCAACCAATAAATCGCAATGACTTGTCATTGCCAGTGGGTGGAAGGTTTCAGAAATTCCTTCCTCACTGGGCAAGCATGACAGAAAACCCATTTATTTTAGACATGCTGGCCCAGGGATACAAAATAGAGCTTTCGGATCTTCCTCCAGAAAGATACTTTGTAACAAACCTGCCAAGGGACACAACAAAGTCCCTAGCCATAAAGAACCTGTTAGGGGATCTGATGCAACAGGGAGTTGTGATTCAGGTATCTCTAGAGGAATGTTATCAGGGTTTCTATTCCCATATTTTCCTGATAAAGAAAGCGTCTGGAAGCTTTCGTCTCATTATCAACTTAAAATTTTTAAACAGGTTAATCCGATACAGGAGATTCCGCATGGACTCCATCTTTTCGGTCAGAAATCTCTTAATCTAGGGATGCTTCATGGCATCAATCGACCTGCATGTGCCTATAGCCTTTCAGTCTCAAAAGTACCTCAGGCTGGCAATAAATATGGGGAAGGAGGTGCTGCATCTACAATTCATCCCTTTTGGTCTTTCATCCGACCCACTAATTTTTACAAAAATAATGGCGGAAGCGCTTGCTCCTCTCCATCTGCAAGGAATAGCAGTAATCCCTTATCTGGACGACCTCCTCTTCTTTGCCCCTTCCAGAGAAAAATTGCAGGTAGACCTGGCCAAGGCCCACCGTCATTTGGAAGCCTTGGGCTGGATTGTGAACCTTCAAAAATCAAATTTCAATCCAGCTCAGCAAGTTCAGTTTCTAGGTTATCAAATAGATTCTGTAGAACAAAGGTTTTTTCTTCCAGAAGAAAATAAAAACAAAGTCACGAGTGTAGTAGCCAGGCTACAAACAAACCGGGAGATATCAATCAGGTTATGTCAGCCCTGGGAACCTTAACTTCAACAATGCCAGCCATTTAATGGGCGAGGCTCCATTTCAGGCCCCTCCAGAGTTTTCTCTTAAAGGTTTGGGATCACAGCCCAGAAACCTTAGACACAAAAGTAAAGCTCCCCGCCAGGATCAAGAGGACTCTTTGGTGGTGGAGAATTCAGTCAGTTTTGTCAAAGGGCTTACTATGGTCTTTCCCGACAGAAAAAAGAGTCACGACAGAGGCCAGTTGGGGATGGGGGGCCCACTGGGATCAAAATATATAGCACAGGGAATTTGGTCCCAATCCAAAGCAGGAAGTTCCTCAAACTGGAGGGATTAAAAGCAGTCGTCCTAGCATTGGCTGCCTTCTCTCCAAACCTCCAGGGGTCCCATGTGCAGATTCTTTCAGACAATGCCACTACTGTGGCATACCTGAACAAACAGGGGGGCACAAGGAGCAAGGCTCTTCTATTGCTGTCATCTGAAATCCTGGAGTGGGAAAAGTTATTTACTCTCCCTGTCAGCAGTGCATCTCAAAGGTACGCTAAATGAAGTAGCAGACTTCTTGAGCAGACAAAAAATTCACGAAGCAGAATGAAGCTTAAATCAAGAAATATTTTCATTGATTACGAGGATGTGGGGACGTCCACAAGTGGACAAGTGGACTTGTTTGCATCAAAAGAAAACGCCACAGCGGCTCACTAGGGATAGATGCCTCAGCACATCCCTGGAACTTTCATCTGAGCTATGCCTTCCCCCCCTTTTCAGCTAATTCTACTGGTGTTAAGGAAAAAGTGTCAGTAATTCTGATCACTCCGTTCTGGCCTAAAAGAGCCTGGTTTTCCTCCATTCTACAAATGACAGTCAAACCATTCTGGCAGCTTCCTCTCAAACAGGACTTACTACTTCAAGGCCCAGTATACCACCCGGATATAGCCAGATTAAGCCTCACCACCTGCTATCTGAGGAGCAGCTGTTAAAGCGATGTTCCGCCCAAAAAAAATTAAAACCCAGCAGCTACACATACTGCAGCTGCTTGCTTTTAACAATAAGACACTTGCCTGTCCTGGAGTCCAGCGATGTCAGCACCACAGCTGATGTTTCCATCAGCTGTCGGGTGCTGCCACCGCCATTGTGGGTAAGGATACCTGGTAGTGTAGCCTTACGGCTTCACGCCGGGAACCCTACTGCGCATGCGCGAGGCCCCGCTCCTCTCTCCTACTGGCCTGGCAACAGGGAGAGGAGGAGGAAGGAGCCCCGCTGTGATGTCTTGGGCGGCCCCGCGGCTCGGACTCCCGTAAGTGGGAACAGGATACCCGTCAAAGATAGGTATACTATCCCCCCCCCCGAAAGGTGCCAATTGTGGCACCGGCGGGGGGAGAGGAGACAAATGAGAGGAAGTTCCACTTTTGGGTGGAACTCCGCTTTAAGGAACTAAGGATTGTCAGAGCCTCTAGTAACCACCTTACTCACCAATAGAAAGAAAGTAACTATAGATATTTACGCTAAAGTTTGGAGAGTCTACAACTTTTGGTGTCGTTCATCAAACTGAACCGTAGAAGACATTGTGTCAGTTTTGGAATTTCTACAAAATGGTGCAGACAAAGGTCTTGCGATTAGCACTCTTAAATTGCAAGTGGCTGCCCTGGGAGTATGACCTAGAAAGGCCAATTTCTTCAGTTTCTTTGGTTACAAGATTCTTTAAGGCACTTACTAGGTCCAGACCAGCTCATACTAAACATTTTCCTAAATGGGACCTGTCAGTAGTATTGCAAATCTTCACAAAAGATCCTTTTGAACCGTTACAGACAATCTCGTTAAGGAATTTAACTCTTAAAACAGTTACGTCCGCAAGAAGAATCAGTGAACTACAAGCTCTATCAGAAAGGAACCTTTTTTTTTAATTTACCCCAGACAGGATTTTACTTAAAACAGATCCGGGGTTTTTGCCAGAAGTAGCGTCAGTTCATAACAGGTCGCAGGAAATCATCCTGCCAACTTTTTGTTTAAATCCTGCATCAAAGGAGTCAGTTGCTAGATGGCTAAAATCAGCTATTTTAGAAGCTTATTCCAAGATGGGTTTGTCTCCCCCGCCAGAAATACAAGCACACTCTACTAGAGTTCTGGCCACTACATGGGCAGAAAAAGCTGGTGCCACTCCAGATCAAATTTGTAAGGAGGCTACATGGTCAAGTTATCGAATGTTTGTCCGTCATTACAGACTGGATCTTCTGTCAGCCGGTGATCAGGTATTTGAAAGAAAGGTCCTGCAGGCTATTGTCCCTCCCTAGTTGGTAAGTTTTGATTATCCTCTCAGGTGCTGTCCTGAAAGACGTTTAGGGAAAATTCAATTTAGACTTTCCGGCAACTTGTTTTCAAAGAGTCTTTCAGGACAGCAATGACCATTCTGGTTATGTGTTCCAGCTTGGGCCGGAGGTACTCTACTACAACTGACGAGCTGTGGGGAGAAGCCTCCTTTTAAAATTTGGTGGAGTTGGTGTTTCCTGTTTTCTAGTAGGTGGAGCCATTCTCTCAGGTGCTGTCCTGCAAGACTCTTGAAAAACGAGTTACCGGTAAGTCTAACTTGAATTTTTTTACCCCTGGAGGAGCCTCTATACCTCAAAAAAAGACTTTATGTACTTCTCTGCCCCTCATAAGTCATATTCCTGGATCAATCTTTTTTTGACCGATCTCCCCACACTCCATAGAGTCTCTCATGCGGAGATTCTTTCTAGGACTTAGAAAAAAGAGAGGCCTCCACCATGACAAATGTGGAGTATGGTGGTCCCATCCCTGGTGCAATGGAACAAGAAAAAATACCCCCTAATTGGGACTTTAACAGACCACCAACTCTGATAAAAATATCTTTAATGATGTAGAATAAAAAGATGTGTTCCGTCTACACATAACATAGATGCATGAAACAAAAAGCAGAACCCGGATACCCAGAACAAAAAATATACAATTACAGATCATCATATGTACTCTCGAAGGGGTGGTGTACCCTGATGTACATACGTTGATCTGTAATTGTATTTTTTGTTCTGCTTTTTGTTTGATGTATCTGTTATGTGTAGACGGAACACATCTTTTTATTCTACATCATTAAAGATATTTTTATCATAGAGTTGGTGGTCTGTTAAAGTCCCATTTAGGGGGTATTTTTTCTTGTTCCTTTCTAGGACTTGGTCGGACCATGCACCTATTTCAGTGACTCTCCAGGAGAAGCACACAGTGTAATGACAGAAAAAAACAGAAAAAATTTGCTCTGAACCAAAAAAAGGAAGCAGCCAGCAAAGTTTGTTGATATCAAACAAAAAGTCACATTAAAAAATTATTGCGGCGCTAAAGGAAGTCTGAAGAGTGGGAGGAATCAAATCACCAGATGTAGTGTGAAGATGTAGAGAAGTCACTCGTCACCACATGATAATGTAGTCTGCTTACCAGAAGGTAATAAGGATTAGGCATGAATGGTTATCTCTGAAAGGGATCCAGCAAATCCAGCCAACCGGAACCCCTCGTCAGACAACAACCTCCGTGTAACTTCCTTCATGTGTATACAACTCCCAATAATCACTTCAGAATTGAGGCTTTCAGGCATGTAGTTGTCATAAACCTGTCTCCATGTGTTCACCTCTATAGATGAACACATGGAGACAGGTTTATGACGACTACATGCCTGAAAGCCTCAATTCTGAAGTGATTATTGGGAGTTGTATACACATGAAGGAAGTAACACGGAGGTTGTTGTCTGACGAGGGGTTCCGGTTGGCTGGATTTGCTGGATGCCTTTTAGAGATAACTATTCATGAATAATCCTTATTACCTTCTGGTAAGCAGACTACATTATTACATTATGACGAGTGACTTCTCTACATCTTCACACCACAGTGTAATGACACTTCCCTGTATACATCGCCCAAACACAAGCTGCGACTCCAGGGACAACTGAAAGAACTCTTTCAGCTAAATTCCTCATTTGAGGTCGACCCTTTGGTGCTCACATAAGGCTTTTTGTAGAGGCTTATTGCTTCAATTTTCTTCTGGGGAGAAGAGGTGGAGGTTGCAAGCCCTGTCTGTAATCTTAGATAAAATTACAGAATTGGAATAACTCCACAAACAGAATTTATCCCCTCAAACCCTGAGTGAGTTGCAAAAATACTGTAGCGCTACCCTTGTGAGGGCCGCTGGTACAATCTGTACCCCACTGATTGCCTCGACTCTGCAAGTCCTCTGACACCCTGGGTTCAGCCATTTTTCCCACTATCACTAAAAATAAGGAACTTACACAATGCAGGTGAAAAGATTTTGATTTGTTTTCTGAGGCAAAAGTGGCACATAGAAAAGCATAACATAAGACTGTACGTCATAAAGGTAACTTGTTACAGTGCCTTGCAAAAGTATTCATCCCCCTTGGCATATTTCGTGTTTTGTTGCCCTACAACCTGCAATTAACATGGATTGTTTGAGGATTTGCATAATTTAAAGTGGAGTTCCACCCATTTTCTGAACTTTGTGCTGCCTATTGCCGAAATCTCGCGTTTTTTGGCAGATAGTAAATGACGCGAATGGGAGGAGTTTCTGCATCAGCTGGGAGGAAGATAAAGAGAAAGAGTTTTGTGGTAGGACTGGAGCCAGGGGGCAGCCCCTAGTTTCTGCAGACAGCACCGGAGATCGAGCGGGCAGCATGGGAGAACCGGAGAGAGAGAGAGTGGTGCCATGGGCACATCTTACTGCTTTTCCGCCCTCACTATGGGAGATGTGATACAATGTGCTTGGGATGTTGTGATGCGATGTGCTTGGGGTGTTGTGATGCAATGTGCTTGGGGTGTTGTGATGTGATGTGCTTGTGGTGTTGTGATACGATTTGCTGGGGGTGTTGGGATGCGATTTTCTGGGGGTGATGTGATGTGCTTGGGGCAATGTGATGCGGTTTGCTGGGGGTGTTGTGATGCAATTTGCTGGGGGCGATGTGATGCGATTTGCTGGGAGCGATGTGATGCGATTTGCTGGGGGTTTTGTGATGTGATGTGCTTGTGGTGTTGTGATACGATTTGCTGGGGGTGTTGTGATGCGATTTGCTGGGGGTGTTGTGATGCGCTTAGGGTGTTGTGATGTGATTTGCTGGGGGTGTTGTGATGCAATTTGCTGTGGGCGATATGATGCGATTTGCTGGGGGCGATGTGATGCGATGCGCTTGGGGCTATGTAATGCGATTTGCTGGGGGCGATGTGATGCAATGTGCTTGGGGCGTTGTGATGCGATTTGCGGGGGGCATTGTGATGCGATTTGCTGGGTGCGATGTGATGTGCTGGGGGCGATGTGATGTGCTGGGGGTGTTGTGATGTGATTTGCTGGGGGCGATGTGATGCAATGTGCTTGGGGCGATGTGATGCAATTTGCTGGGGGGGGGGGTGATACGATTTGCTGAAGGCGATGCAATGTGCTGGGGTGTTGTGATGCGATTGCTGGGGGCGATGTGATGTGCTGGGGGTGTTATGATGCGATTTGCTGGGGGTGTTGTGATGCGATTTGCTGGGGGTGTTGTGATGCGATTTGCTGGGGGTGTTGTGATGCGATTTGCTGGGGGTGTTGTGATGCGATTTGCTGGGGGCGATGTGATGCGATTTGCTGGGAGCGATGCGATGGGACAATGCGATTTGCTGGTGTTTTGTGATGCAATTTTCTGGGGGCGATGTGATGCGATTTGCTGGGAGTGATGTGATGCGATTCGCTGGGGGCGATGTGATGCGATTCGCTGGGGGTGATGTGATGCGATTTGCTGGGGGTGTTGTGATGCAATTTGATGGGGGCGATGTGATGCGATTTGCTGGGGGCGATGTGATGTCATAGAGATTCATCTTGGTCTATGCCATTTGCAGATAGGCAATACAAGAAATAATGCAATTGTAATTATTTCCTGGTTCCTGGAGGGAGGGGAAGCGAGGTTTGCGTAGATAAGGGGTGGCAACTTCCTCTGACACTGCCGTTGCTATGGAAACCTGACCTGGAACCTATTACACTGCTTGTGCTGCACTGAGCATGTGCGAGCTCTGCAAGGATGAGATCCAGGAAGAAATAGTCTGGCTTCAGATGCCCACACTTGAGATGGCTACGGCCTGCTGGAAGTTTATGAAGTAACAAACTAATGCTATAAACGAACAAAACGGACCTTAGTTTACAGCCTAACTTTACTAGAATACATTTGTTGTAATTTGTTATAATACACTTGTGTATTATAGGGGTATTTTTATTTAAAAATTATAAATTCGGCCGGAACACCGCTTTAATTTAGAGAACATGCCCACAACTTTGAAGATGTTTTTTTTTTAATTGTGAAGCAAACAACAAATAGGACAAAATAATAGAAAAAGTCAATGTGCATAACTAGTCACCCCCTAAAGTCAATACTTTGTAGAGCCACCTTTTGCGACTATCACAGCTCCAAGTCGCTTTGGATAAGCTTGCCACATCTTACCACTGGCATTTTTGCCCATTCCTCCTTGCAAAGCTGCTCCAGTTCCTTCAAGTTGAATGGTTTGCGTTTGTGAACAACAATTTTTAAGTCTGACCAAAGATTTTCTATTGGATTGAGGTCTGGGCTTTGATTAGGCCATTCCAACACACTTACATGTTTCCCCTTAAACCACTCAAGTGTTGCTTTAGCAGTGTGTTTGGGGTCATTGTCTTGCTGGAAGGTGAACCTCCATCCTAGCCTCAAATCACACACAGAGTGGTACAGGTTTTGCTCAAAAATATTTCTGCATTTAGCACCATCCATCTTTCTCTCAACTCTGACCAGTTTCCCAGTCCCGACTACTGAAAATCATCCCCACAGCATGATTCTGCCACCACCATGTTTCACTGTGGGATGGTGTTCTTTGGGTGATGTGATGTGTTGGGTTTGCGCCAGACATAGCATTTTCTTTGATGGAAAAAAAGGTCAATTTCAGTCTCATCAGACCAGAGCACCTTCCTCCATACATTTTGGGAGTCTCCCACATGCCTTTTCGCAAACTCAAAACTTGCCATTTTGTTTTTTGCTGAAAGTAATGGCTTTCTTCTGGCCACTCTGCCATAAAGCCCAACTCTATGGAGCATACAGCTTATTGTCGTCCTATGTACAGATACTCCAGTCTCTGCTGTGAAACTGTGCAGCTCTGCATAGGTCTCTGTGCTGCCTCTCTGATTAATGCCCTCCTTGCCCGGTTCGTGAGTTTTGGTGTGAGGCCGTCTCTTGGCAGGTTTGGTGTTGTGCCATGTCCTTTCCATTTGGTTATGAAAGATTTGATGGTGCTCCTAGGGATCATCAAAGATTTGGATATTTTTTTATGACATAACCCTGACTTGTACTTCTCAACAACACTGTCCCTTACTTTTTTGGAGAGTTCCTTGGTCTTCATGGCAGTGTTTGGTTAGTGGTGCCTCTTGGTTATGTGTTGCAGCCTCTGAGGCCTTTCAAACAGGTGTGTATATGTCATATGACATATCATGTGACACTTAGATTGCACACATGTCGACATCATTTCACTAATTATGTGACTTCTGAAGGTAATTGGTTGCACCAGAGCTTTTTATGGGCTTCATAATAAACAAAACGTACATTACAAACATACGCACATGCCAATTATCAGTTTTTTATTTCTGAAAAATAGTTTTATGTGTATATTTTTCTAATTTTACTTCACCAACTTAGACTATTGTGTTCTGATCCATCACATATAATTCAGATTAAAAAAACATTGAACTAAAGGCTGTAAAGTAACAAAATAGGTAAAAAGCCAAGGAGGGTGAATACCTTTGCAAGGCACAGTATAAATAATACATCACTTGTATGCAATGTGACTGTGTAATCTAAAGACTTCTACTTAGTAATACAAAAGAAATGCAAAGAAACACATTGCAAATGTAATCCCTTTAAATCCTTGAGGCCTATGTGAACAGGCAGCAGAGAAGCAGTGGACTGACACTTTAATAGAACTATGTCAGACCACTCCCTTCTATCTCCTCAGCCCACAGGCACTTAAAGCGGAGTTCCAACTACAATCAATAATTTTTTATTTTTTTTAACCTTTCACAAGCATTTCAAATTGCATTGTAGCACTCACATCTTCTTTAAAATTTGTCCCCCGATGTCCGGTTTCATCTGTAAAAATAATTTTGATAACGGTGTTCTAGCCATTTTCATTTTGCTTGTGGGCATGTGAAGCCCACAAGCATCCTGTTCCAGGATACGATGCCCGTTCTCTCCCCGATCTCAAGCATGCGCTGTTGTTCTGATGAGAAATGCCCCCTGTCGAATAATGCTTGCCCTGTACTGCGCATGCGCAGCGCTTGTGTAGTATGGAGCCGCCAAACAGTGGAATCCAATGTTCGTCGGCTTTCGGCAGCTCTGTACTGCGCAAGCGTAGTAATGGGCGGGCATTATTCGACAAGGGGCAGGACACCGTCAACTACTCAGGTTGCCATTACAATGGGCGTCGGCGTCGGAAGTGCCTGCCCCGTTGTGATGACAATGAAGCCCTCTGCGCAGCCCACTGACTCACTGGGAAATGATGACACACGTCTCCCAGAAGCAGTAGCGAGCGGAGGTCCCGAGGGAAGTGACGTCAGGAGCCGAGGAAATGAAGGAGGCAGATTTCAAGGGACCACATAGCAACAGGCATAAAAAGGTAAGTAAAAAAAAAAATTTCTCCAAATGTGTTTTTTTTATTTATTTCATGCACATTAATGACTTTTTAATTTTTTTTGAGTGGAACTCCACTTTAACATCAACCGCTGGCAAACATTCAGCAAATTGTTGTATTAAGGTTGGCTGACTCCTTTAACCACTTTAATACCAAGCGCTTTCGCCCCCTTCCTGCCCAGGACAATTTTGAGCTTTCAGTGCTGTCGCACTTTGAATGACAATTATGCGGTCATACAACACTGTACCCAAATTAAATTTGTATGATTTTGTTCCCACAAATAGAGCTTTCTTGGTGGTATTTGATCACCTCTGCGGTTTTTATTTTTTGCTAAACAAACGAAAAAAAACGACATTTTTAAAAAAAAGTTTTTCTTATTTTCTGTTATAAAATTTTGTTTTCTCCTTCACTGACGGGCACTGATGAGTCGGCACCGATGGGCACTGAAGGGCACTGATATGTAGAGTTGATAGGCGGCACTGATAGGCGGCACTGATGGGCATTAATATGCAGCACTGATGGGCATTGACAGGCAGCACTGATGGGCGGCACTGATTGGCACTGATAGCGGCACTGACAGGTGGCACTGATTGGCACTGACAGGTGGCATTGATGGGCACTAATAGATGGCACTGATAGGCAGCACTGATTGGGCAGGTACTGACCGGTATTAATGCTGGGCACTGATTGGCAGTGTGATGGACACTGGCACTATGGTGGGCACTGATTTGCACTGTGGTGGGCACTGATTGGCACTTTATTGGGCACTGGCAGAGGGTTATGATGGGGAACTGACTGGGCACCGATTGGCAGCTTATTGGTTAACGTTTGATGGAGGCTGTGCTGATAATCAGTGTGCTGATTATCAGCACAGACCCCACCCCCTCTGACAGGGAGAGCCGCCGATCAGCTCTCCCTGTCAGCGCAAATCGAGGAATGCTGTTAAATGACACTTCCTGGTTCACGAGGTGATCAGCTGTGATTGGTCACAGCTGATCATGTGGTAAGAAGCCTCTGTCAGAGGCTTCTTACCACGTGATCAGAGTGACACTTCACACTCGCGATCGCTGCACTGCGTGCCCCCGCGGAAGCACGCCGGCATGTTATCCTGCTGGACGTCGTATGACGCCCAGTCAGGATAACAGAACCACTTCCCGGCCGTCAATCTGTTTTAGGCCGGGCGGGAAGTGGTTAAACAGAGTTCCAGAGAAATGTTAGCATAGCCCTTGTGCTAAATATTAGTCTCTTAGGAAGATGAGGAAAGAACACTAGAAGCTAGCATCCAAGTATGATGAGGGAAATATTTGGTCGTGGATGAAGAATATTGAAGATAACTAATACTCTAGTATCTCAAGAGCGTTTCTGGATGAAGAGTATTGATGGTCAGACTAACTTAAAAACAAAGTGTGAGTTTATTGTCACATGTTGGCATCATAAATACAATAATATAATTAGCGTAAGGAAGCATGTGTGCTTCATGGCTGTGTATCTTTCCATGTGCTTCTCCTTAATGCAATCTGATTCTTCCAAGGTGGCTGGAGGAAGTCACGTAGTATAAGGTTACTCTGAGAGAATCGCCTGTCTAGCACTTGTCAAAGGGTATATGAATAGACATGTATGTATGAGCCAGCCTTCCCCTGTGTGTGTCACTGAATATCCAAGTCTAGCTTTATATGTTAAATGTGAACGTCATAACCTCACAAAACTCAGAACCTTGTATGGCACGCATTATGCCATACAAGAGGAGGTACTAACTCTGAGTCATATATGGACTTTGATTGACAAGCCCACATGTAACACTCTATTCTTGTTTTATAATGTGCTGATCATGTTCTAGAACCAAATGTCTACTAAAATAAAACACATTACCAACTTAAATAGCAGTAAATACATACAAATACTATTAATTATGACTGAGACTACACTAATCCCAACTTAACAGTATTTAACCACTTGCTTACTAGGCACTTAAACCCCCCTCCTATCCAGACCAATTTTCAGCTTTCAGTGCTCTCACACTTTGAATGACAATTACTCAGTCATGCAACACTGTACCCAAATGATTTTTTTTTTGTCCTTTTTTTCATACAAATAGAGCTTTATTTTGGTGGTATTTGATCACCTCTGGGTTTTTTATTTTTTGCGCTATAAATGAAAAAAGACCGAAAATTTTGAAAAAAAAACACATTTTTCCTAATTTCTGTGATAAAATTTTGCAAATTCGTAATTTTTCTTCATAAATTTTGGCCACAATTTATACTGCTACATATCTTTGGTAAAAATAACCAAAAATTTGTGGAAATTATTTGGTCTGTGTGAAAGTTTTAGAGTCTACAAGCTATGGTGCAAATCATAAAAAAATTATCACATCTGATGTACTGAGGCCTATCTCATTTCCAAAGACCCTAACAAGCCAGGAAAGTACAAATGCCCCCCAAATAACCCCTTTTTGGAAAGTAGACATTTCAATGTATTTAGTTAGAGACATGGTGAGTTATTTGAAGTTGTATTTTTTTCTCACAATTCTTTGCAAAATCAAGATTTTTTTTTCCCCACAAAATTGTCATTGTAATAGCTTATTTCTCTCACACGGCATGTGTATACCACAAATGACACCCCAAAATACATTCTGCTACTCCTGAGTATTATGATACCACATGTGTGTGACTTTTTCACTGCCTGGCCACATACAGAGGCCCAACATGCATGGAGCACCATCAGGTGTTCTAGGAGCATAAATTACACATCACATTTCTCAACCACCTATTACACTTTTGAAGGCCCTGGAGCACCAGGACAATGGAAACACCCACAAAATGACCCCATTTTGGAAAGCTAACACCCCAATGTATAATTTATGAGGCATAATGAGTCTTTTGAACGGTTCATTTTTTTCCAGAAGTTTTTGAAAAATGTGGAAAAAAAATGAAAACTCTTTTTTTTTTACACAAAGTTGTCCGTTTATAAGATATTTCCAACACATAGCATTTGGATAGCAAAAATGACACCCCAAAATACATTGTGTTACTCCTCCTGAGTATGGCGATACCACATGTGTGAGACTTCTACACAGCCTGGCCATATACAGAGATCCAACATGCAAGGAACACTGTCAGGTGTTCCAGGGACACATAGCATGCACATACCAAGAAGTACACCCCAAAATACATTATGCTGAGCAAAGCGTAAACAAAAAAGATTACCTGTGGTTGTAGTAGCACAGTTGTACACAGGAGGATAGCACTGGTCCAGGCAGCAGGTAGGGAATTGGTCAGCAGCGGCGAACACAATTGTCCAGGCAGCAGGCAGGGTTACTGTCCATATAAAGTCCAGGGTCAGTGCAGGCAGAGATATTGTCCACAGTGCCAAAAATATTGGTCCTGTAATAGGCAGGTCCATGTGGTGTGGTCAGTGCGACAGGCAGAGGCATGGCGGCAGTAAGTCCTACAGGCAGAAGTAGGGCCTCGTTCAGGACAGAATGGGGACAGGGGTAGAGGCTTCTCCCACCCAAATCTCTTTGAAGCCTCCGAGTCTCCAGACCCTAATCTAGGATTGAGAAAACAAAAAAAATTGTTTTCTTCATCCAGAAAAACAATTCTGGAGCCCCTCACATATGTGAGACCCCTGTGTTGAATCCCACTAGTCCAGTATCAGGGTACAAGATCAGTCCAAGAGGCAGGCAAATATCATGGTCAAACAGTCCAAGGTCAGTTCCAGGTCAGGCAGATGTATGTACAGAATCGTTAGGCAGAAGCATGGTCGAATAACAGTCCAGGGTCAGTTCCAGATCAGGCAGAGGTATGTGCAGAATCGTTAGGCAGAAGCATGGTCGAATAACAGTCCAGGGTCAGTTCCAGATCAGGCAGAGGTATGTACAGAATCATTAGGCAGAAGCGTGGTCAAATAACAAGAGTCAGTTACAGAGGAGGCAGTGGCATAAGGGGTGTGAGGGTAAATTGCAGGAACGGAGGCTTACGTTTACCATACTTCACTAATAATTTAGTGAAGTATGGTAACGACGAAAACATTCACCTACGCAGAGGCCTGGTTCAGAAGGACATTGTACACAATAATAAGATGTGTCTCTTCTGAATCCTGCTCTGGTACACACCTTACATTTTTTTTGCCATCGTTGGCCTGTTGGTTTGGGAGGGATCTTATCGGGAAAGTGGCGTTCGGAGAGTCGACTTAGAACATCTGATCGGATATTTTCTGGGGGGCCGTTCGGAATGTAAGGGCAGTGAAAACTTCCTCCTGGTAGCCAAGGAAGCGTTTGGGGTTTTGGGTGGAGTTACGATAAATGACATATGAATTGGCCAAATTAAAAAAATAAATTTCGACTTTCTTATACCAATGGTATGTCCGTCTTGTAGCAAGGTACGGTTCCAGCATCTGGTCATTCAAGTCGACTCCCCTCATAAACAAATTATAATCAAAGATGCATTTAGGTTTCTGTATGGGGCCATTTCTTCTGGGGATTTCCATGAAGGTATCATCGTGGATTGAAGACAACATGTACACATCTCTTTTGTCTCTCCACTTCACTGCCAAAATCTCCTTGTTTCGTAGACTTGCCGTTTCTCCTTTTCTCAATTTTTTATTGACCAGACTTTGAGGAAAGCCCTTCCGGTTCTTTTTAATGGTACCACATGCAGGCGTCTTCTTCCGATGAAGGTTGTGGAACACAGGGAGAGATGTGTAGAAGTTATCTATGTAAAGGTGGTAGCCTTTCTCCAGTAGGGGGTATGTGAGGTCCCAAACAATTTTCCCGCTTGATCCCAAGTAGTCTGGGCAATTAGGGGGTTGCAGCTGGGTGTCCTTCCCTTCGTACACTTTGAAGGCATACAAGTAACCTGTGATTCGGTCACATAATTTGTATACCTTCACCCCATAGCGGGCCCTTTTACTGGGAATATATTGCTTTATTTTAAGCCTGCCACTAAACTTAACAAGGGACTCATCCATACATATGTTTTTGTCTGGGGTAAACAGCAGGGGGAATAGTGCAGAAAAATAATTTAAAAGTGGCCGAATTTTGAAAAGTCTGTCATAGTTTGGGTCATTTCGGGGAGGGCACTGGGTATTGTCGTTGAAGTGAAGAAACCTCAACATCATGAGGTATCTGTTTCTGGGCATTACCTTGGAGTATACTGGCATGTGTTGGAGGGGGTGGGTTGACCAATAGGACAGCAAAGTGTTTTTTTTTGTGAGTCCCATGTTAAATGTGAGCCCTAAAAAAACCTTCAACTCCTCCACCGTTAGGTCTCTCCATTCGTAGGGACGGGCATAGTAGGACGTTGGATTACTCAAAATGAATTGCTGTGCATAAAGGTTGCACTGGGCCACAATATTTGACAGCATGTCCTCTGTAAAAAAAATAAATTAAAAAAATCTATTGGGGAAAAATTCTCTGTGTTCACCTGGACTCCTGGCTGGGCAGTGAAAGGGGGAATGTTGGCTTCTCCTGAATTAGGAGAAAGCCACAAGGGGTTCTGCAGGGCATAGGGAAGGCTGGCTTGGGTCCATGGCCTTTCTTGCCGAGGCACTGCCGTGCTGGTAGATGCCACTGTCTCCCAACCAGAACGCCTTCGTTTGGCGGGCTGAATCTCTTCCTCCTCTGTGACACTCAGTGTTCCACTACTGAGGACTGGCTCATAATTTATGTCTGACTCAGAATCGGAGTCGGGAAGGGAATCCGAAAAAGAGAGCTCCCCGTTGCTCTCGTCGGCCTGGGACAGTATTTGGTACGCCTCCTCGGCGGAAAAGCTTCTTTTGGCCATGGTTGCTAAGCCTGCACTGATGGGCACTGATGAGGCGGCTCTGATGAGCACAGATGGGCACTGATGAGGTGGTTCCTATGACAACGTCCAATAGGACGAAATGTATGTTGGAAGGCAGACGCGCTGACGTCATCGTTTCTATCCCACTGTGAACGGGTGCATGCAGGCCGGCCGGCTGATTTACAATACATGCTGTTATTCTATACTTCTATGTGAGTGTGCTACTTTTATTTTTATTTATTAAATTGTTTATACGGATTCACACTATGGAGGATGTGTCTTTCATTTCCCTGGGTTCCTCTTGCTGAATTTTTGGCCTTTATGTCGGAGAGTTCCGGGCGATCCTCCCTTTATGCTGTGACCGATGGTGGTGTCCCCGCAGAGTGGATTTCAAACTTAAGCTTTATTAAAGCTTACTTTTGGTAAGCATACATCATTATAGGTGGTGGATCCTTCTCACGAGGTGTTTTTGTTCATCAAGCCTTTAATCACTACTGGTGGAATTATCTGCAATAAGGACTGTTTTTATTCGAAGTCACTATCAGTCACGGACTTATTCTTTTTTATCACTCCTTACAATTTATCTGCCTACAGTCACAATATTTATTATTCATAAAATTAATCACAATCATGTTGTGTTGATATTTGGGTCCAGATTATAATATGTTGGTTTGTTTATAACATTATAATTGAGATATTGGGTTGATGGGAATTTATTCACTATAAGATTTTTAGCGCGGTTCTGTTGACTGTTTTACTATTTGATTCTTACCTATGAATGAGAACTGCAGCTTGGGGGTGTAGGGAAGCGCAGTAATTTTTTATTTTTTCACTGATGAGGTGGCACAGAGGGGCACTAATGAGGTGGAACAGATGTGCACTGATGAGGTGGAACAGATGTGCACTGAGGTGGAACAGATGTGCACTGATGAGGTGGAACAGATGTGCACTAATGAGGTGGAACAGATGTGCAGATGTGCACTGATGAGGCGGCACAGGTGTGCACTGATGAGGCGGCACAGGTGGGCACTGATGAGGCGGCACAGGTGGGCACTGATGAGGTGGCACAGGTGGGCACTGATGAGGTGGCACAGGTGGGCACTGATGAGGTGGCACAGGTGGGCACTGATTGTGCAGATGTGCAGCTGGACACTGATCACCGCTGGGCAGACAGGTGGGCACCGATTGGCACAGGTGGGCACCGATTGGCACTGTACTGATGGTGCACTGTACTGATGGTGCACTGTACTGATGGTCACTGTGGGCACTGTAGGCACAGTAAAACGCACAGGTACACTCACAGATCGCTGACAGATCTCTCTCTCCTCACACGCTGTCTCTGTGTGAGGAGAGAGAGCCGGCAATGAGAGATGATCTCAATTGTTTACATTTCAGATCATCTCTCATTGGAGGCAGCAATTGCGCTGTAAACGGCCGCTGTGATTGGCCATTTACCGCGATCTGTGATTGGCTGTGTTTAAGGGACACGGCCAACACAGAATTTCCCCGTTGCGCGCTCGTGAGCGCGCATGGGGAGCGAGGCCTCCCGGGAATTGACATCCACGCTGAAGCCGTCATTCGGCTACGGCCGGATGTCAGGTGGTTAAAGAAATATGAATTATTCCTCCAACTACATAGATACTTGTCTATTCTTGACTTCCCATGACATTCTATACCAAGATACCTTATATGTATTCTCAAACTAGCTACACTAGAAATATCTACTGACTCAACTTTAGCTGAAGAATCATATCAAATCAACTGATCAAGGTCATTCACACATTTTAATATTATGATTAATCATAAAACCAAATATATTTTGCAAGCTTGCCATGAATACAGTATAACACGTATACGTTTCAATTTATGAAATTGGAATAATATTCTAACAGTGGAACAGAGCAAATTTAGCTGTTGTGTAATGAACTCCTTGTAATTGCAAACTTTTCCTGTATTACTTACAAGCACATGGTCACCCCATATATGCAAAGCACAGATGTCTGCATACAGAGTCTATTTGGTGATAAAGAGCTTGCTTCCTGTGGAGCTACAAGTGTCAGAAATATGGGCAAAGTCAATGATGTATTTATGTAGTGTCTATAGATTCAAATGGGCAGGTGCCCACTCAACTATCACCACAGAAGTTGCTGGCAATGATGCAGATGATGATTATTTCAGGCTTTCCCTCTGGGTTCTGGCTCAGGGAATGGCGTCCGATCCTCCGATCACACCGCGCCACGGCCTACCCAGATCTGAAGTGCAGGTAACGCGGATGGATCTGGATCAACCTCCGGACCGCTACAGCTAGGAAGCAATGCTGTCCACAGATGTCCCTCTGGATGCAGCTGTATGGCTACCTTCTATGCAGGCCGCGACTCTGCCGCAGGTCCCACTGGCACAGAGCTCCTGCTGGCAGATCCAGGTCGATGTCCCGAGAGAGTGATCTAGGCCTAAGCCAGCCTTTTTATACCCTCTCCCAGAAGTCTGTTCTTTCCTCCTCAGCAATCTGGTGTTTGTAGTTCAGGCCAGTCCTGCTCAAATTGAAACCCCAGCACTCTGCACTACACATCCCACTTTGCTCTGCTCTAGTTTCTGTCTGCCAGGAAATGACATATGGAGACAGCTCCACCTTAATAGCACTGCATACTGTCCCTAAATTTCAGGCACAATAGCTAGCTCCTGGCTACACGACTAATGCCCAAATAGTGGATTTCCTTTCTAGTTTAAATTTACCCTCAGTGACCCTCGATCAGCTTCAATCCTTAAACCTACCTATCTCCGAAGATGAAATCCTTGCAGCCGCTAAGACTTTCCTGAAAGGAAAGTCACTGGGCGCTGATAGCTTTTTGGCTGTGTATTACCAAACATTTTCCAGCATACTTCTTTCTTATTTGAGTACATTTTTAATAGCGCGGCAACCTCCCCAGAGAGCCTCCCCCTACATTAGGGTCCCCAGAGAGCCTCCCCTTACATCAGGGTCCCCAGAAAGCCCCTCCTTACATCAGGGTCCCCAGAGAGCCTCCCTACTTACATCAGGGTCCCCAGAGAGCCTCCCTACTTACATCAGGGTCCCCAGAGAGTCTCCCCCTACATCAGGGTCCCCAGAGAGTCTCCCCCTACATCAGGGTCCCCAGAGAGCCCCCCCCCTACATCAGGGTCCCCAGAGAGCCCCCCTTACACCAGGGTGCCCAGAGAGCCCCCCCTTACACCTGGGTCCCCAGAGAGCCCCCCTTACACCAGGGTCCCCAGAGAGCCCCCCTTACACCAGGGTCCCCAGAGAGCCCCCCTCTTACATTAGTGTCCCCAGAGGGCCCCCTCTTAGTGTCCCCAGAGGGCCCCCTCTTAGTGTCCCCAGAGGGCCCCCTCTTACATTAGTGTCCCCAGAGGGCCCCCTCTTACATTAGTGTCCCCAGAGGGCCCCCTCTAAGATTAGTGTCCCCAGAGGGCCCCCTCTTACATTAGTGTCCCCAGAGGGCCCCCTCTTACATTAGTGTCCCCAGAGGGCCCCCTCTTACATTAGTGTCCCCAGAGGGCCCCCTCTTACATTAGTGTCCCCAGAGGGCCCCTTCTTTACATTACAACCGCAAGTGTAAACGACCCAAGGCTAGGTTCACACTGTTGTGGGTGGTTGCATGTGCAGAACAGCGTGTAAATGGCACCTATTTCCACACCAACAACCACCTGTAGGCAAAAATCCCTGTTTTTTACAGACACGCAAGGCTGCCATTTATTATTCTTGGCACCCCCACGCCTCTGAAGATGCAGCACATTTTTAGATGTAGGAAATCGCATGGTGCAAAAGCACCATGCGATTTCCCCATGGCTGTGTTTTCATGGAGGTGTAGGGACCTTTTTCCTGTGTTTCCTGCAGGTACAGCAGCCCATTTAACCACTTCAGCCCGGAAGGATTTACCCCCTTCCTGACCAGAGCACTTTTTACAATTTGGCACTGCGTCGCTTTAACTGCTAATTGCGCAGTCATGGAATGCTGTACCCAAACGAAATTTGCGTCCTTTTCTTCCCACAAATAGAGCTTTCTTTTGATGTTATTTGATCACCTCTGCGGTTTTTATTTTTTGCGCTATAAACGTAAAAAGACCGAAAATTTTGAAAAAAATGATATTTTCAACTTTTTGTTATAAAAAAAATCCAATAAACTCAATATTAGTCAAAATGTATTCGGCCACATGTCCTTGGTAAAAAAAAATGTCAATACGCGTATATTTATTGGTTTGCGCTTTACAAACTAGGGTACATTTTCTGGAATTTACACAGCTTTTAGTTTATGACTGCCTATCTCATTTCTTGAGGTGCTAAAATGGCAGGGCAGTACAAAACCCCCCCAAATGACCCCATTTTGGAAAGTAGACACCCCAAGGAAATTGCTGAGAGGCATGTTAAGCCCATTGAATATTACATTTTTTTGTCCCAAGTGATTGAATAATGATAAAAAAATTTTACAAAAAGTTGTCACTAAATGATATATTGCTCACACATGCCATGGTTTATGTGGAATTGCACCCCAAAATAATTTAGCTGATTCTCCTGAGTATGGGGATACCACATGTGTGGGACTTTTTGGGAGCCTAGCCGCATACGGGGGCAAGAAAACCAAGCACCGCCTTCAGGATTTTGAAAGGCGTAAATTTTTGAACTGTCCTGGCATTTTATGCACAACATTTAGAAGCTTATGTCACACATCACCCACTCTTCTAACCACTTGAAGACAAAGCCCTTTCTGACACTTTTTATTTACATGAAAAATTATTTTTTTTTGCAAGAAAATTACTTTGAACCCCCAAACATTATATATATTTTTTAAAGCAAAGGCCCTACAGATTAAAATGGTGGGTGTTTCATGTTTTTTTTTTCACACAGTATTTGCGCAGCGATTTTTCAAACGCATTTTTTTGGGAAAAAACACACTTTTTAAAATTTTAATGCACTAAAATACACTATATTTCCCAAATGTTTGATGAAATAAAAAAGATGATCTTAGGCCAAGTACATGGATACCAAACACGACATGCTTTAAAATTGCGCACAAACGTGCAGTGGCGACAAACTAAATACATTTTTAAAAGCCTTTACAGGTCACCACTTTAGATTTACAGAGGAGGTCTACTGCTAAAATTACTGCCCCTGATCTGACCTTCGTGGTGATACCTCACATCGCATGGTGCAATTGCTGTTTACATTTGACGCCAGACCGACGCTCGTGTTCGCCTTTGCGCGAGAGCGGGGGGGACAGGGGTGATTTTTTTTTTTCTCTTTCTTATTTTTTTTTGCTTTTTTATCTTATTTTTAAACTGTTCCTTTCATTTTTTTTTTTTTTTTTTTTTTTTTTAGCATTTTTATTGTTATCTCAGGGAATGTATATATCCCCTATGGTAGCAATAGGTAGTGACAGATACTCTTTTTTTGAAAAAATTGGGGTCTATTAGACCCTAGATTTCTCCTCTGCCTTCAAAGCATCTGACCACACCAAGATCGGTGTGATAAAATGCTTTCCCAATTTCCCAATGGCGCTGTTTACATCCAGCGAAATCTACGTCATAAAGTGCTCGTAGCTTCAGGTTTCTTAGGCCATAGAGATGATTGGAGCCATTCTGGTCTCTGATCAGCTCTATGGTCAGCTGGCCGAATCAACTGCTGCATTCTCAGGTTCTCTGTTGGGACAGGAGAGCCAGAGAAAAACATGGAAGACGGTGGGAGGGGGGCATTCCCTCCTACTGCTTGTAAAAGCAGTCTAGAGGCTAGTTAGCTGCTAGGATTGATTTTACATGAAAGCCGACCGCTGGCTGAAAAGAATGATACCAAGATGATACCAAGATGATACCAAGGTACTGGTATGTTGCTGGACTTTGAGTGGTTATACCAGAATGATGCCTGCAGGTTTTGCAGGCATCATTCTGGTATAACCACTCAAAGTCCAGCAACATACCAGTACCTTGCTGGTCCTTGTTGGGCATATATTGTAAACTTTTTTTTTCATGCAGCCTGTGGGCTGAACGAAAAAATTGACAGTTACTTACTGATAACTGTTTTTCTGGGATATCTTCCAGGACGGCACACCTGAGAGATGAGAGGCTCCTCCCTACAGGAAACACAATCAATCGACAGCTGTTTTAAGTCCCCACCCTTCCCCTTGATCCTCAGTTTGTAGAGAAGTAACTCCTGAACCTGGTTCACAAGGGAAATCATTCCTCATTAGGTACTCACCTTCTAGTGTTCTACCATTTTCCCTCCTCCAACGGGTGGGAAGTAGGCCTGCCGTCCTGGAAGATATCCCAGAAAAACAGTTATCAGTAAGTAACTGTCAATTTTCTCTAGTCATCTTCCAGGACGGCACACCTGAGAGGATAATCAAGTACCTCAGGCCTACCTTAGGGTGGGACCACTGCCAGACCCTCTTGGCGAACCTTGGTTCTGCAGTGAGTTTTACCTCCACTCCATATGCTTGATGAAGGTATTATAGCTGGATCATGCGGCTGGTCTGCAGGTCTACTCCACCGGTGTCCCTGCCTTCTCTGCTTCGGATGCAGGACCTAGGTGGAGTGGGCTTTTAAAGATGGAATCAGAAAACATGTTAAACTTGTAGGTTATCAATGTTGCCTGTCTCACACATCTAACAACCATGGCCTATTGTGCCTGTAGGTGCTACTTAGAACCCTTAAAGATTAATCAGAGACCTGTGTTGTAAGACAAGGACACTAATTGATCACCAAGAGGGCCTGTCTTAACACTACCCTGTTCAGGGAATTAAAACTGCAAAAAAAGGTGGGCCTCTAACAGACAACCTTTTTTGTTCATTTTTATCTTTACATCAGCAAAGACTAAAGGGAAGCCTACTTAAGGGTAATAGATTAACCGAGGCTTGATCCCTGGGTTTAAGGCATGCCCACTCTGTGGCTTTACTTACGCCTGAGTGCCTACTTCAGGAGAATAAAGTTCATAGCAGGAGTATAACACTTATACTGCTACATCTAGTTCTGCTAGAAGGGTGAGATGAAGGCCATGCACTGAGCCGTAAACTATTCGGTCGGGTGGACATCTTTATACTTCATCTTCAGGTCATAATACTCCTCTGAACAGAACTTCCCAAGTTCTTACTAAGCAGGGTGATTCTTTATCGCCTTCCTCCAGTGTCCTATAACCCTACTGGGCTTCAACCCTAGGAAATGGTTCCAGCATCCCTGAATGTAAGGGGCTGAGGCTTTCTGACATGTGACATCTGCAGCCAGAACTCCAGGCCCCTCCACGGAAAAGAGGGCTGAAATACAAAAGGTGATACATGTATTATTAATATCACAAATTCAAAAAGATCATAGATTGTGGACCCAGCACAATAGATTTAGACAGAAAGGACACAAGAATAGACAATAATGTGTATCTGAGTGTGGCTAGCTAAACCAACATATCAAATATGGGAGAGACCCAAATCTGAACTTCAATGTAGACAAACAGTCCTCACAGTCTGGTTTTCTGATGTGCAGCCAATATGTAAAAACATTAAGACACACGCAAACCCTCAGCCTTGGTTCACACTGGGACGACTTGTCAGGCGACCTAGTCACCTGACAAGTAGCGTCCTGTTCTGTGCAATTGAACCGTTCTAATCGGCGCGATGCAAGTCGCTCCGACTTAGAAAAAGGCTCCTGTACGACTTTGGGGGAGACTTGCATTGACTTCTATACAGAAGTCGTTTTCGCAAGTCGCCGCTGAGTGGTGTCCTGGGTCGCCTGAGGCAGTCGCGCTGTAAGTCGTGCTACCTCAGTGTGAACCGACCCTAAATGCTGCGTGTTTCTGATGTGCAGCTAGCTAGGTCATAACTGATATATATATATATATACACATAAAGGACGGGAGTCCTGTTTACGGTGGAGTTTTACTGATGTACAGCAAAACAGGGCCATAAATATAAGACAGAAAGACTCAAACTTCTATGTTGCGTATTTCTGATGAACCACCAAATACAGTTATAAGATCAATATGGCACTGGCTAGCTAAACCAACATAACAAGACAATATCTTTTCTGTTATGCAGTTCTGTAGTGCAGTCACATAGAACCAACACGGAAAAGACCCAAGCAACCTGCAGCATTGTGTTTTTCCGAAGTGCAGTAAGGTAAGGGAATCTGAAACAGAAAGCACCAACAAGCTTCAATGTTGAGTATTTCTGCTGTGCAGCCACATAAAAACAGACAGCCTTCCTAGCTGCGATCTTTCTGGTGTATTGCAAAGTAAGGCAATAAACTCCATGATGTCTATTCTTGTGTGTAGAAAAACCTTAACCAGAAGAAAAACTTAGGGCTCCCACACCTGTGCGACCCAACCTGCAACCGCAAAAACGCAACAGAAAAGTCATACACTATGGCTTCCAATGGGAACCATTTGTGTCTGTGCAACTCCAGGTCGCAGCGCCACCAAGCAGACCCTGCTTTCTGGATCCACAGACCTCAAGATTACACAGGTCGCAGGTAACTTGCAATTTTCAGGTTGAACAAGCGAGGGGTCCCAAATGCTGTATCTCCCTGGGGGCGTGCAGCCAACAACCCCCTGCTGTGTATCCTTAAGAAGCAGCAGGGTAGAACAATGAGAAACAGAAAAGACACCCCTCACTGCTGTGCCTTTCTGATATGCAGCCGATAAGGCAGTAAATATAGAACATACAGGACACAAACAATCTTCAATCTTTGTATATGTCTGATGTGTAGTAATATACCAATACTGAGCAGATACGCCACCATCCTCAATGTGTCTCCCTGCTGAGGCAGCAAAAACAAATCAGAAAGGGACAAGCAACCCCACTGCTGTGTCCCTTCTGATATGCAGCCAATAAGGCAGTAAATGTAAGACATAAAAGGACAGACAACCTTCAATCTTGTATATATCTGATGTGCAACAATATAACAATCTGAATAGAGATAGCACATCCATATTGAAGGGATTTGGCATGCGACTCAACATGTCAAATCGCATGTCTAAAATCAGCAACCTTTGCCGTTAATAGCACTGTCAGCCTGACGCCACTTTGCGGGGCTGCACCGATTACCAAAGGCAGTACCAGTACTACCCCTGGCACAGGTTCAATTTGTATTTCCCAACAATTCAGGACCATCAATCTTCACTACTGCCTTTCTAATAAGCAACCAATAAGGCAGTAATACAGGACACAAAAAACCCCAGACAGAACTCAATTTTGAGTATGTCTGATGTGCAGCAATATAACAAATATGAGCAGAGATGTCATAAGACTCAATGATGTGCATTTCCGCCATGCGTCACAAGACCAGAAAGTACAGACCACCTTCCCTGTTGTATTTTTCTGATCTGTAGCCAAATAAGGCCGTACCTTCAGGATATAACAGACAACAACCAAGCTTCAGTGCAGTGCATTTCTGATGTACAGCAATATACCCCTTATGAGCAGAGATGTCACAAATCTCAATGTGTATTTCTGCTGTGCCACAAAACATCCCAGCAAGGACAAACCTTCACTACTGAGGTCTGCTGGTGTGCAACCAAGGAGAAGTCATGGTGTATCCCTTTATGAAATAACCAAACAGAGCAATTTGATCCATAGGCATAGCCTGGGCTGTAGATACTAACACTTCACCCCCAGTGAAGGAACAAATCCTAAAATGGTTAGACACCTTACTATAGTAGCTGTTGTCCTATCTTACCTCCGTAGACTGAGCAAACACTGGCCAGCTCACACACAGGTGGGGCTGATCAGAAACTAAAGTCTCCATGAGCCCAGCCCTAGAGACCAATTTAGGACAGCCTCTAGAAAAGGTGATCACCAATTTAGCCTGGAGGAAAATAGCCACCTGCAGGCCTTAAACAAGCAATCATGTATCTATCTAGCTCTTGCATATGTTTGCACAGAAAATCCTTAATTAAAGGATATAGGAAGCGATTTATGGTAAATCGCCTTTAGATCTGTCACTGAGTTGACTGCAGCCCAAACCAACAAAAAGGTTTTTCTTACCTCCTGCACTTCCATATAACCACAATGTAAAGGTGGAGTGGGAGGTTGGAGCTTATGACTTCAGATTCCTAGCAGCTGGGCTAATAGGACCATATAACCTAGTGCACCTGCTGACCAGGAGAGCTTACTCCTGAATCCTTCAACCATTGCACAATCCATAAATTGTTCAGTGGTATACCTGGCCTGTAAGTCTTTGTATCTACCAGGTACTCCCCCCCTTCACTCTATTCATCCCTACTAATGTCCCACAACCGGACATGTAGGGAGAGTCTGGAAACCTACTGTTGTGATAACCACAGTGTCTCTGCTGTAAGAGGGAGCTGTGGCTGGTGGTATTAGCAGTAGCTTCTGGGCTATTTTGTTATGCAGACCCCAGGTCCTGCACTGCACCACTTAGTAAATACAGGGGGAAGGGGAAGAAAGGCCTTACCTACCTCTTTCCCATCTGAGGTGGTTTAGGCACACTCGCTCCTCTGCAACACTTGTCCACCATACAGCATCTCTGATGTAAGAGAGAGCTGTAGCTGGTGTTTTTAGCAGAAGCTTCTGGGCTATTTGAATCTAGACCCCAGGGGAGATTATCTCAAATGCCCAGAAACCATCTGGCTGGGATTGGGGATTTTGCAGCTAAATTCCCAAGGTAAAAGGAAAGTACTCACCGTTGTAGTCTTCCCCTTTTTCCACAGCCACCGGGCTTGCTTTTCCATTCTTATGGTCCACACGCAAGGAGGATAGCCGCCAAAGTGCCCCCCCAACTGCTGTCCCCGTAGGGAGCTGCAAGGTTAGGCTGTGTCCTGCCAGTCAGTATATACACCTGGGGGGGCAATGCCGTACGTTCCTCATTCCATTCTGAGGTGGTTTAGGCAGACATCCACCGTAGTGAACTGGTGCCTCCTCGAAAGGAGGATGTGGGCGCCTGCTCCTGCTGACTCTCAGCCTTCCCTCCTGGGTAAGAACGCGGGTCGTTCAGGCGGCGCCCTCCCCAGCAGCCCACATGAGCTACCAGGGGCCCAGGAGTCGGGGGCCCTGGAAAGAACTGACAGCCAGCACCCCTGTCTGAACGGACGCCTGGACAGGTAAGGGGGGGAGACAGGAAAAAGGCCCCTGAAGTTCTGGGGACACCGCTGTACCCAGGGGCCTTCAGCTCTCAGGGGGGCTCTTCCAGTTTCTGCTGCCCCCCCTGAGGAAAGGATAGGGGAACCCCCCAGGAAGGATAAATATATCCGGCCAGACCCAGAGGCCCATCAGGTACTAACCAGGCCCGACCCTACTTTGCCTCCGAGATCATACGAGATCGGGCAGGCGGCGCCCTCTTTCACTTTCAGGGTGATGTGGCCGTAGGCCTTCCCCAGGCATTTGGTCCGGCTCCCAGGGGGGGACCACCAGCCCCAGGCTTCGGGTCATTTGGAAAAAAACAAACAGTTTCGCTGTGTAGGGAGAAACACAATCAAAAACTGAGGATCAAGGGGAAGGGTGGGGACTTAAAACAGCTGTCGATTGATTGTGTTTCCTGTAGGGAGGAGCCTCTCATCTCTCAGGTGTGCCGTCCTGGAAGATGACTAGAGAAAAAGAGATTGATCGGTGGGTATGCCCACCATTAGAATACCTCCCTTCATCCACCCACTTCTAATGATGGGCATATATGCACCGTTTATATATGCAGAAACATGGGGGCATCCTCCCGCAAAAGGTAGAAGCAAATCGCTCCTCCGCCCACTGCTGCCCCCACGCTTCGGCAGCTATGCTGAAGTATGTAACTGTGGTGGTGAAATCACCTCCGACAGCGCTGGAGTCACGGCTTTATGTATCGTGGAAGCAAACGCTGTTGCTGTCAAGATAAATAAATCCGCGCTGCAACTGAATGGCGTACCTGCTAAGCAAATGATGGTTAACAATAAAACAAAATAACATTACAGTATAACATTAATGCCGCATACACACGGTCGGACTTTTCGGCTACAAAAGTCCGACAGCCTGTCCGACAGACTTTCGACGGACTTTTGTTGGACTTTTGGCAGACTTGCGGCAGACTTTCTTACGAACGGACTTGCCTACATACGATCACACAAAAGTCCGACAGATTCGTACGTGATGAATAAATCCGCGCTGCAGCTGAATGGCGTACCTGAAAACAAAAAAATGGTTAAAACACAGTAAACTATAAAAAAAATTACATACCTGAAAAGCAAACATGATAAAACATAACAACAATAAAACATTGCAGAATAGAATACAGTAAAAAAGAGCAGAACAATAGAGAGGGAATAGAGAGGGAATAGAGAGAGAATAGAGAGAGAATGAGAACAATATTTTGTTTTTTTATTATATTTTTTTAGTGTATTTTTTTTTTTTTTTACTTTTTTTTTTAGAACTAACTTATAACTGTAACGGTTCCAGGTTTGGGTCTCTCAAAATGCGATGGCATCTTGGGAGACCCTGTGAAAGTGTGTCCTAGTCTGTGCAATGATGTACCCTACGCTAAAACTCAACTAGTGTATGGTAGCGCTCAAAACATTCACCAATGCAAAGACCAGGATTGCCAGGACAGGAGGGACAATAATAGCGGGTGTCATGCCTATATCCGCGCTTTCTGCAGACACAACATTTTCTTTTGGGGGCTCGTTGGGTAGGGGTACTCGGGAGGACATAAGGAAAATGCCTCCCATGCAGCCGGCTTACTGCATCTGCTTGGGGAAGGTGAGGTGGAGCACCGTCTGGATACAGAAGGGCTCTGACAATCTCTTCCAGTCTGTCCTGAAGCTCTCTATAGCACATGAGCGTTCAGCAAAGCCAATTGAAATAAGTATACAGACACTTTTTTGTACCAGTGTCTGGCCTTACGGGCGACTAGGTACGGCGCCAACAACTGGTCGTTGAGGTCCAACCCTCCCATATTATGGTTATATTCGTGGACACAGAGGGGTTTCTCCACAACACCAGTCGCCGTAGTAATTTGGACCGTTGTGTCTGCATGAAGGGAGGTAAGAACGAAAACATTCTTATTGTCCCTCCACTTCATAGCGAGCAAATTATTACACCGCAAGCAGGCTCTCTCCCCCAGCCTAAGACGGGAATCTACAAGCCACTGGGGAAAGCCCCGGCGATTAGATCGCACGGTGCCACATGCTCCAATTTGATGATCAAAAAGGTGACAAAAAAGTGGCACGCTCATGTAATAATTGTCCACATATAAATGGTACCCTTTTCCGAATAAGGGTAGTCGCACACTATCTTGCCAGCGCTTCCTATGTAGTCAGGGCAGTTTGTTGGCTCTACGTGACTATCTTTGCCCTCGTAAACCATAAAACTTCATGTATAGCCTGTGGCCCTGTCCCAGAGCTTATACATCTTGACCCTGTATCTGGCACGCTTGCTGGGAAGGTACTGTTTGAATGAAAAGCGGCCAGAAAATTTAATCAGGGACTCATCAACGCAGACAACTTGATGGGGAGTAAACAAGTCTGCAAAACGTTGGTTGAAGTGGTTTACGAGGGGCCAAATTTTGTAGAGCTGATCGTATTCAGGGTCTCCACGAGGACAACAGAGTTCATTGTCATTGAAGTGCATGAACTGCAAAATCTGCTTGTATCGGGCCCTGGTCATGGAGGCAGAGAACACGGACATATGGTGAATTGGGTCAGTGGACCAATATGACCGCAACTCACTCTTTTTAGTTATGCCCATGTTGAGGGAAAGGCCCAGCAAGATCTTAAATTCGGAGACCGTAATTGGTCTCCAATCTCTGGCAAGGGAGGACTGGGGAATAGTGGCGATGTGTTGACCAGCGTATAAATTGCTTTGGTCCACAATAGATCTATAGAGATCTTCGGTGAAAAAACAGTGAATAAAAATCAAGTGGCGTAAAATCAACTGTTTCCACCTGAATTCCGGGTTGGCCAGTGAATGGGGGAAATACGGGTGCTGCAGAAGTGGTGGGTTCCCAATTAGGATTGGCGAATGCAGCAGGAAGGGCACTATGGGCACAACGGGCCTGTGTTCGTCTTCTTGGTGGCACTACTTGTGCTTGCCACCTCGCCAGCTTGAATTGCACTTATGGGACTCGCCACATCACCACGTGATACTGCAGTGCTGGATGCACGACCAGAGTGTACTAGGCCGTTGGTGCTTGCCAGTTCACCAGAAGGAATATCGCGGCGCTAGTATTGCTCTGCTCCATACGAGGGACCTGCAGGTCTTGCACTTCAAGGACAGAAGAAGTTGCTCGGGGTCTGGTACGCCTGACCTTGGCAGGGACCACAGCTCCGTCGTCAGAGCTATCTGTCATGGAGCCGCTGTCGTCTACAGGATCGTATTCTGAGCCTGAATCTGACAGATGAGTGACTTCCTCTTCACTATCTGTCATGCTCAGAAACGTGTAGGCCTCTTCACTAGTGTACCTTTGATTTGCCATTTTTGGCTCTAAATTTAGTGGTACACTAGTGAGACTCACAGGCAAAAAAGCTCCTAAATGTCAGAGACTGTATCAAAACGCTACAAAAAAACTGTTAGCAATCGGAGGGGTCAGGCCTGACTCTGCGAATGCTGCAGTTATGTGTGCTTAGTGTTTTGTAAGTCAGTGATCGATCGATACTGCACTTGGGTGGGGTGGGCTGGGCCGAGGGGCAAAACGCAGGTGCTAGCAGGTATCTGGGCTGATCCCGCTAACACTACGTTTTTGGGGACCCTAAACTGCTGGGGACGCTAGTATAGATCTGATCAGATATTGATCCGTTCAGATACTATAGCACTAAGGGAGGTGTATGCTGCATGCGTAAGTTTTAGCGGTACTGGCGCTAACCTGACACTGCCTGGGCCGACGCAGACCTTATCTGACCCTAAAAACTTAACTTATATCACCGACGGGCGATCAAGGGGTTAAACTTTTATAAGGTAATAAGCGGCGGGTGCCCTAAAACTAATAATAATAATAATAATAATAGCTAATACTAATAATAAACAAACCAACTAACCAGCGTCACCCGTAACACTTACACGGTGATCACTGGTGAAAGGGTTAACTAGGTGGCAATCAGGGGGTTAAAACCTTTACTAGGTAGTATATAGGGGTCCCTGTCGCTATAAAACACTGACGGCGAACCTATATACTTACCTCCCTAACTAGCGTCACCTGTATCACTAATACAGCGATCAGAAAAACGATCGCTTAGTGACACTGGCGACGGGGGGTGATCACGGGGTTAAAACTTTATTAGGGGGGTTAGGGGGGTACCCTAGACCTAAAGGGGGCTAACCCTAACTGCCCTACCACTTATAACTGTCACAAACTGACACCAATGCAATAATCAGAAAAAAAAAAAAACTGCTTTTGGTGTCAGTGTGACAGGGGGTACAGGGGGGTGATCAGGGGGTGATGGGGGGGGTGAAAAGTGTGCCTGCGTGTTCTACTGGAAGTGTAGTGTTGTGCAAACTTACTTGGAGTCTTCTCTCCTCGGCGCCGGAACGAAAAGACCGGCTCGAGGAGAGATTACATCACTTCCTCCGCTTCTGTTTACATTACAGAAGCTGAGGAAGCATTTCATTCGCAAGGAGCGATCGCGAGGGGGGAGCCACGAATGAGTGGCCTCCCCCTCACCTTTGATCGCCCCTGACCTGAATCCGACTGCCGCAGGCACCGGGGGGGGGGTCCGATCGGACTCCCCACCCGCAGGAAGGCAAGGATGTATCTGTAAGTCCTTTTACCTGCCCGTGCCATTCTGCTGACGTACATGGTCATGCGGCGGTCGGCAAGGGGTTAAATGAATGGGCTACTGTACCCACACAAATGCAAGTCACAGCAAACACATTGGTGTGAATCTAACATAAGTCAGCTAAAAGGAAATACATATAGCACAGTGCCTCCAACATAATTCACCTAATAGTACAAAGTCACTTTACAAATATTTTCACTGAGTATTCTCCTATTTAGCAAACTTATCCACAGTGCTCAGCTGAAAAGGGCAGAACATAGTTGCTTTGTACCTGTAGTTCTTCTGTGTTCTTGGGTTTAGTCTCTGCATCTTCAGTCTGCTTCTGTTCCAGTCTGTCAGCCCGCCCACCACATGCATTGCTTTAGTATTCTTAGCTCTGTCAGGGATGCAGTCCCGGCATTTTCTGCATCTTCTGCCGGCTTCTATTCCCGCCCACTGGCCCGCCCACCACCTGTAGCACTTCCCTAGACTATATTCTACAGGTCTGATAGAAGGTGGACAGGGACAGAAGATGCCGAAAATGCTGGGACTCAAACTAGACACAGCTAAGTATTCTAAAGCAATGCAAACAGTGGGCGGACTGACAGGCGGGGAGGAAAGCAAACAGAAGATGCAGAACTCAACCCGAGCAGAGCTAAGCCTTGCTGGTGGTGGGCGGGGACAGCAGCCAACAGTTTCTATCATGTCACTAAGATGCAGGAGGAAGTGAAGCGGCCACTACCCCCGGGGATAATTTGCGTAGTGTGCATATAGAGCGGATTGGCTCTGCACGGGTGTCACCCCTCTGGTGGGTGTCACCCTGGTGCGGACCGCACCCCCACACCCCCCTAGCAACGCCTCTGTGTGTATTTATGCATGTGTACAGCTATGACCTGAAAAAGATACTTGTAAACAAGAGTTATTACTCTAGCCTTCATCTTTAACCTGCTAAGAAAGGCAAACAATTCAACATTCCTGTACATTGGTAAATTTTCCCTGACTTTCCCCAAAACTAACAACAACAAAACCCTGATCACGTGGTAAAGAGCCTTTGTCAGACTGACACGCTGTACCACCGATCGCCGCGCTGGGCACTCCCACGGGCAGGCGCCGGCAGTTATCCTGCTGGAGGTCATATGATGCCCAGTCAGGATAACTGAACCACCGCCCGGCCGTCATTTTTCTATAGGCCGGGCGGGAAGTGGTTAAAACACGGTGTCAGCCTGCAAACTCATACACACACACAGCATATAGTTACTTACACAAACATTTTAGGTTGTATTAAATGGGTCCTATAGAGGACTGAAATATAGGTAAGTATACCAAACAATAGACCTAACTACAATGACAAAACAAGTAAAATCCCGCCATTAAAAATTTGTTCTTTTGCAAGGCAGAACTTGCCTAACACAGTGGACAGATAAAACATACCCCTTGGCCTCAGGACAACAAAGGATTTCAAAAATTGCTTTCCAATGGCCGGCGGTTCGATGTCCTGGACTGGGATCTGCTCCCTCCTCTTGATCCGATGTGTAGTAGATTCTGTTGGCTTCATAAAATCCTGGCTCGCCATCCTGACGTGGAGATTTCTCTTTTCACAATGCGTAATCAATGTCACCTGCGCTAATAAGCGCACTTTTTGGTTCTTTGGTATAATGCATCTCCTGAGCCTCCTGTGCTTCCCAAAGAAAACAGACATAGCCACTGTAATCACATTGCAAAGCTCTACAGATAGTCCTCCCTGACAATGGAAGCAAAGTTTATTTATAGTACTTTGTATAGTGATAACAATGGAGATTGATGGCTTCACAATTGGCCAACCAAGCTCAGGCATTCCTTCAAACTCAGGAAGAGTTATACAAATCTCAACCAATGAACAATGACTAGGGGATTTCTGTGAGTGGAGGAAAAAGTCTGGACAGCCGCACACCAGGAAAATATAATCCAATGAAATTTCTTTATTATAAAATCGGGATCAAATGACTAGGGGATTGTATGGGCGTGTCTGTGCAGAGGCAGTGTGTATGATTTCCCGCCCTTTGTACCTGTAAGCTGTGCTCTCCAGCTAGACAAAGAAAGCCACATGTAGTGAGATTGGCGCATCAGAAACATGAACACTGCCCAACAAACAGACGCAGAGACTCCCGTTTTTAATCATGTTGGAACAGGAAGGGGCCACCCCCAAACTGTTCCCACAAAGTTGGTGTCATGGTTATGCAGTAATGTTTGTCAGCTTACCTCTCCATGTGTTCAGAATAACAGGCAAGCCACTCTCACCTGGCTGCTTAAGTAATCTCTCCTCAAAGCATGGCTCCACCCCAGCCCCTATCAGGGAACTCTATATTAACCTGTGCACTGCAAGCCAGCCCTGCTGATCATTATTGTGTGTTTTGGTTCTGTGTGCTCATTGCTCTGTGTACTACGTCTGATCCTGTTTACCGACCTTGGCTTGTTCTTGACTGTCCTCGTCTGCTTCATATCCCGACCTTTGGCGTGTTCTTTGACTATCCCTATCTGCTTGTTGCCCTGACCTTTTGGCTTATCAACCCCACACCATAATCCCCCCTCCACCAAATGATTTGGACCAGTGCACAAAGCAAGGTCCATAAAGACATGGATAACCCAGTTTGGGGGGGAGGAACTTGATTGGCCTGCACAGAGTCCTGACCTCACCTGATAAAACACCTTTTGGGATGAATTCAATCAGATACTGTGAGCTAGGCCTTCTCGTCCACATATGTGCCTGACCTCACAAATGCGCTTCTGGAAGAATGGTCAAACATTCCCATAGACACACTTCTCAACCTTGTGGACAGCCTTCCCATAAGAGTTGAAGCTGTTATAGCTGCAAAGGGTGGACCAACTCAGTATTGAACCCTACGGACTAAGACTGGGATGCCATTAAAGTTCATGTGCGTGTAAAGGCAGGTATCCTAATACTTTTGGTATAACAGTGTATCTTCAATACTCTGACCCCTTTAGTAAATCAGCCCACTTGGAAAGCTGGGAGAAAAATTGTTAAAGCTTTTTCAGATACTGAATGGCAGCATGCATTAACTAACAATATTAATGAAAAAAGAAAAGTGTGTGAGTGTGGCGCTGTCCCAAAGTTGCAGAAGAAATGTCTGCATATATACAGTTTTATCAAAAGTGTCACGTGTGTATTCCTTTAAGTGAAATATGTATGGCAGTTATTACAACTCCTGTGGGTTAAAGTGACTGGTGATTTAAACATGAGAAGCATAATGAGTGCAATAAATCGCATCCAAGGTGTCTAGTGCTATATTCCCTCAAAAGGAAAAAACAGTATTAACCACTGCTAAGAGCATGAAGCGGTCTGTGTCTAAACACTAGAAAACACAAAGTTGCAATAAATACATCACACGTGACATGCAAAAAATTCTAAAGTGTCTAGTGCTAAATAAATAAATATTAAAATGTTGTTCTACAAACGTTGCAAATAACAAAGTGACAAGTGCCCTATGAAGAGGTCACTCTGAAAAGTGCTAAACACACATGCCATGCAAATGGTTCTATGATAGTAAACAGTTCATATGGGTCCCCGGTGCACTATAAGTGAAAAAAGGCGTCCTTTGTGGGATTCCTCAAAGCATACAACAGGTGTTAATCCAGTGCTGGTGTCTCGCGTTGTGATTGTGCAGAGACTCACCAGCTGTATATCCCCTGCAGGGGTAACGAGTAGTCACAGTATGTGCCACTGTGCAGCAGTGCTTGGCAAGACCAGGACCAGGATGATATCATAAGGACATAAGAAGAAAGGATTCCATAGTGTGAAACCGTTTAAAACCACTATTTATTAGGTCAGATAAAAAGGGTACTCACATTGTAATGGAAAAAATGAGCGGTGTACAATGCTTACAAAGATGTTCCTAAGCGTCAGCTTTGCAGGGAGATGTCATCAAGGCGTTCAGTCAAAGGCCACGCCCTACGTACGTTTCGTCACTCGGACTTCTACGGGAGCGTGGTCCCTGCATCGTCTCCCCTATCTTTATATGCTGTGCGGTCCTTAGTGCACCTGTGTTCCAGCGGCCATATTTGGTATGTGTTTGTGTTCCAGCGGCCATGTTTTTGTGTGTCGGCGGCCATTTTCCCTGGGACAATGCAGACCGAAGCCCGCAGCCCCATACCAGCGGCCATGTTTTTGTGTGTCGGCGGCCATTTTCCCTGGGACAATGCAGACCGAAGCCCGCAGCCCCAATGAAGTGATTAAATCCCCGTGGAACAGCCTGATACAGCGCTGGTTTCCTGGTGACACCTTACTAATATATGGGTCCATTGCATGTGTGTCACAGTAGTAACTATTACGTTATTTATGCACAATTCTCCCGCACAGAATATAGGTGTGTAGTAAATGGTTTGCCCTTACTTAGGAAACCTAGACAATAGTAATATAGACAACAGTAATATACTAAACCATATTAAAAATATTAAAATTGTGGTTCTACAAAATTAATGACATGACATATATCCTAGCAATACGATATACAAACAGGCAAATAGTTATATTTAAAATGCTAAAAAAATGCTAAAAATTAAAAAAAAAAAAAAATTTATTAAGAAGATATATATAAAAATAGATAAAAATATGTTTAAAATTATGTGAAAAAGCGAGACAAGAAAATCATGTACCAGTTATAATCAGACAGGTAGTAGGTGTATGTTAGAATACTAAAAGTATTTTGAATAACTTGTTAGCCAATAAGGGGAGCATTATCATCAAAGAGAGGAGCATTATCATTAAAAAAGAGATAAGGAGCGTTTATCATCAGAAAAGGGGGGTTTCTTATAAAAGGCGTTCAGTTAATTGGTAAGAAAACAATTGAGATCCACATCTATGTTCATTCCAGACGGTTGAAGTGTGTCTAGCTGGAAGATCCATCTGGTCTCATTTTGTGACACCTTTGTTTTCTTGTTGTCACCCCTCCAGTGTCCTTTAATTTTGTCAATTCCGTAAAAAAGCATACCACTGGGGTCCCTATTGTGATGATCTCTAAAATGTCTGGATACGCTATGTTTTTTAAAACCGTTCTTTATGTTTGTGACGTGTTCTCTAATTCTAATGTGCAGTTTTCTGGTAGTGCGTCCCACATACTGTTTACGGCACGGGCATTCTAGCACATAAGTAACGTGTGTATTGTTACACGTTATTAGGTCCCTGATTGTGTACTCTTTGCCGTTGCTTGTGGACTTGAACTTCATAATTTTTTTGTTTGTTTTTTTGGTTTCTCTACACGGTAGACATTTTCCACATTTATAAAAGCCTTTTAAATTGTTGCCTATTTTAATTTGTTTCGGGGGGTCAAGTGCATTGTGCACTAGTTTAGTTCTAAGGGTTGCAGCCTTCCTATAAATGAAGATGGGTTTTTTTGGTAACACTGTTTTTAAAACTTGGTCTGACTGTAAAATGGGCCAGTGTTTTTTGACAATTGATTCTATTGATCTGTATTGTGTGTTATATCCAGTCAGAAAAGCAAGACCCAAGGACTTGTTTTTATCCCGCTTGTGGGTGTTCTGTGTTGCTTCCATTAACTTATGTCTATCCATATTCTTTATTTGTTCTTTTAATGTCAGCAAATCCCTCTTTTTGTATCCTTTATCCACAAATCGCTTGATCAAATTATTTGTTTGTTCCTCAAAGTCAGTTATGTTACTACAATTTCTGCGTATCCGCATGAACTGTCCCTTAGGGATGTTTCCAATCCACTTTGGGTGATGGCAACTACTAGTGGGGATGTAGCCATTTCTGTCTGTATCTTTAAAGTGCGTCTTTGTGCTAAGGTGTCCATCTTCTTTAAATATCTGGAGGTTGAGGTAGTTAATGTTACGCCTGCTCCAGTTCCCAGAAAAGGATAAACCATAAATGTTATGGTTTAATTCATCAAAAAACATTTGTAACTCTTCCTCAGTACCACCCCAGATAATTACAATGTCATCTATATATCGTCGATAAAATTTCAGATGACTTCTGTTGGTACTGTAAATTTGTTCTTCTTCCCACTTATTGAGTAATAGATTAGCAATGCTCGGGGCGTATTTAGCCCCCATGGCTACCCCTTTCACTTGAGTGTAGTAGTCTCCCTTGTGCCAAAAATAGTTGTGGCTCATTGCTAATTTAAGTCCTTCTAGGAGGAATTTGATTTGTTCTTCTTTGAGGTCTGTCTGTTGGTATAGGGCCCATTTTGCTCCATTAATGCCATCTGTTTGTACAATATTGGTGTATAATGAGTTGATATCGATTGTTACGAGTATATCTTCTTCTTTGACGTTTAGATTTTTAAGCTCAGTAATCAACTGTTTGCTGTCTCTTAGGTATGATTTGCCCCTAGTGACCAATGGCTGTAAATATCCGTCCAGATAGGCCCCTAGTCTTGAAAACAGGCCATTGATGCCACTTATTATAGGTCTTCCTGGCGGGTTGGTTTGACTCTTGTGGATTTTTGGGACATAGTAGATCACGGGAGTTTTTGCTGTCACTGGGATCAGGTATCTGGCTTCTTTTTTGTTTAGAATTCCCTTTTTCTCCCCTTTATGTATATAGGCTTTTAATTTCTTGTGATATTCCACCTTTGGGTTACCCTTCAGTTTTTTATATGTGTTTGGGATGTTGAGTAGTTTTCCCATCTCTAGCTCGTAATCCTGTTTATTTAATATAACTAGGCCTCCCCCTTTGTCTGCTGGCCGTATAACGATATTCTTTTTCTTTTCTATTCCTTTGATAGTTTTCCAAACTCTCGATTTAGTTTTTCTTGGGTTCATCTTCCTGATGTCTTGTTCCACCATTTTTTTGAAGGTTATCAGGCTCTCATTTTGCTGGGTATTGGGATTAAATGTGGAATTGTTTTTCAGTTTCGAATGTTTGTATATTGAATCTTCATTTTCTTTTTGTGGTTCTTGTTCTCCTTTTATTGCAAAAAATTTTCTAATGTTCAACTTCCTAACGAATTTTTGCAAATCTATGAATACTTCGAAGGGATCCAGACTTTTCTCTGGTGCATATTTTAATCCCAAATCGAGTACTCTCATTTCGTTTTCGTTGAAAGTAGCTTCACTAAGATTAAAAATGCCTCCGCCTAGTACTCTCTTCTTCTTTTTCTTTGCCCCTCCTCTCTTTCCTCTTGTCCGTTTTCTCTTCCTCCTCTCGGTATTCTGTACCCCTGATTCGTTCTCTCTTCCCATTGCGTGCCCTCTTGAGTTCTGTTTCTTATTCTTGTATCTACATTTCTTGTCACCCTTGGGTTCCACCATGATCTTGGATGCTTGTTGGAATTCCTGTCTGGGATCCTGAAAGGTCTCCATCCTTGGGGATCTCTTTCTCTTCTGTATGGTGACATTCTTTGTCTGTAGGCCGGTGGTCTTCCGCGATATTCCCTGGGAAAAAAAACCCTTCTCTGTTGGGGTTCTACATAAGGGGTATATTCTTGTTCATACCTCAAAGGTGAGTATCTGTTTCTGTACCTCGGTGTTCTTGGTGTGAAAGGTATGTTTTCTTGTTGTTGTCTTCTGTTGTCATACGTTTCATATTGTCTATTTCTCCTATATTCAGGACTATTCCCTCGCCTAACGTTTTCAGATGTTGGCGCCTGTCCTAATGATTCCCTTTGTGTCCTGTTAGTTATGGTGTTTGTCTCTTGCCATGTTGGTGCATCTTCTTCTGTTGAGCTATCATCAGCTTCCTCCATCATTGAAGTGTTGTGGTCTTCTTTCACATATGTCTCATCCGTTTGCCACTTATAGACATGTTGATTCTTATAGTCTAGTACGTCTCTTCTAAATTTCTTTTGTTTCTTTAGTTGTATCTCGTTGTCGTACTTTTTGACTATTTCTTGTAAGGTGTTGTCCTTGTCTTTGTATTCCCTTGAATCAAGGAATGGTATCAGCTGATCTCTAATTTGTAGGATTTCTGATTCAATGTTTTTCAGCTTATATTGTCTTCGTACGATTATTTTGCGTAATAAAGCGTTTTCGCTGTCATTGAAGAATCTATACCACTCCTCCATTAGGCTTTTATCGTTGATTGCGTCGTTTGGCGAGACATCCCATCTAAGCCTCCTGGGGGTGATTTTTTCAGTGATGTACATTTCAAGTGTGGCTATGTCCCACCAAACTCTAATTTGCTTCTCTATGGTGTGTCTTAATTGTTTAAAAAGACTATCCATGTCTTTTTTGTTTACTACTTGTTCTTGGTTGAATACTTCCATAAGATTTATATTTCTGTTATTAAGATATTTAAAGATATCCATTGCAGCAGACTACTACTTGGTATGAAATACCGAGTATAAGGTGTAACAGAGGAAATAGGGAGTCCGCGCTAATGGGTGTAATTAGAAGCCTAGGTGGGAAGTATATTCCTAAATTGATAGACTGCTGCCCTCACATACGCTGACTCCACAGGGGGTGGAATGAGCGGAAAAAGTGAAAAAAGAAAAGTGTGTGAGTGTGGCGCTGTCCCAAAGTTGCAGAAGAAATGTCTGCATATATACAGTTTTATCAAAAGTAGTAGATCACGGGAGTTTTTGCTGTCACTGGGATCAGGTATCTGGCTTCTTTTTTTGTTTAGAATTCCTTTTTTCTCCCCTTTATGTATATAGGCTTTTAATTTCTTGTGATATTCCACCTTTGGGTTACCCTTCAGTTTTTTATATGTGTTTGGGATGTTGAGTAGTTTTCCCATCTCTAGCTCGTAATCCTGTTTATTTAATATAACTAGGCCTCCCCCTTTGTCTGCTGGCCGTATAACGATATTCTTTTTCTTTTCTATTCCTTTGATAGTTTTCCAAACTCTCGATTTAGTTTTTCTTGGGTTCATCTTCCTGATGTCTTGTTCCACCATTTTTTTGAAGGTTATCAGGCTCTCATTTTGCTGGGTATTGGGATTAAATGTGGAATTGTTTTTCAGTTTCGAATGTTTGTATATTGAATCTTCATTTTCTTTTTGTGGTTCTTGTTCTCCTTTTATTGCAAAAAATTTTCTAATGTTCAACTTCCTAACGAATTTTTGCAAATCTATGAATACTTCGAAGGGATCCAGACTTTTCTCTGGTGCATATTTTAATCCCAAATCGAGTACTCTCATTTCGTTTTCGTTGAAAGTAGCTTCACTAAGATTAAAAATGCCTCCGCCTAGTACTCTCTTCTTCTTTTTCTTTGCCCCTCCTCTCTTTCCTCTTGTCCGTTTTCTCTTCCTCCTCTCGGTATTCTGTACCCCTGATTCGTTCTCTCTTCCCATTGCGTGCCCTCTTGAGTTCTGTTTCTTATTCTTGTATCTACATTTCTTGTCACCCTTGGGTTCCACCATGATCTTGGATGCTTGTTGGAATTCCTGTCTGGGATCCTGAAAGGTCTCCATCCTTGGGGATCTCTTTCTCTTCTGTATGGTGACATTCTTTGTCTGTAGGCCGGTGGTCTTCCGCGATATTCCCTGGGAAAAAAAACCCTTCTCTGTTGGGGTTCTACATAAGGGGTATATTCTTGTTGATACCTCAAAGGTGAGTATCTGTTTCTGTACCTCGGTGTTCTTGGTGTGAAAGGTATGTTTTCTTGTTGTTGTCTTCTGTTGTCATACGTTTCATATTGTCTATTTCTCCTATATTCAGGACTATTCCCTCGCCTAACGTTTTCAGATATTGGCGCCTGTCCTAATGATTCCCTTTGTGTCCTGTTAGTTATGGTGTTTGTCTCTTGCCATGTTGGTGCATCTTCTTCTGTTGAGCTATCATCAGCTTCCTCCATCATTGAAGTGCTGTGGTCTTCTTCCACATATGTCTCATCCGTTTGCCACTTATAGACATGTTGATTCTTATAGTCTAGTACGTCTCTTCTAAATTTCTTTTGTTTCTTTAGTTGTATCTCGTTGTTGTACTTTTTGACTATTTCTTGTAAGGTGTTGTCCTTGTCTTTGTATTCCCTTGAATCAAGGAATGGTATCAGCTGATCTCTAATTTGTAGGATTTCTGATTCAATGTTTTTCAGCTTATATTGTCTTCGTACGATTATTTTGCGTAATAAAGCGTTTTCGCTGTCATTGAAGAATCTATACCACTCCTCCATTAGGCTTTTATCGTTGATTGCGTCGTTTGGCGAGACATCCCATCTAAGCCTCCTGGGGGTGATTTTTTCAGTGATGTACATTTCAAGTGTGGCTATGTCCCACCAAACTCTAATTTGCTTCTCTATGGTGTGTCTTAATTGTTTAAAAAGACTATCCATGTCTTTTTTGTTTACTACTTGTTCTTGGTTGAATACTTCCATAAGATTTATATTTCTGTTATTAAGATATTTAAAGATATCCATTGCAGCAGACTACTACTTGGTATGAAATACCGAGTATAAGGTGTAACAGAGGAAATAGGGAGTCCGCGCTAATGGGTGTAATTAGAAGCCTAGGTGGGAAGTATATTCCTAAATTGATAGACTGCTGCCCTCACATACGCTGACTCCACAGGGGGTGGAATGAGCGGAAAAAGTGAAAAAAGAAAAGTGTGTGAGTGTGGCGCTGTCCCAAAGTTGCAGAAGAAATGTCTGCATATATACAGTTTTATCAAAAGTGTCACGTGTGTACTCCCACAGGAGTTGTAATAACTGCCATACATATTTCACTTAAAGGAATACACACGTGACACTTTTGATAAAACTGTATATATGCAGACATTTCTTCTGCAACTTTGGGACAGCGCCACACTCACACACTTTTCTTTTTTCACTTTTTCCGCTCATTCCACCCCCTGTGGAGTCAGCGTATGTGAGGGCAGCAGTCTATCAATTTAGGAATATACTTCCCACCTAGGCTTCTAATTACACCCATTAGCGCGGACTCCCTATTTCCTCTGTTACACCTTATACTCGGTATTTCATACCAAGTAGTAGTCTGCTGCAATGGATATCTTTAAATATCTTAATAACAGAAATATAAATCTTATGGAAGTATTCAACCAAGAACAAGTAGTAAACAAAAAAGACATGGATAGTCTTTTTAAACAATTAAGACACACCATAGAGAAGCAAATTAGAGTTTGGTGGGACATAGCCACACTTGAAATGTACATCACTGAAAAAATCACCCCCAGGAGGCTTAGATGGGATGTCTCGCCAAACGATGCAATCAACGATAAAAGCCTAATGGAGGAGTGGTATAGATTCTTCAATGACAGCGAAAACGCTTTATTACGCAAAATAATCGTACGAAGACAATATAAGCTGAAAAACATTGAATCAGAAATCCTACAAATTAGAGATCAGCTGATACCATTCCTTGATTCAAGGGAATACAAAGACAAGGACAACACCTTACAAGAAATAGTCAAAAAGTACGACAACGAGATACAACTAAAGAAACAAAAGAAATTTAGAAGAGACGTACTAGACTATAAGAATCAACATGTCTATAAGTGGCAAACGGATGAGACATATGTGGAAGAAGACCACAACACTTCAATGATGGAGGAAGCTGATGATAGCTCAACAGAAGAAGATGCACCAACATGGCAAGAGACAAACACCATAACTAACAGGACACAAAGGGAATCATTAGGACAGGCGCCAACATCTGAAAACGTTAGGCGAGGGAATAGTCCTGAATATAGGAGAAATAGACAATATGAAACGTATGACAACAGAAGACAACAACAAGAAAACATACCTTTCACACCAAGAACACCGAGGTACAGAAACAGATACTCACCTTTGAGGTATGAACAAGAATATACCCCTTATGTAGAACCCCAACAGAGAAGGGGTTTTTTTCCCAGGGAATATCGCGGAAGACCACCGGCCTACAGACAAAGATTGTCACCATACAGAAGAGAAAGAGATCCCCAAGGATGGAGACCTTTCAGGATCCCAGACAGGAATTCCAACAAGCATCCAAGATCATGGTGGAACCCAAGGGTGACAAGAAATGTAGATACAAGAATAAGAAACAGAACTCAAGAGGGCACGCAATGGGAAGAGAGAACGAATCAGGGGTACAGAATACCGAGAGGAGGAAGAGAAAACGGACAAGAGGAAAGAGAGGAGGGGCAAAGAAAAAGAAGAAGAGAGTACTAGGCGGAGGCATTTTTAATCTTAGTGAAGCTACTTTCAACGAAAACGAAATGAGAGTACTCGATTTGGGATTAAAATATGCACCAGAGAAAAGTCTGGATCCCTTCGAAGTATTCATAGATTTGCAAAAATTCGTTAGGAAGTTGAACATTAGAAAATTTTTTGCAATAAAAGGAGAACAAGAACCACAAAAAGAAAATGAAGATTCAATATACAAACATTCGAAACTGAAAAACAATTCCACATTTAATCCCAATACCCAGCAAAATGAGAGCCTGATAACCTTCAAAAAAATGGTGGAACAAGACATCAGGAAGATGAACCCAAGAAAAACTAAATCGAGAGTTTGGAAAACTATCAAAGGAATAGAAAAGAAAAAGAATATCGTTATACGGCCAGCAGACAAAGGGGGAGGCCTAGTTATATTAAATAAACAGGATTACGAGCTAGAGATGGGAAAACTACTCAACATCCCAAACACATATAAAAAACTGAAGGGTAACCCAAAGGTGGAATATCACAAGAAATTAAAAGCCTATATACATAAAGGGGAGAAAAAAGGAATTCTAAACAAAAAAGAAGCCAGATACCTGATCCCAGAGACAGCAAAAACTCCCATGATCTACTATGTCCCAAAAATCCACAAGAGCCAAACCAACCCGCCAGGAAGACCTATAATAAGTGGCATCAATGGCCTGTTTTCAAGACTAGGGGCCTATCTGGACGGATATTTACAGCCATTGGTCATTAGGGGCAAATCATACCTAAGAGACAGCAAACAGTTGATTACTGAGCTTAAAAATCTAAACGTCAAAGAAGAAGATATACTCGTAACAATCGATATCAACTCATTATACACCAATATTGTACAAACAGATGGCATTAATGGAGCAGAATGGGCCCTATACCAACAGACAGACCTCAAAGAAGAACAAATCAAATTCCTCCTAGAAGGACTTAAATTAGCAATGAGCCACAACTATTTTTGGCACAAGGGAGACTACTACACTCAAGTGAAAGGGGTAGCCATGGGGGCTAAATACGCCCCGAGCATTGCTAATCTATTACTCAATAAGTGGGAAGAAGAACAAATTTACAGTACCAACAGAAGTCATCTGAAATTTTATCGACGATATATAGATGACATTGTAATTATCTGGGGTGGTACTGAGGAAGAGTTACAAATGTTTTTTGATGAATTAAACCATAACATTTATGGTTTATCCTTTTCTGGGAACTGGAGCAGGCGTAACATTAACTACCTCGACCTCCAGATATTTAAAGAAGATGGACACCTTAGCACAAAGACGCACTTTAAAGATACAGACAGAAATGGCTACATCCCCACTAGTAGTTGCCATCACCCAAAGTGGATTGGAAACATCCCTAAGGGACAGTTCATGCGGATACGCAGAAATTGTAGTAACATAACTGACTTTGAGGAACAAACAAATAGTTTGATCAAGCGATTTGTGGATAAAGGATACAAAAAGAGGGATTTGCTGACATTAAAAGAACAAATAAAGAATATGGATAGACATAAGTTAATGGAAGCAACACAGAACACCCACAAGCGGGATAAAAACAAGTCCTTGGGTCTTGCTTTTCTGACTGGATATAACACACAATACAGATCAATAGAATCAATTGTCAAAAAACACTGGCCCATTTTACAGTCAGACCAAGTTTTAAAAACAGTGTTACCAAAAAAACCCATCTTCATTTATAGGAAGGCTGCAACCCTTAGAAATAAACTAGTGCACAATGCACTTGACCCCCCGAAACAAATTAAAATAGGCAACAATTTAAAAGGCTTTTATAAATGTGGAAAATGTCTACCGTGTAGAGAAACCAAAAAAACAAACAAAAAAATTATGAAGTTCAAGTCCACAAGCAACGGCAAAGAGTACACAATCAGGGACCTAATAACGTGTAACAATAAACACGTTACTTATGTGCTAGAATGCCCGTGCCGTAAACAGTATGTGGGACGCACTACCAGAAAACTGCACATTAGAATTAGAGAACACGTCACAAACATAAAGAACGGTTTTAAAAAACATAGCGTATCCAGACATTTTAGAGATCATCACAATAGGGACCCCAGTGGTATGCTTTTTTACGGAATTGACAAAATTAAAGGACACTGGAGGGGTGACAACAAGAAAACAAAGGTGTCACAAAATGAGACCAGATGGATCTTCCAGCTAGACACACTTCAACCGTCTGGAATGAACATAGATGTGGATCTCAATTGTTTTCTTACCAATTACTGAACGCCTTTTATAAGAAACCCCCCTTTTCTGATGATAAACGCTCCTTATCTCTTTTTTAATGATAATGCTCCTCTCTTTGATGATAATGCTCCCCTTATTGGCTAACAAGTTATTCAAAATACTTTTAGTATTCTAACATACACCTACTACCTGTCTGATTATAACTGGTACATGATTTTCTTGTCTCGCTTTTTCACATAATTTTAAACATATTTTTATCTATTTTTATATATATCTTCTTAATAAATTTTTTTTTTTTTTTAATTTTTAGCATTTTTTAGCATTTTAAATATAACTATTTGCCTGTTTGTATATCGTATTGCTAGGATATATGTCATGTCATTAATTTTGTAGAACCACAATTTTAATATTTTTAATATGGTTTAGTATATTACTATTGTCTATATTACTATTGTCTAGGTTTCTTAAGTAAGGGCAAACCATTTACTACACACCTATATTCTGTGCGGGAGAATTGTGCATAAATAACGTAATAGTTACTACTGTGACACACATGCAATGGACCCATATATTAGTAAGGTGTCACCAGGAAACCAGCGCTGTATCAGGCTGTTCCACGGGGATTTAATCACTTCATTGGGGCTGCGGGCTTCGGTCTGCATTGTCCCAGGGAAAATGGCCGCCGACACACAAAAACATGGCCGCTGGTATGGGGCTGCGGGCTTCGGTCTGCATTGTCCCAGGGAAAATGGCCGCCGACACACAAAAACATGGCCGCTGGAACACAAACACATACCAAATATGGCCGCTGGAACACAGGTGCACTAAGGACCGCACAGCATATAAAGATAGGGGAGACGATGCAGGGACTACGCTCCCGTAGAAGTCCGAGTGACGAAACGTACGTAGGGCGTGGCCTTTGACTGAACGCCTTGATGACATCTCCCTGCAAAGCTGACGCTTAGGAACATCTTTGTAAGCATTGTACACCGCTCATTTTTTCCATTACAATGTGAGTACCCTTTTTATCTGACCTAATAAATAGTGGTTTTAAACGGTTTCACACTATGGAATCCTTTCTTCTTATGTCCTTATGATATCATCCTGGTCCTGGTCTTGCCAAGCACTGCTGCACAGTGGCACATACTGTGACTACTCGTTACCCCTGCAGGGGATATACAGCTGGTGAGTCTCTGCACAATCACAACGCGAGACACCAGCACTGGATTAACACCTGTTGTATGCTTTGAGGAATCCCACAAAGGACGCCTTTTTTCACTTATAGTGCACCGGGGACTTACCCATATGAACTGTTTACTATCATAGAACCATTTGCATGGCACGTGTGTTTAGCACTTTTCAGAGTGACCTCTTCATAGGGCACTTGTCACTTTGTTATTTGCAACGTTTGTAGAACAACATTTTAATATTTATTTATTTAGCACTAGACACTTTAGAATTTTTTGCATGTCACGTGTGATGTATTTATTGCAACTTTGTGTTTTCTAGTGTTTAGACACAGACCGCTTCATGCTCTTAGCAGTGGTTAATACTGTTTTTTCCTTTTGAGGGAATATAGCACTAGACACCTTGGATGCGATTTATTGCACTCATTATGCTTCTCATGTTTAAATCACCAGTCACTTTAACCCACAGGAGTTGTAATAACTGCCATACATATTTCACTTAAAGGAATACACACGTGACACTTTTGATAAAACTGTATATATGCAGACATTTCTTCTGCAACTTTGGGACAGCGCCACACTCACACACTTTTCTTTTTTCACTTTTTCCGCTCATTCCACCCCCTGTGGAATCAGCGTATGTGAGGGCAGCAGTCTATCAATTTAGGAATATACTTCCCACCTAGGCTTCTAATTACACCCATTAGCGCGGACTCCCTATTTCCTCTGTTACAACTAACAATATTAGTTTGACCCACTACAATAATCACTGGGATAATGCCCCTAAGATTCTATACCGAGGATATCTAACACCATATAGACTCTAAATTTTACTCAAATGCCTCCCCTTTGTGCTGGCGGCAATGCCGCCTCACTGGGAATTTACTGCATATGTAGTATTATGGGATTGCAAGTCCCTTCGAAGCTTTTGGAATTCTCTGTTCTCCCTCAGATCTCAAACTACAGGTATACTCATTTCCCCCTCCCCATATGTAGCGTTATTGGACTTAATGATAGATCAGTTCCCTGTACAATATAGAACCCTAATTTTGCATATTATATATTATAGCTGCAGGGTTAACCTGGAATTTAGAGCTGAAGATGCAGAAAATTGTAATCGCTGAAATAATCTTAGAATTATTGGGGTTTCATTCATTCATTATTGGGGTTTCTGAAGGGGCAGAGGGCCAAGACCCCCAGCGGCTTTTGCAGAGCACCTCTTTTGCACACTGCTGCCCCAGGCGCCTTTCTCCCCATAAAAGCAAATGGGGTGAGCACTGCTCCAAAGAGTTTCCTGTGAGATCTTCAGCTACCAAAAAATCCTGGGTGTCTGCCTGGGTGTATGCAAAAATAGGAATGAAAGACATGCCACACACACTAAACCCACGGAGGGTCAGCAGACCCCTTTCACACTCCTGTGCTTAATCCTTGCTAATTGCCCATAGTGTGTATGCCTGCTTATAGCTCCCCAGTCACATGTGAAACCAATCAAACAAAAATCCAAGGTGGACGATCTGTCCGATCTGTGAACGTGACTACAGAGCCCAGCAAACACATACAACACTAATCCATGCCATATAAAACAATATGCATATATAAAAAGAAAAAATACACAAAATACAAAGAAAACCAAGAAATTTTAAAAATCTATACATATGCATAGAAATACTAAAGAAAAGGAAAAAAATGTTTGAATATAAACCAAAATGTTTAACTCAGTGTGTTAATATATCTATATCTCTCTCTCTCGATAGATAGATAGATAGATAGATAGATAGATAGATAGATAGATAGATAGATAGATAGATCTCTAGATATATCTATATAATGTGTTGACTGTTGTTCCGGTGAAAAAAGGGCTGACACCACACCAATGTGCTCACAGAAGTCTCACCTCATGGGCATATGTAAAATGACTTAGTAAATCCACTGGGAACATCCTCGATTCCAGGATCAACAGTGATAGATGGTTGATTTAAAAGATTACACCCCCTCCAGAGCGTTGTTCAGATCTGCATGCAAAATAAGTAAGCCTCCGATAGTGTATTACCAAAATAACCACAATTTATTGAGTAAAATACCTGCTTACATTACAGCAGCATCTAGCGCATCAAACAGAGACCAAAAACGTTGTGTCACGCCACCTCGTATGTCACTTCCGATCCGCGGTAAAACTTCCGGCCACGCCCTACGTGTTACGTCACGTGACTTCCTCAGGTGAACCGGATTGGCTATACTATCATTATATTTATATCATCCGGACAGGAAGTGATTAGACGCCATTTTGAAGAAGACCAATGGCTAAAATAGACTTACCAAGGCGGCGGCCGTTTTTCCTAAGATAAATGTCACTTAGTGATATTTCAATAAAGTTCATTGATAAATTGAAAATGGAACATAAACAAAGTTTAAAAATGTATGCTGGCTAAGCATAGTATAGAACCAACAGCGATACATATCAACATGAGAAGTAAAGGGTCACTCAGCACTATAGTCCCGACATGTTTCACCTGTTGGGGCTTCCTCAGGGGATATGTGTTGAGGGACCAAGCCGAATAATATCACTGAATAGAGTAAAATACAAATAGAACCCATCAAAATATTAGCCAAAAAGGTATATTTGGGGAGAAAAGAGAGATGTTAGTGACTGTCCAAAGCTAGAATGTTCAAATGCCAACTGATAAATAGTTACCTGCTGTGAAGATGAGACCAGACGTGGGAGAACGGACACTGCACTGTACTAGGGAAGTTAAACCTAGGTGGGCCCGGATAAGGGCCGTGGGACCAGTGTCTGTGACATGAAGGAATAATGTGAGTAGAATGATAAGAAAGTTGGAAATAGGAATAGGTAAGGAACGGGGGGGAGAGGAGAAAAGGAGAGAGAAGGGGAAAGAAAGGAAAATAGGGGGAGAGGGAAAAAGGAAGAAAAAGGAGAAAGGAAGAGAGAGAATGAAGGGGAAAGGGGGGGGGAGGGTCCAGGACAGAAAAGAAAGGGGAAAGAGGCGGAATGTGAAAAGTGAAGAGGGAGGAGAGAATGAAAAGGAGGAAAATGGTGAATGAAAAGAAGAAAAGAAGGGACCGAAGGTGAATGTGAGGAGGAATGAGGTGAGGAGTGAGATGTGCATGAGATCAAACGGAAGGTGATGTAGGTGTGAGAAGGTGAGGTGAAGGGTAATAATTGGGTTCAATTAGATTAAATAGACCAAAGGAAAAAATACTTACACAGAACTAGTTAGGTCTAAAGGGAAGCAAGGGCTGCCAAATGGGAATGTTTGTCTAATTAAAGAAAATGAGTATGTAAGTGTGCCAGTCACATGTCTGCCAACAACGAATGAGGCGGCGGAAGGCAGACATGTGACTGGCAAACTTACATACTGAAACCTCCCCCTTTCACATTGCACGCAGATGACAGACTGGCTGCCATCTCGGCGTTGCTTCCTGTATAAAGTACATCTCAATCACCTTTCTATTGCCACTTTTTCAAACAAAAACTTTGTCTTTTCACTGCTCTGTTTTACACTAAAACCCCTTTGTCTCTGCTTAGCATTGCCGGTTCATGCTAACCACCCCCTTAATATATGCACCTGTTACCGTCTTTGAAAGGAATGTTTCTCCCCACTTTTTAACTATGGTTAACCAATATATATGTTTTTTTTAATAGTAACGGCAAAGTCTATTCCTCTAAATCAATCTTATCATGGTAGTGCTTTTCCTCCTATATTTTCCCCTATATCCAGCAGTAACTAATGTTGATATTCATTATGGCCCTTATATTTTCTTTAATTAGACAAACATTCTCATTTGGCAGCCCTTGCTTCCCTTTAGACCTAACTAGTTCTGTGTAAGTATTTTTTCCTTTGGTCTATTTAAACTAATTTAACCCAATTATTACCCTTCACCTCACCTTCTCACACCTATATCACCTTCAGTTTGATCTCATGCACATCTCACTCCTCACCTCATTCCTCCTCACATTCACCTTCGGTCCCTTCTTTTCTTCTTTTCATTCACCATTTTCCTCCTTTTCATTCTCTCCTCCCTCTTCACTTTTCACATTCCGCCCCTTTCCCCTTTCTTTCCTGTCCTGGTTCCCCCCCCCCCTTTCCCCTTCATTCTCTCTCTTCCTTTCTTCTTTTTCTTCCTCTTTCCCTCTCCCCCTATTTTCCTTTCTTTCCCCTTCTCTCTCCTTTTCTCCTCTTCACCCTCTCTCCCTTCTATTTCTTTCCCCCCCCCCCCCCCTGTTCCTTACCTATTCCCAACTTTCTTATCATCATTCTACTCACATTATTCCTTCATGTCACAGACACTGGTCCCACGGCCCTTATCCGGGCCCACCTAGGTTTATCTTCCCTAGTACAGTGCAGTGTCCATTCTCCCATGTCTGGTCTCATCTTCACAGCAGGTAACTATTTATCAATTGGCATTTGAACATTCTAGCTTTGGACAGTCGCTAACATCTCTCTTTTCTCCCCAAATATACCTTTTTGGCTAATATTTTGATGGCTTCTATTTGTATTTTACTCTATTCAGTGATATTATCCGGCTTGGTTCCTCAACACATATCCCATGAGGAAGCCCCAACGGGCGAAACATGTCGGGACTATAGTGCTGAGTGACCCCTTACTTCTCATGTTGATATGTATCACTGTTGGTTCTATACTATGCTTAGCCAGCATACATTTTTAAACTTTGTTTATGTTCAATAAAATGTCATTTATATATTTTTTATCTTGATGTCTGTCTAAAATTATTTGCTTGGCACCCATAAAATCCCATTAAATTACCTCTCTGACCATACATAAAAAGGATGTTGGCCATTTTGACTCCCAAGTTGTAGTATATGTAAATTACCACTGGGGGAAATTGAATGAATAAAAATGAAAATTGCGATGCCACCATGCACACATTGCCTATATTAAAAAACTGTATATGCAAATTGGAAATATTAGTTTAACGAGACCTGCTCTTTATATAATACATCTTAAAATTAATATCAAAATATACCTAAATAATATAAAATTAAAAATGTATAATTAAAAATGCATAAAATTACACATATAGGGGCAAGAAACAAGGCTGCATAAGGTTAAACTACCTGAAAAGCCCCAAAATGCTGATACCCACAGGATACATTAAAGCCAGCCTTAAAGGAAAAGATATATGTTTTTAGAAAAAAAAAGAAAAATGATAAAAAATCATTTTGATGCACACCGGAAACAAAATGAGGTTTACCTACAGGCAAGAACTTAGTAATCACTGATGAAACAGTTTAGATCTAAATCAACATTCAACCCATCAGGTAGAAGTGTTCTCATCTTATGTATCCACTTCGATTCTTTCTGACTTAGGGATCTCACTTTATGATCACCTGTCCATGATTTATTGTATCTCTCTATACCCCAAAACAGTAAATGTGCTGGATCATTTTTTATGGACTGAGGCAAAATGCCTAGATACATTATGTTTTGGGCACCCAATAATATTTTGGACATGCTCTCTGATTCTAACTTTTAGTGCCCTTTTGGTTCTCTCTACATATTGCAATTTACAAGAAAATTGTAAAACATAAACAACCCCTTCTGTGTGGCAACTAATAAAGTTTCTAATAGGGTATACATTTCCTGTACTGGTGGCTTCAAATTCCTTCTTTTTGCCTTGGATTTTTTTAGAATGTTGGCATGCAAAACAATATTTACAAGGAAAGAAACTCTTACCAGTAAAAAATTAAATTTGGTTCTTGGAGGGTGGTTCAACTACATTCTTAACAATTAAATCTGTGTTGTTGCCTGTTTGTATAAAATAACTGGTTTCTCCGGTAAGATACTTTGTAGAAGTCTGTCACCTTTAAGAATGTGCCAGTGCTTCTTAAATATTCTTTCCACATCCTTATACATAATAATCAATAACTAGAGTTGGTGCTTCTAAAAGTTGTTGTGTTTTTTTTCATTCCATATATCATTTGCTTTCTGTCCATTCCTTGCACCGATTCAATTTGTTTTTTGATGTACTGTTGAGTGTATCCCTTCCTAATAAACCTTTCGCCATGAAAATCCGCTCGAGTCATATAGTTAGAGTCCTTAGTACAATTGCGTTTGACTCTGACTAGCTGACCCTTGTGGATATTGAATAGCCAAGGCTTGAAGTGACAACTTGTGATAGGTAAATAGCCATTTCTTGCTACATCTTTAAAGTGAGTCTTCGTAGGTAATCTGTCACCTTCAATACTTATTTCCAAATCCAGAAATTCTATACATTTTGCATCAATTTTCCAAGTAAATATTATATTCCTATCATTTTGATTCAAATTGCATAGGAATTATTTCAGTGATTCTTTACTATCATTCCATATTATTATTACGTCATTGATAAACCTCTTGTACAATCCTAGTTCACATGGTGGATTCTTATGGACCGCCTCTTCCTCCCATTGGGCCATAAAGGGCAAATTTCGCACCCATGGCTATGCCAGTGGCTTGCCTATAATATGCCTGATGGTGTTTAATAATTGTATAGAGGGATGAAACATCTGCAATTGCCAGTTTTTTAATTTATCAATGAACTTTATTGAAATATCACTAAGTGACATTTATCTTAGGGAAAATGGCCACCGTCTTGGTATGTCTATTTTAGCCGTTGGTCTTCTTCAAAATGGCGTCTAATTCACTTCTAGTCGGATGATATAAATATAATGATACTATAGCCAATCCGGTCCCCTGAGGAAGTCTTGTGACGTAATGCGTAGGGCGTGGCCTGAAGTTTTACCATGGACCGGAAGTGATGTACGAGGTGGCGCGAAACGCAGTTTTTAGTCTCTGTTTGGTGCGCTTGATGCTGCTGTAATGTAAGCAGGTATTTTACTCAATAAATTGTGGTTATTTTGGTAATACACTATCAGGGGCTCACTTTTTTTGCATGTGGATCTGAACATCGCTCTGGAGGGGGTGTAATCTTTTAAATCAAGCATCTATCACTGTTGATCCTGGATCCTGGAATCGAGGCTGTTCCCAGTGGATTTACTAAGGCATTTTACGTGTGCTCACAGAACTCTCACCTCATGGGCATATTGGTGTGGTGTCAGCGCTTTATTTCATCAGAACAACAGTCAACCCTTTTGTATCTACATATTATTTTGAAACATAGTTTGAAGTATTGGATCATTTTTTGGACTTTGTTCTTTCACTTATTAATTTACGTTATTTTTCACCATTGTTCATGAACATTTATTATTGTTACATTTTATCATTAGGATGTTTGATCACTAGGTTATGCGCAGGATCATTCATTTATTTATTTATATCTATATATATATATTTTTTTTTTTCTTATGTCAGTGGTGATTTGTAATCACTATTAGATTTTGCAGTGTTTCCATCTTTATTTATTTGTCACTTTGTTGAGTTCACTTTAGTAGCGCAGAGGTTCATTATAAATTATTTTATGCACCTTTATCTCCCCAGTGGGCAGCATTCAGCAGAAGTGATGGTGGATATGACCCCTGGGGGGCATGATATACATATGAATGCTGCCTCTATTAACATATAAATGTAGTCGTTCTACGGCTATTTACATATCAATGCCGCCCCTATTTACATATCAATGCAGGTTATTTACATGAAAACACAGGGTATGCAGGTGAGTCATCTATACAATGCAATAGGGCAGAGCTGGGGAGCATTAGTAACAGAACTTCACACTGAGATATCGGGACATAGCACGGGACTAAAACTTCAAGCAACAAGGGAATTTAAACTGGGATAGTTGGCAGGTATGAGGCGGCTGCTTTGGGCCCCACAACAGGGATGGGGCCCAGGGCACCTGCCCCTTTTGCCCTGCCTTAAAAACAGCCCTGAGTATATATATTGATGAAGGGCACTCCATAATTACACTTCACTATCCCATTTAGGATATGGTAGCAAATAGGTTAAATATTGTACATTATGTATCAAAGACCCTAAATGACAACATAGGTACTCACTCCAATCCACCACAAAGAATACAAAAGGGGGGAGAACAAATATTATTGTCTTATATACAAAAACACAATAAATATGGATAATAAAAGAAGATATAAAGCAATTCATAAAAGTGGGAAACATCCCACTCAAAATTTAAACCACCCGAAATTCTAGTATGCAAGTGGAAGATCCAAAAATCCTCCCTCTTGCATAAAAGACGAAACAAATCCCCACCTCAGGTAGATAGTTTGACCCTTTCCACAACCTGGACAGACATCATGTTAGTATCACCTCCATGTAAACTGTTATAGTGTCCGGCCAGGTTTAATGGATTTATTGTCTCTAGTGTCATTGAGATGTTCCTGGAAATGATCCAGCAATCGGCAGGTTGTCCGTCCCACTTATTGAATGTTGCAGGCTTTGCATGTAATGGCATATATAACAACTCTAGTAATGCAGTTAAAAGAATATTTTGAAATAAATGACTTGTTCTTAATACTAGATGTTACCACATCCCCACCAAGAATGTGGGAACCACTTGGACAATCTCTGGCTCCATATTTATAATTTCCCTTAAAATGCAGCCAAGTGGCACTTTGGGCGTGGACTGAAAGAAGTTAGGTTATAAAAAATTTGCTATAGAGCGAGCTCTGCAGAGAATAATGTTAATGCCATCCCTCATGATACCGGATAACTCGCTATCCTCATACAGAAGTGGCAAATACCTTCTAACAATGTCCCCCACCGTCTGGAGTTCCTGGCTATAAGGAGTAACCAGGGGGGCCGGCTTTTCCCCATAGTCAGCATGGGAGGTGCAGGGTTTAAGTAGGTCTTGTCTAGTGTTAGCCTTTGCTATACAGTATGATTGTTCCAGTACCCATTTGGGATAACCACGTTGTCTGAATCATTCATACAGTAGAGCTGCCTCTTTTTCAAAGTCAGTATCCTTACTACAAGTTCTGCGAAGGTGGATGAATTGTCCAATGGGAATTCCTCAAACCACATGTTTAGGGTGACTGGACTGAGCTAGCAACAAACTGTTGCCAGCCAAGGGTTTCCTATACAGACATATGATAACTCTGTTGTGTGATGCCACCAACAAGACATCTAAAAATGGGGTCTCTTGCTCCTCCAAACATCCCGTAAAGTGTAAATTACAGTTGTTTGTGTTTAGATGGGATAAGAAGGAGACAAGGTCCCCCATTTTTCTGTCACAAACAGGAGATCATCTATATACTGAAAAAATAAATAAATATAGGGCCTGAAGGGGCTGCTATCTCCATAGATGTGGGACCGCTCCCACCAACCATGGAAGAGGCAAAAATGTTGCCCCCATCGTGGCCCCACACCACTGGGGATAGAACACACCGTCAAAAATGAAATAATTGTGGGTAAGTATAACATAACATATGAGCGCTGCAGAACAGATAATTCAGCGTGGAATTCTAAATAAAAGGAAATTGCTTCCCTAGCTAAATGATGCAGAATATTAGAGTATAAGCTGGTGACATCACATGTCAACCAAACAAGATCCTGTTTCCATTCTACATCGCTCATAACACTAAGGAGGTGGTTGGTATCCTTAAGGTGACTAGGTAAAGAACACACCAGAGGTTGCAGCTGGCCATCCAACCATTGGCCTAATTTTTTATTAAGGGAACCTATACCTGTAACAATGGGCCTGCCCTGTAAGAGGTCTAGGCCCTTATGGGTTTTGGGAAGATGGTGAAAGGTGGGTAACACTGGGTGTTCAGAAATAAGGGTCTGTGCCTCCCCGATAGTGTTGGGGAAATGGCCTTGAGAGAACTGGCAATAATTCCAACAACAGAGATGGATGCCACCGGGGCATCCCCGTGTGCATACATGGCAGAATGATTAATCTGCGCACGCAGGGGAGACTTGGCGCGTGCACAATGGTGTGCACAAAACGTGATAGATGGGATCTCTGGTTGGCCTATAAAAGGCTGCTCCTGTTTCCTCCAAATTGCTAGATTGTCCTCAGCTTCCCTGTGTTCCTGTACCTTTGCCTTTGCATCTATATTCCTTGGATTTCCTGTTGTGACCCGGCTGTTAATCTCTTCTCCTGGCTCTGACCCTTGGCTTACCTCACGGACTTTGTTACCTGCTTGATCACCAGTGCATGACCCCAGCTTGCCTTGTGTACTCTCTTTCTTATCTATTACCGGCTTGATCACCTGTGTGTGACCCCCGGGCTAGCTTTTATTGCTGTTCTGAATACTCAGACTGACATAGCACAGCTGAAGATCCTAAGAGACTTTTATCTCACCATGCCTTCTGCTTTCCTAGGCAAACTCCAGGTGATCATCTGCTCAAGGCCTCCATACCTGGCCGGCAACCTGTGCTTCTTTGGGCACTATACCTCCTGTACCACCTTCAGAGATATACTGTGTTTAGCCACAAGGGGAGCCTCTCTCGTCACCTTGGCCTTGTATCAGGTACCTGACAGATAGTCAACACACCCAAATATACCCCTATTTTGAACTAAGTTGTACAGGAAACTTTTATAAGTGGGATCAACCCTAAGTCTACAATATGTATTATAGTCTGACAACTGTCTAATTGCTTTGTTCCTATAGGAACTACAATCCATTATGACTACCAGGCCGCCTTTGTCTGAATTGCGTATCATAATTGATGTATCATTCTGTAAATTACGCAAAGCAGCCTTTTCTAAGGAAGTAAGATTGTCACCACGAATCACATGGGTGGTAGAATCCCTAGCTAAACTAGCAAGATCTTGTTCAACGCACTCTGGAATTTGTCCATCCCAGAGATGCAGTACTGTATAGGATAAAAGTCAGACTGTGTTTAAAGGTAATTTTTTGTAAACCCATATTAATGGTGTCACCCAGTAAAGAAATATGGGTGCCCTCCTCAGCCAATTCTGTGAGGTCCTTGGGTATGCAGTGTTCCTGAAAAGAAAAGTTGTTAGATGAGATAGGACTGGAGGAGACATCGGGCATCACCTCTGTCAACCTCAGATGCAAAATAATGCTTCTTGATAGTGACCTTACGGATGAACCTGTTAATGTCCAACAAAGTGTTAAAAAGATCAAAATGTTGAGTGGGACAAAAATTGATTCCTTTTGATAGGAGACATGTTTCCTCAGTTGTCAAAACACAGTGTGACACATTGAGCACACTCTTTAATTCTTCTGTGTTTGCGGTCTGAGGGAATAGGACCCTTCTCCTTCTTTGCTGCCTCCACTCCTTGTCTTTTTCCACCTCTTTTTCGGTTCCATTTTCTCTTCCCTCTCTATCCCCCATTTTTTGGAACGGCAGGTGTACTCATATTTTGGCTTGTTCCTGGAGTGGTAGCTAATTCTATGGAATGATCAGAACCAGATATTGCCACCTTCAGTTTCCGGATCTGAGAAACTGACCCTTTTCTTGGGGAGATATGGTCCTCGACCCCATGTGCGGTTCTTCTTCCAAGTATAGACATTGTTGGATTCATAGTCCAGTTTATCTCGCATCATCTTCTCCTTCATTCCCATGATGATATCTTTTTCCAAATGTGTCATTTTCTCATCCAACTTTATGTCTAAATCAGCAAATTGTGACAGATCTTTGAGGTGTAGGATATCTTGTTGCAGTAATTGAATTTCCCTCTGGAGTTTGTCAATCTCCATGGTCTTGGACTCAATTATAAGACTCATCACATTAAAAGAACATATAGATAGAACTTCAGTCCATTCTGTCTTTTATTTGAGTCTGCTGACCCTCCGTGGGTTGAGTGAGTGTGGCATGTATTTTATTCTTATTTTTGCATAATAAAAGGAGCTGTTTTTTTTTCTCTGGAAGTGCCGCTATCTTTTTCTTTTCTGCCTTTCTCCCCATACTTTACAGTGGAGAGGGCGCACAGAATGCCATCTACCAGAGGACCCGTGGGTTCTGCATCTCGCACCTTTATTCTGCACCTACTGCACTTTCGTGATCGGGACCTGGTTCTTTGAGAAGCAAGGAAACTGGAGGAATTGACCTATGATGCAACCAAGTTGATGACTTTCCCGTATTATTCGGTGGAGACACACCGTTCTCCGGCGGTCCTTTGACCATGTGAAGGTTACGCTGCGCCGCAAAGGCCTCAAATATAGCATGCACTTCCCTGCACGCCTTTGGGTGTAACATGGCAACACCATACAATTTTTCAATTTTCCAGAGGAGGCTTCCCAATGGATTGAGACTATCCAGGTCGTGAGTTCTGCCTGATGGATTGCAGTGTGCTTTTTTTTATCCTCCTTTAGGCCGTGCTATTGTCCTGCTTCTGAAAGCTTCCCACTACATTATATAGTGCCCATTCTTTCTTATTTGTGATCTCCAGATTTTCTGTGCGACTTTTGCACCTGATGGGTTTGATTGCCTGCCAGTACTTTCAACTCGCATACTAGGGGCTTGAGTTAAGTCCCTGCCCATTGGCTGAGACACCCCATCTATTCATGTCTAAGCCTGCAAAGCCTCTGTCTTATCTAATGTCACTAGCATAGTGCCACCTAGTGACAGAAGAGAAATGGTGCAACAAGTCCAGATTTAGAGAGGAAATAATTGATCTAAGAATTGACCAAGGCAACTATCGCCTGGCAACTAAATTTGATAGCAACCCTGCCTAAACATCAGGGTGCTACACATGCATTGTCACAGCTCACCATCCTTGTGGCCTTCTCAAATAGTGACAGCACAGTGCATGCATCCTTTATCAGCAGCCATTGTTGTGGAGAAAAAACCTGAGTTGGCCTGAGCCTGTCATTGTGCCATACTCACAAAGGTACTCGTTGACGGCCCTCTTGCACTGATATAAGGAGAGGATTTAATTTTATGTTACACTAATTTGTAAGTTATTACATTTTTGGTGACAACTTCTCCTGTGTAGGATTGGTGCCCACACCTAGAGGCCTTTAGTACTCACCTACTGGGGTAGGTTAGGTGTGATAACTATTACACTATTGCCTTTATGGTAACTGTTTTGTTATAATTTATTCCACAATAGCACTGTGTCTTTTAATATTTAGCCACTATAGAGTGATTTGTTAGAGCATTCTTTGACATATAGGTAGTGCCATTCTCCCCTTCACATCTTCTTTCTTGAAAACTTTTGTGCAGAGACTGAATGGGAGACATTGAAATTGAAAATGAGAGCCTTCTACGGAAAACCTGAGAAAGCGATGGTGAGATGCGTCTAAAGACGCATAAAAATACGCATCCGCCAGATCGATGGAAACCATCCAGTCTCCTGACTCCACAACCAAAATGATCGCCATTTTGAATAGTGGAACCTTCATGTAAGAATTACAGACTTTGAGGTCCAAAACTGGTTTGAAACCCCCTGAAGCCTCTGGGACCAGAAACAGAGGGGAACATGCACTTTGACCCAATTCGTGCCTTGGAACCGGAAGGATGGCCCTTGTTGCCAACAGCTCCCCTATATATCCTTGCAAACATTGCCTCCTTTCCAAATCCGTAGGAAGTCGAATTTCTACAAACAAGGTCTGAGGAGGCCTTGTTGTGAACTCGAGATGATAATGCGATCGAATGACGGCTACATCCTGTATTTTGCCCACCCAAACCTCCCTGAATTAGGCTAGTTTTGCTCCTACTTGAGAAGGCTGAGCAGAGACACCTTCAGAAGTACTTTTTTGAAGACTTAGGAGCTTTGTTGGCCCTGGGCTTGGAAGGCTTCCAGAAGGTTGAACCGACTCCCTTCCACTGACTGAAGCCTACCAGGCCTGTAAGCACTGGCCTCTCTGAATCCTCCTTTTTTTGGATCTCTTGTTAAACCGAAAGGGCTGTAAGAAGAATTCCCTGACCAGGAATTGAACCCGGGCCACGGTGGTGAGAGCGCCAAATCCTAGGCACTAGACCAGCTCCTAGAGGTGTCCATTGTCTTTTTCTCTTCTGTGGGATTAGGCCAAATCTTCCGCTGGAAACCCGCTGAATTGCTGATTCTAAGTCTTTGCGAAGAGCAGCTTCCGTCAAATGGAACCGAACAAAGGCTGTGCTTAGAAGCCTTATCGGCCGACCAATGCTTCAACCATAAGGCTCTGAAGGCTGTGACGGAATGAGCCATTATCTTTGCTATCATCTTGACCTGGTCGACAGCCACTTCAGCCACAAACTCTACAGCAGTCTTGCCAAACTGCAAAGGAGAATAACTGCCACTTCCCAGACTTTCATCCGAACATCCATCCACTAGCTACGCTACCCACACTCTAAGGGGTGCTGCCACAGAAGTGAGTGCTACCGCCGGTCTGCAGGCTGTTCCGGCCAAACTTTACAACCTTTTTAGGTCTGCGTTTATTCTCCGATCCATAGGATCCCTAAAAGAGATTTCCAGCGGAAGTGTAATGTGGTGGGTGAATCTCTGTAATGAAGCATCCACCTTAGGCATAGTGGCCCATGGGGTACAGCTTCAATACTCTGTTATGCACACTGAGTTCCTTCTCAGGCCTCGTCCACTCGTCAGTTACTTCTTTAGTTCCAGAAAAGAATGAAAGGCTTTCCGATGTCTTGACCTCTCTTGGCTCGGGTCCGAGCGACTAAAGTGAGGTAAGAGCGAGGGAGATCTGGAATGCCGTGATAACGGGCGTCTATCCAGCCGCATGTGACTCTGCAATTTGTCATGCTTAGCCCCCTTTTTTACTCCTTTGTGACTGGAATGCTGATTTGGAACCACTTTATGGGCATTTATCCTGCACTGGGCCCCTCTCTCTGTAAAACACAGAGGATGTGCTCTCGTTAAAACAAATAAATAAAAAACTTTTTAAAAAAAAAAACAAAAAATAAAATAAATAAAAACAATTAAAATTAAACTTCTCCATCAAAATCTTCAGTGCTAAGGCAGCTAGGCAGGCAGGCAAAATTCCCCACACCTATAAGGTGTAAGAAAGTAATGAGAGATCAGGAAGTCAGGCTTACCAGAGCAGAGCAGAGCAGAGCAGCGCAGCAGATTGATCAGCTGGAGGCTGAGATTAGAGTAGTAGAGCAGCGATGAGTCCTCCTGCACACAGAGCGGCTCAGAGAGTGACCCTAGAGGACAGAGCCTGCTGCAAATCAGCAATGAGCATTCTGGTGTTTGCTAGGCAACCCAAAGAGGAAGCTGCCTCTGACCTCACCTGCCCAACTCAGGGCTTCCTGAAAGACATCCACAGGGGGGTGGTGAACTACCAGTTACGGGGGTGACATCACCCCGTCTGATGAAGGCAATATCAACACATGTTTGATATTGCCTTCAGTTTTTCTAAGTTGAACTTTGTAAGTTCCTGAGTTGTGTATGTTATGTTTTGAAACATGCCTGTTTATGTACCAAAAAAATATTTTCAAGGTAAAAATTTATAAAACCAAGATGTAATTTTTTATTACAAAAAAAGGTTTTACAACACACAAAAAGGTTGTACACTCAACAATGTGTGGCTTCTTCTTTCAATGTTCAATACCAGTTTTTGTATTAAGTTGGTGTTTACAGTGACAATGGGGCTTATTTAATAATGGAAAAACCACTTGGCACTACAAGTGCACTAGGAGACAGATAAAAGAAAAACAAGCAGTAATCAAATTCAAGATTTTATCATATCATCTTCTTTTTTTTTTTTTTTGAAAATAATTAAAAATTTGGCATAGCAATGGCCCCCCTACCCGTAAAATAATCGACACATTTTTGACACACTTCACGTGCGCTTTGGGGGGGCAAGCCAGGATGGCCAGCATCCAGGACCGTCATTGTTGTTGCATGAAGTCCGGCCTCAGGCCCAACTAAGGCAACATAATTAGTAGAAAAGAAAAAATTTGATGACTCGCGCTATATAGATTGATGTATGTGTGGCCAAATTCGCCACACAAAAAGCACTAAATACAACCAGTATCAGTGAATATATAAACCATCTGTGTGGTGATATATCACAATCAGTGCAAACAAATAACAAGAATTATCAATAAAAACATAAATCATCAATGCAATAATATATCGCAATCAGTGCAAACAATTGAAAAAATAAAGTCCAAACGAAATATACTGAAAAAACCATGTGGAAGAGTCAAAAGTAGTCCATAAAAGGAACCTAAGACAAGGTGAGTTGGCAATCACAGGTCTTTCAACCGCATGGAACCTCAAATGTGTAGAACCACCACCAAAAGTAAGAGCCTGGCAGCTTACCAGAACCCCATGACCCCCCGTTACAGAGGGTCTGAAAGGGCTTTTGAGATCCTAGTAGTCCGGACTTCCCAGGAACGGAGATGGAGCAGAGATGGGAGTGGAAACTGGAAAAGGGCGTCAGGTGCTGGAGTGGAAATGGATGGATCCACAAGAAGGGGGCTCAACCCTCAGCATAGTGGTGTCATCATAGGAGAAAAGAAAGGGAGGGCTCCCATAGTGTAAAATTAGATGGTAATTTATTGTAGAAAAAAACATAAACACTCACATGTAGGTAAGACAATCAACATCATCAAATGGAAAAACGAACTGTGGCACCGGCCGGATGACCACAGATAGCTCGTCCTGGTGGCGCGATGATGATGATGGGCTGAGCGGCATCATCGCGCCACCTCCCACTGTCGCTGTACATCCAACAGGACGAGCTATCTGTGGTCATCCGGCCGGTGCCACAGTTCGTTTTTCCATTTGATGATGTTGATTGTCTTACCTACATGTGAGTGTTTATGTTTTTTTCTACAATAAATTACCATCTGATTTTACACTATGGGAGCCCTCCCTTTCTTTTCTCCTATGATGACACCACTATGCTGAGGGTTGAGCCCCCTTCTTGTGGATACATCCATTTCCACTCCAGCACCTGACGCCCTTTTCCAGTTTCCACTCCCATCTCTGCTCCATCTCCGTTCCTGGGAAGTCCGGACTACTAGGATCTCAAAAGCCCTTTCAGACCCTCTGTAACGGGGGGTCATGGGGTTCTGGTAAGCGGCCAGGCTCTTACTTTTGGTGGTGGTTCTACACATTTGAGGTTCCATGCGGTTGAAAGACCTGTGATTGCCAACTCACCTTGTCTTGGGTTCCTTTTATGGACTACTTTTGACTCTTCCACATGGTTTTTTCAGTATATTTCGTTTGGACTTTATTTTTTCAATTGTTTGCACTGATTGCGATATATTATTGCACTGATGATTTATGTTTTTATTGATAATTTTTGTTATTTGTTTGCACTGATTGTGATATATCACCACACAGATGGTTTATATATTCACTGATACTGGTTGTATTTAGTGCTTTTTGTGTGGCGAATTTGGCCACACATACATCAATCTATATAGCGCGAGTCATCCAATTTTTTCTTTTGTTCATGTTATGTGTTTGTGTCACATTTAGACATCGCTGCTTTTTTATTATAATTTTAGACACTTTGAAGCGCAATTATTTTTTTCACTTTTTCTGTCACTTACTAAACATAATTAGTAGCATTTCGCGTTAAAAAGTTGTGCAATATACTCCGCCATATGTATAGCCGTTAGAAATAGGCGGAAGCGGCTGGCCATTATCCCAAAGGTGTTCTCCACGACTCTTCTGGCTCTGGCCAGCCGGTAATTAAAAACCCTCTTCTCGGGGGCGAGGGTCCTCTGGGGGAATGGCCTCATCATGTGATCACCCAGACCAAATGCTTCATCAGCAATAAAAACAAACGGGAGTCCGGGGGGCGTGGCTAGCCAGCGCAGTGTATGGACGCTCACTGAAAGAGCTCCTCTCTGCCAAGGGCCATCAGACTCTTAAATAGCGACCTACAGCCTAACAATTCACTGCCAACAGAGCGGTTCAGCTGGGGGAACATCAAGGATGACATCCAGGAAAAGAAAAGAGGATATCTATCCCAACAAACTGCCGGATTACTTTATGTGGCAGCGGCGGTCTCCTGAGCAAGATGGCGGCGGCAAGCAGGGGAAAGGCACACGAGGCTCTTACACACAGAATGGCGCTGCACAGGGGAGAAGATCAAGCAGAGCATACAGTTCACCCACCGCTGAGCAGTACTCCCTGCCTCCCTCAGCCTCATCCAGCCCAGCCAAAAGCAAACCAAAGCTGGATCACTCAGAAGAGGATGATGAAGAGGTAAGCTTGCACTCATCTCAGGATGACACCAGAGAACTGCAGGACTCCATAACTGACTTTCCCACCGCTAACACACCAATAATGGACACTACACTTAAAGATATGTTGATATCTCTGCAATCCACATTACATGCTGATATTCAATCACTGACTAGACAATTCAAGTCTGAAATATCATCAGTGAACAAGCAAATATCACATGTTGAAACAAAGATGGGTGAGTTTGCATGCACCTTCAATGACTTAGTTGATGCCCACAATGATAGAGATGATGACATGCTGCAAATGAAACTAAAGCTAGCAAATTTAGAAGACAGGTCCAGGAGGAACAACGTTAAAATCCGTGGGATTCCTGAATCAGTTAAAAATCCTGACCTGAAATCTCACTTTATACAAATGCTGAAATTTGCCCTTCCAGAAGTTCCCCAAGATGAACTAGTTGTGGATCCTATCCATAGACTGCCTAGGCCTAGGCATATAGCCACTCACCTTCCCAGGGACACTATAGTCAGGATACATTTCTACCATGTCAAGGATCAGTTCATGGCAGCCACAAGAAACCGTGATTCCCTACCAGAGGAGTTCCAAGAACTATCCTTTTATGCTGATTTGTCAGCTTTTACCATGCAACAGAGGCGTCAACTAGCTTCTATCACAAAGCCACTGAACAACCATCATATCGCCTATCGGTGGATATACCCAGCAAAACTCATGATAATAAGAGAGGGAACTACACATGTGATCTCCAACATCAAAGATGGCCTCCGCCTCCTGCGAGATTGGCAAATCATTATCCCTGACGCAGACGTCCAAGACAACCATGGCTAGAAGAAAGAGATCCACAATCCAAACCTACTTCTAGGCAACCTCTACTCCTATTGCATCCCTGATGGCCCCGGGCATTGCCACCTTTCGTTTACCTGTTAAACACCCCTCGATTGAGCGGTTATTCTTACCGCACAGATTCTTTTAAGAATCACAAGTTCTGTTTTTTGCTGTTAACTGTTTTTTTTTATTTCAAGAAGTTTCCTGGAATCGGATCCATCTCTGTGTAACCCAAAGTACCACCTACTACACCACCTGAACAGAAACTCCACCTGCAGTATTTCTTCACAGCATATCCACAAAAACCACCACCTGTGAGCACCCTCAACCGCAAGCCCCACCTTACGGACCACCATACTGCCAACAACCAATCACCACCTACCTGATCAGTCTCAAGCCATTCATCGGCCTCAAGGTAACCAGATCCTATATTGTTGTCAAGGCTTATATATAGAATAACTGGAAACCTCATCATGCCAATCAAAATAGTATCCCTCAATGTAAAAGGCTTAAACACCCCATACAAATGGCAAATGGCCTGGAAAGAAGCCAAAAATCTTCACTGTGATATGATATGCTTCCAGGAAACCCATTTTGCAGCAAATAAATCACCTAACTTTCAAAATCGCCAGTTTCCACACATTTTTCAAGCAAATTATTCTTCAAAAAAAAGAGGTGTCACCATAGCTATTAAAGATACTGTGCAATTCCAAAGTCTGGATCTCCATTTGGACAATTCAGGTAGATTCATTATCTTAGTATGTGAACTCAACGGCAAAAAATTCACCTTGGTGAACATTTACCTTCCATACTCCAAACAGCTTTCATTCCAAAAAAAAGTATGGAAAAAAGTCTCATTGATGAAACAAAGTCATACCATCTTGTGTGGAGACTTTAATGCTGTCCCCAATAGAGACCTAGATGTATCCAGCCAGACCAAACATTCAAGAAGCAGACTGACCCTGAACGATTTCATCTCATCTTCAGGTTTGTATGATGTGTGGAGGTGCCAACATTCCTCCGAAAAGGACTTTACTCTTTTTTTCTAGCGTTCACCATACGTATTCTCGAATTGATTTGTTTTTAGTAGATAAATTTATCCTGCAACAGATTACAAAATCTGAACTACACTGCATTAGTTGGTCGGACCATGCTCCGATATCTGTAGTTGTGGGGGATCGTTGTGCCGAGACCAGGGCTAACAGATGGCGTAATGACATTTTCACACTTTCTCAATCGCAAAATCTAACGAAAATTGAAAAAGCAATTAAAGAATTTTTTGCCATCAACGCCCCCTCGGTGAACGATCCCTTCATGCTATGGAACGCACATAAAGTTTACGTGAGAGGTTTACTCATACTGATGAGTGCTAGAGCAAAAAGACAGAGAACAGAGAAGCTTAATGCTATACTAACTCAAATTCAACAGTTAGAAAATTTAAACAAACAACACACTACGCAAAATATAAGAGAAGCACTGTTTGAGTCCAGGCAGGAATTGCGAACACTCCTAATATCAGGCCATAACCACCAATTGAGATCATTAAAAGCTCAGACATATAGATACGGGAATAAGGCAGGGAAGACATTAGCCACACAATTAAAAGAAAAAACTATTAAACAAAAAATATCCTACCTCCTCAACCCCAAATCCAACAAAAAAGTTAACAACCCACAAGAAATAGCCGACGCCTTTAGCGATTACTACGAGCAATTATATAACCTTAAAAAGGACCCAGATACTTTTCAGCCCAATGACGCGGTGATATCAGACTTTCTGGAATTAATACATCTCCCTAAAATTTCACAAGAAGATTTAATATCTTTAAACCAACCATTTACACTACAAGAAATAAACAATGCTATCAAACGTCTACCCCGCAACAAAGCCCCAGGCCCAGACGGTTACTCTTCAGAATATTATCAGCTATTCTCCTTCATCCTAACCCCTTACCTACTTCCTGTTTTTGAAGCTGCAACAAGTACAGCAAAATTCCCCTCAGAAATGCTTACGGCCACAATTATAACTCTCCCCAAACCAGGCAAAGAACCCAATCTACCACAGATTTTGGCCAATATCTTTACTAAATGTAGATGTTAAACTACACGCTAAATTGATAGTGAACAGATTATCAAGCATTTTACCCAAACTAATAAACTATGACCAGGTGGGATTTGTAATGGGTCGCCAGACTACAGATGCCACCAGAAGAATGTTAAATCTTCTTCATTTGGTGGAGGAGAACAAAGAGCCTTCTCTGCTTCTGGCCTTGGATGCAGAGAAGGCCTTTGATAGAGTGCATTGGGGATACTTGTCCAAAGTCATGGATAAGTTTGGCCTGGTCGGCCCATTGCAAAAAGCTATAATGGCGTTATACTCCTCACCCTCCGCATTTGTATACACAGAAGGTATGTTCTCTAAGCCATTTCTCATTACAAATGGAACAAGACAGGGGTGCCCATTGTCCCCCATAATTTTCACCATGCTTATGGAACCACTAGCAGAAAAAATAAGATCCCATCCCTCCATACATGGCATCACATCACAAGACCGCCACCACAAAATCTCATTATTTGCAGACGATGTTATTCTATTATTAACGAACCCAAACAAATCATTACCCACAGCACATGATGTCCTAGCACAATTTAGCAAGGTATCTTACTATAAAGTTAATGCATCTAAGTCATATTAGCATATTAGGAATGCATATACATAAAAAACTTGAAAATCACCTCAAACACTCCCTACCATATCCCTGGACAAACTAATCAATCAATTACTTAGGTATTAAGCTTACTTACCCAGTATCGAAAATATACAACATTAACTATACCCCACTTCTCTCCTCCTTTCAGCCGGAATTGTCTAGAATCGGGAAACACCACTTGACATGGCTAGGCCGATTAGCAGCGTACAAAATGCTCATTTTGCCGAAACTAATATACATATTCAGAGTTCTACCAATACCAGCCCCAGCAGCATTCTTTAGATCAATGCAAAAACAATTAACCAACTTTGTATGGGCAGGGAAAAGACCAAGATGCTCCCCTGAAATACAAACCAAAAACAAAACGGTAGGAGGCATTATCATTACCAATACTGAAAGATTATCATACAGCAGCAATCCTGGACCAACTTAAAAATTGGTTCTCTACCCCTATTGCTAAGCCCTGGTGCCACTTGGAAACAGCACGTTTAAACAAATTATCACCATTATCATTTCTGACTGCAGCCAAAGAACACAAACAGAGTAGGAGACCCCTCCCACAAACAATACAAGTGGTACTACAATCCTGGGAAGAGATCTGCACCACAGGGAACGAATTTTACCCATCAACTATGGTACCCATTCCCCTTGACGCACTACAATGGACAATTCCCAACATTAACCTTCACAACCGGTATAAAGCAAAAATACTAAATATAGTGGATATCATGTGTGGCAACAAGCTGTTACCATTTAGCTCAATACAACAGAAATTTAATCTTAGTAATTCTGAATTTTTAACATATACCCAGATTACCTCATACCTCCAAGCGGCTAAGACCACGCATGTGTCCATTATAGAAAAAGTATGGACCTTCCTCCAATCCAAAAACCCCAATATAAAAGGAATAAAAGTGATCTACAACTCTCTCCACTCTAAAGATGCTTTTACAAAAAATAACCAGATTATCAAATGGGAGAAGGAAATAAGCAAAGATTTCACAGATCTCCAATGGAAACAGGCGATTACTAACAATCGTAAATTTTCCAGATGTGCCAACTATGAGGAACTAACACAAAAAATAATGTTAAGATGGTACTATACACCGTATATTATGGCAAAATTCTCTGGAGACAACTCAAACTTATGTTGGAGAGGGTGCAGACAGATAGGGACCCTAGCACATATGCTATGGTCATGCCCAGGAATCAAAACATTTTGGTGGAAGGTCTACGATATGCTTTTTAAATTAACTGATTACACGGTGGTTCCAAAAATAGAACAAGCTATCCTAGGATTAAATATGGACCAATATAAACCTGAACATAGATGTATAGTAACACAAGTCTTGCTGGTAGCAAGAATGGAACTGATATACAGGTGGAAATCTATTGATGTACCTACTACTAAGGACATAAAAATAAAAATAAACACTATAACAGAATATGAAAAAATTATGGCATACAGAGATGGAAACTTTTCAAGGTTTGAATTTAACTGGTCTCCATGGAAACTATTTCTCTCTTCCAATTATTTGTTTTAATCTTTCATTTTGTCAATCAAACTAGATGTAACTGGTAATATATGTAAAATAATACTTTTCAAGTCTCCTCGAGCCACTATGATAACTATTGAACTGTTTATTGATTTACTAATACACTTCAAAGGGGGGGATCCTTTGTGTGCACAGTGTGTTCCCATTGGGGTGCCCGAAGGATCTCTTCCCCCCTCTATATAAATCTCACATACATTTATTACATGTTTACAGCTCTTTATGAGACTCGCATAATTATTCTTATCTCATAATTACCTCACAGTAATACAGCAATAACCAATAAGATACTTGAAGAATGCTACAAACATATTTAATGTTTAAAAAATATTTAATGTTTTCGAATGTTTTCTGTACAGCTAGTACAGGATTGTTACTAAATCTTTTCCTGTATGAATGCATTTATATGCCTCTGTACTAAATATTTTCTCAATAAAAATTATTTGAACAAAAACAAACGGGAGCCCTTCCACGTTCTCTTGCACAGGGGGCAATCCCAAGCCACCACTCTGGAGACGTGTGTAGAACTCCGTCTGGGCAAAGACTCCACCATCCAACATCCAGCCATTCTTCCCCACGTCCACATAGAGAAGCTTGTATGTCGCTGACACCACGGCCATTAACACAATACTATGAAACCCTTTATAGTTATAATAGTATGACCCCGAATGGGGTGATGTGGACGTGCTTCCCAGCAATTGCCCCTTCACAGTTGGGAAAGTCCCAATGGTCGGCAAAGTGGGATGCCACAGTCTGCCATCCCTGTGGCGTTGAAGGAAACTGTGGAGTCAAAACATAAAAAAAAAAAAAAAATAGTACTTTTGCACATAACATTGCAAGCAGAATAGACACTAGACACAAACATTCTTGGCCAACATCAGTATAACATTTATTTTAAGGGGTGTTTATAGACAAAAATATAAGGTCCACTTATTATTTAAGGACAACAATAACATTTGGGAACATTTTAGGGGGTGTTTAGGGTAAAGCACTACAATGGAGCTGACAAAATACATTAAGTGACTAGGCTAGGTGTATATGGGCCCAGAATAGCATGCTGGCGAGGTTAGTGAAGGCAAATATGCAAGAAGGACAAAAAAAAGCATTAAAAGCTTTCAGCATGCATGAAGACAAAGGGGACATTCACAGCATATTACAATCATGGTAATTAGGGAATGATGAAATAAATACAATACATTAGCAAACATTAAATACATAGAATGTGATGTTAAATGAGAAAACTTGCCCTAATATAGTCCTTTTGCAGGACCTGTATAATGGCAGAGCAGGTCTCTGGAATAATGATCCCCAGAGCCTGGGGGGAGATGCCTGTCGAGAACTTGAGGTCCTTTAGACTTCTCCCCGTCGCCAAGTACCGCAACGTGGCGACGAGCCTCTGCTCCGGAGTGATGGCTTGCTGCATGCAGGTGTCCTGCTTCGTAATATAAGGGGACAACAAAGCCAACAGACGGTGAAAAACGGGGTCCGTCATCCTGAGAAAATTCCTGAAATCATCAGGATTATTCTCCTGGATCTCACGCAGCAAAGGCATGTGAGAGAATTGGTCACGCTGGAGCAACTAATTCTTGGTCCATGAACTCCTCCCCACCCTGTTCATGGACTGGTCTTGGGTCAGAGCAATAACCCCAACACCAAGCACCCACATAGCAGGAACTCTACGACAAGCACGTACCCTCAACATGACTTCAAAACGGTCGGCTGGTCAGAAAGAACTAACAGAACGCACTGAAAAACAGCAAGGCCTGTGAAGAGCAAGCTGAAAATCAGAAAAGAGTGGACAAGAACGCACTGAAAAACAGATACAAACTGACTACACACACTGAAAACCAGATACAAACCCACAAGCACAAACTGAAGAGCAGTAATGGACTAAAAAGCACGAAAGCTGAAAAGCGCGAATCGTCTCTCACCAAACTTCTACTAACGAGATAAACACGAGATTAGCAGAAGGAGCCCAAAGGGTGGCGCACTGGCTATTGAACTTCCTTTTTCTAGTGCCGTTGTACGTGTTGTACATCTCCGCATTCTTGACAGTCGGAATTTGGTGTGACCGTGTGTATGCAAGACAAGCTTGAGCGGAATCCCGTTGGAAAAGCCATCATACCTTTTTCCGACCAAAATCCCGATCCTGTGTACGTGGCATTAGTCTGTAACAGACTTGAGACTGAGACAGAGGTTCACCTTCCAGTAGGGCAACAACCCTAAACATACAACCAGAGCTACACTGGAATGGTTTAGATCAAATCATATTCTTGTGTTAGAATGTGTTAGGATGGCCCAGTCAAAGTCCAGACCTAAATCCAATTGAGAATCTTTGGCAAGACTTGAAAATTGCTGTTTACAGGTGCTCTCCATTCAATCTGACAGAGCTTGAGCTATTTTGCAAAGAAGAATGGGATAAAATGTCACTCTTTTGATGCAAAGCTGTTAGAGACATATCCAAAAAGACTTGCAGCTGTAATTGCAGTGAAAGGTGGTTCTACGAAGTATTGACTCAGGGGGGCTGAATACAAATGCACGCCACACTTTTAAGATATTTATTTGTAACTCATTTTGAAAACCATTTATCATTTTCCTTCAACCTCACAATTATGTGCCACTTTGTGTTGGTCCATCACATAAAATACATTTCCATTTTTGGTTGTAACATGACAAAATGTGGAAAATTGCAAGGGGTATGAATACATTTTCAAGGCACTGTAAACTTATAGACGGGTTAAGCTCCTATATGCATGGCCAGAGTCCAAACTAACGGTTTATTTTCCCCCTTTTTTCCATTGTGTCGGGGGACGAGGCAGGGGTGACCACTTTCACCTGGGTTTGTTTGCCATTGGTTGCAATTTGTTTGCATGGAGCGGATAGGGTGGTGGGCATAGCAGTGGGCTCCATTATTGAAAAGGTGTCTTTTATATGCCGATGATGCTCTGTTTCTGGTAAATGCAGGCCTGTCCCTAGCAGCAGCTTTGGCTCTCATTGACAGGCTTGGGGAATTCTCCGGTATACATGTAAATTGGGACAAGTCGGTCCCATTTCCCTTGACGTCCGGACCCCCGCCCCTAATGGCTAATCTGCCTTTTCTAGTTGCCCAATTTAAGTATTTGGCGATTCAAATTACGTATGACTTCAACAGCTTTTTAGTCAGTAAACGCCAACCGGTGCTGACCCAACTCTCTCAAATGTGGTATATGCTAATCCCCCCCTGACTCCGGTTGGCCGGGTAAATCTGATAAAGATGACCTTTTTGCCAAAATTCCGTTATGTGTTTCGAAACACCCCTGTATTGATTCCTAAGGTTGTCTTTGACAAATTTGATGAACTCCTTACCCCCTTTATCTGGGCAGGGAAGGTCCCCCACTTGGCAAAAACCACTGTGCAGCTCCCTATGTCTTTGGGAGGCTTAGCCCTTCCTAATTTTAGATATTATTACTGGGCAGCAGCATTGGTTACTGTGCGATAGTGGTTTGCCTAGTTGCGGGGCATCCCAGTGGTCAACTCTGAAGCGGCACTTTTGGGTTCCTATGCCAAACTCAGTAATGTGGTTTTCCATGGGCCTTAATCTAAACCTGGCATCACGACCCCAATGTACACTACGATTAGGGTTTTACAACAGTTGACTAATTTTATGGGCGAGCCTAATACTATTTCACCCCATACACTGCTTTGGGGTAACCCCTCTCTCCCACATCTTACATCGATTCCGGATCCCGTGGTATGGGCAAGATTTGGAATTACTACCCTTAATCGTATAATTAGATGGTTCCCAACTGACCTTCGACCAGCTGAAGCTGGAATTTCATCTCCCCAACCAAATGTTTTTTAGGTTTCTGCAACTACGTCATGTGGTCAGGGCACAATTCCCCAATTCTGTAACACTGGAATCGCACTCAGTGGAGCGCTTCTTGATTTCTAAAAACACAGACAGGATACATTCCTCTCTCTATCTCAGGATTTCTGGGAAGGAGACAACGAAGTTCACTCAATTGTGTCGTATTTGGCAAAATGATATTCCAGACCTCTATGCTGAAGACTGTGGGAGGACATAAAGCAATTTATTCCAATGATAATTTTGGCTAGGGATAATTCAATTGAAGTTTTTGCACCGTGCATATTACACTCCGCAGAGACTATCCAATATTTACTCTAGAGTTGACGATCACTGTCCTAGGAGTAGAACAGAAGTAGGCACCTTTATACATATGGTATGGTCCTGTCCTGCTCTTCAAACCCACTGGCAAGGTGTGGTGGAGGAGTTTGGTACACTTTTTTAAATCAGCAGGTTCCTTGGGATCCAGCTATTCTACTGCTGGGCGTGAGTACTCAGTTGGAGGTCCCTTTCCATCAATGTTGCTTTTTTTTTCTATGCAAAGTTTTATGCACGGAAGCTCATTTTACTTAAATGGAAGTCTTCTGTAGCACCCACAGTACGGCAGTGGAGAGTATTGGTGAACCAGGTGCTTCTGATATATATATATATATATATATATATATATATATATATATATATATATAGCTATATCACCATTGCGCACACATGCATGTAAGTTGGTGGGTCAGATGTATATATGTGATGGGACATGTTTTACATTTGCCCACCTCTTCTTCTGAACCTTTTTCAAATGTGGTCTTTTCATATTCGTAGGTGACCCTTGAGGTCTTGCTCCTGAAGAGTGACATAAAGGTCCCGAAACGCATAGAGCTTACAACTACCGAAAGGTGTACCTAACCAATAACTATGTATGGACGTTCCATTTTATTTGTGTTCTCTTGTTATTTTCCTCTACACTCTGTAACATTGGTATCCTTGTATATTATATGCTATGTTATTGTGCTTTCTCAGCTATATATCACATACTTGCAAACGAGTCTATGTTGGACCACTTATTAAGATATAATACTAAGTATTCATACTGACCTTGTGTAATACCATGTGGAAATGTATTACCTTCTTATAATTAAATTTGTTTCTTGCCCCATATCTACTGCTTCCGTGTGCCTCATTCAAAGTCCCGCCCTACGTTCTTTCTTTTTTGTACCAAAATCGGGATGGAGGAGGGGAGTTGAACGACTCCATAAATCCTCATTTAAAGTCCCAGCAAACATTTCTCCTTGTATCCTATTTTCCATTGTATCATATCTATCCAAATAATATATAATATATTAAATCGTCTAACAACTATATATCATTAGAATACTATAATATCAGGGATCTAATCGTATTAAAATATAACAAAGTGGTTTTAAAATCAAACCAACATGCCCATATCTTTATATGTTTGTCAACCATGCCCATGGTATTGTACCTAAATTCTTCTTTATAACATATATCATCTATTTTTCGTAACCATTGAGCTAAGTTCGGTATAGACTTTTGCTTCCAATGCATAGGTATTAAGGATTTTGCCGTGTTTAACAAATGTGGGGCTATTGAATTTTTATATCTAGAAATTGATTGTAAAGTAAGGTGTAAAAAATAAAATTACTGATTGATAGTGCTGGCTTTGCGCAGCATGAAAGAGAGTGTAACAGACAATCTCAGCTTAGACAACTACAGCCAGCAACCCTGCTGGGAAAGCATAGTCCAGTCTGAATAATGTGTCTGGGTTCCAAACCCAAACTGTCCGGGTTAATCCCGGACAGGGGGCAACCCTAGATACAGTATATCCCGGGAGATTCTAGAACGCTGTCCTTTCCATATAAAATGGGAAACCAAGGGTTGAAGGGTAGAGAAAAAAACAGAAGTGACTCCAAAAGGAAACATTTGGCACAAGTATAACATACAGTACGTGGTAGGATATTCATTTTAACTATATTGATTTTGATTTTCCCCAACCAAGTATGAGAAATATAAATCCATTTACGTAAATCAGATTTAATTTCCTTCAAGAGGGGAAGGTAATTATATTGAAACATATCTGACAGGCGGGCTGATAAATTAACTCCTAAATATTTTCTTTCAATAGATTTTTATTGAAGTTTTAACATTGGCAAAATAACATGGTACAGCGAAGGCATATATCAATCAGATAATAAATCAACTGTATGTTACAGAGGTGCAACAAAGCCAGAACAAACAAGGTCCTACGTATAGAGTAAAGTCAAGGAGTATTCTGCATCATTATTCACAAAATGGCGGAACTCCTCAGTCCCAACACCCCTAATGGGAACTAACTGGGTTGGGGTCTGAGGAGTGTCACCCCTCCCCGGGAGCCGCTCGCTCAACTATTGTTCGCTTCCCGGCTGTCTAGCCAGGGCCGCTTGTTCAGTGAGGACCTGTTTAAAAAGCCTGTAGGAGTCTGGGTACATCCCCAGATTTGCACATACAGCTCTGTAGCATTTAGTATCTGTGACCTTGACTAGAACCATGCTGTACCTATATATCAAACCAAGACAATAAAGGGATAGCAATAGATAGAAAAAAGAATAGGGAGGAGAGAGAGATAGAGAGGTGTTGAGAAAGTGACCTAAGATGGAGTGGCGATCGCTCCTCTGCATTCAATTAGGAGGTGAAACACGATTCAGTGGCCCGGAAATGTATTTGGCCCAGGGTTCCCAAACTGCATTGTTTCTGTCCACCGTGTCTAGAAGGATGCTGACTGTTTTTTCCTGAACCTTAATCCAAGATATTTTTTGTTTAACCAACATAAATGAGACTGGGCTGTTTCCAAGCTCGAGCTATTGTTATTTTAGTCCCGAGAAGGATGAACCTGAGAAGATTTTGGGCTAATTTCGGTATACCCGGGTAAGGGAAGTTTAATAAAGCGTACTGTGGAGTTTTTGGGATAGGTATGTTCGTAATTTTCCTAATAATATGGAATATTTTGTTCCATAAGTCCCTGATTTTGGGGCATTCCCACCAGATATGGATCATGGAACCAATATGTCCGCAGTTACGGAAGCATAAGGGGGATGCATTTGGGTAGATTTTAGCTATCCGCGTGGGAACCATATACCATCTCATTAAAAATTTTAAGTTAGTTTCAACTAATGCTATATTGAGAATGCCTTTTGAAGCAGCGACAGAAGCTCTGTGCCACTCATTCAGGGTCCATTCTTGCTGTAGATCAGCCTCCCATTCTCGCATAAAAAGCGTTTTAGATACAGCTCTAGCAAGTGCCGGTAAATCACCGTTATCCCCCCCTCTGCTCCATGGCTTGTTCGTATTCCGTGATGGACAGAGGTTTGTGAATGGAGAACCATAGAAATTTGATAAAATGGGATATTTTTTGGAGTCTAAACCTTTCCGTTTCTGGCATGTCAAGTTTACTGGTGCAGTGGGCATAGGTAAGAGGACCCGTCGGCTTTACAAAGTGGCCGATTCTGTAAAGCCCCTTATCCAGCCACCATTGGAAGGCTTTAATGTCCTGTCAGGCGGAAAAAGGGGATTTCTGAAAATGTGGGATAGAGGGCACCAGTGGGAGATTTCCTATCCCTAGGCAGCAAGACGCTTTCTATCCAGGCATCAGCTGCCTCAAGGACACCTCCTCCTTCCTCCTCCCCCTCTTTCTGCTGCCAGGATCACACGGCTCTCCACTCCAAAGGATTTCTACAGTTTGCAGCTGTGTCTACACACTTCTCCTGAGACAGGCACATCTGACAGCCTAACAGCACCGCAAAAAGAAAATACAATCTATTTACATCCATAGAACACCTGGGTATGGAACTTGGAATAATCAATTGTCCATCACAGGACACATCCTCCTACTAGCCACACCACCTCTCCCCATGTACACATGTCGGCCTACCGGCCCATACAGACTGCGTTCCAGTTCTCCTGGCTCTGATGAAGAGGTTTTCCTCGAAACGCGTCAGCCTTTCTTAAATACCTACCTCAATATGGGCACACCCCAATTTTAACTTCCTAGTACTTATTTTGTTACCTGTTTTTCCTCTTTTTTTATAATATTATGTAGTATTTGTATGATTTTATATCTATATGACTATATGTCTGTATTCTTTTACTTAAATAAACCATACATTTCTTGATGTAAGCGTCTGATCACGCGCCTTCCATCCACTTCCTACTAAACAGTCCTTTCCAGACCACCCCTGGTCAGCTAAGGCAGCGGGACACGCTCCATCATCTCCCCCAGTCCTATCTCTGACTACAATACTACCTTTGTTTTACAGCAAACGATCTCACAAGCGCAGGAGTATTTTTCACGATATCTTGTTCACACTTTTGTAGTGTGGGATAGCCTGTTGTTCCATATACACCCAATCAGGGTGAGCGATTTTAGAATTTATAGTGGATAGTTGGGAAAGTTGAGCTGCTTGATAGTACCAGAGTATGTTTGGCACACCCACCCCGCCCTGGTCTCTACTGCGGAAGAGAGTCCCCTTGGCAATTCTGTGCCCTTTGGCACCCCATATAAATTTTACGATTTTCGATTGGAAATTCCGGGTGCGTTCCCTAGGGATGGGGATAGGTAAGGATCTAAAGAGATACAGGATGCGGGGTAGTAGGGTAATTTTTACCGAACTCGCCCTGCCTAGCCAGGAAAGGCCCAGTTTGTCCCATGTTGAGAGATCTTCCTCCAATTTGCGAAAGATTGCAGGATAGTTGGTTGAGTAAAGTTTATCTATAGTCTCAGTCAAATTAATCCCTAAATAGGGGAGCTCGGTCTCTGTCCACCCGAACCTAAAGTTGTTTTTAAGCTGAGAGACCAGCTGAGCTGGTAGATTAATATTGAGGGCTAAAGATTTTGAATAATTGACTACGAGTCCCGACACTTTGCCAAAATCATCCAGCACCCTGCATATAATAGGAAGGGAGGTGATAGGCGAGGATATAAAGAGCAAGATGTCGTCGGCGAACAAAGCGCATTTGTGAGATTGTGGTCCACATTGTACTCCTCGTATGTCAGGGTTGTCTCTGATGGAAATGGCCAGGGTCTCGATCATGGCAAAGATTAACGGGGATAAGGGACACCCCTGTCTAGTACCGCGGAGGATTGGGAAGGAATTCGAGTGATATCCCTGCATCTTAATTTTTGCTTCTGAAGTAGAATACAGAGCACCTATTATGTTCATAAAGAACTCACCAAATCCCCATTTCTGCAGGGTAGGGATCAGAAAAGACCATGAGACGGAATTGAACGCCTTCATAAGATCCAGTGAAAGCAAAAGACCCTTTTGTTTGGGACCTCCGTCCCATCCTGATCCCAAGAGCGAGACGACATTGATAGCCCTCCTGATCTGATCCGGTCCCTGTCGCCCGGGAATAAAGCCAATTTCGTCCTTATGAATGTAAAGGCCAATAAAGTTGGAAATCCTGTCAGCTAAAATTTTTGTTAGAATTTTAAGATTATTGTTGATTAAAGATATGGGCCTATAATTGGAGGTGCAACTGGGATCCTTACCTGGTTTAGAGATCACTGTAATGAATGCCGAGTTTGAGGCCTTATCAAGGGGCGCTCCAGATCAGAGATGATTAAAATAGCGAGCTAAGTATGGGGAGAGTGTTAGGGGAAAATGCTTATAATACAGAACAGAGAAGCCGTCAGGGCCTGGGGCCCAGTTGTTTTTAAGGTTTTTAATGACCTGTGCTACTTCTTCCATGGAGATTGGAGCTTCCAACTCATCCCAGTGCTGTTCCCTAAATTTCGGGATCTTCACCGATCCTAAAAAGGAGTCTAGGATGTCGGGAGAAGGTTCCTTCCCCATCTTGCTGTACAGAGTGCGATAGTAGTCATGAAAGGCTTCCATTATTTTTTGGGGGTTCTGTGTGAGTCATTTAATTTTATTTTAGGGAGCGCATGGGTTCTGAGTTTAGGGGTTAATCGTCTCACCAATAAAGAACCTAGTTTATCTTTTTGGTGGTAAAATCGACCCCCCTCCCATCTGAGGCTCTTTTCCGCTATTGCGGTGAGGGCTAGGTTCAAGGCTGTGCATGCTGATTCCAGCCTTTTTACGGTGCTATAGGAAGGTTGGGATTTATGTAATTTGCTTAGGGAGGAAAACTCCCTCTCTAACCTATCAATATCCATCTTGCGAGCCTTGCGAGTGGAATCCCGGACGTTGAATTGGACCGCCGTTCAATGTCAGTAGGAGAAGGGAGTGGTCTGACCAGGCAGAGTCCCTAATGTCCGACCTATGCACCAGTGGAACATATTGTTGTAGAATAAAATAATGGTCTATTCTAGAAAAGGATTGATGCGGGTTGGAGTAGTGCGTATAGTCCCGCGCCCTTGGATTCATTTACCTCCAGATATCCACCAAACCGTGATGGAATATCTGTCTGGCCACATTAAGACTCTGCCTGGTAGGACGAACCCGGTTCTTGCCTGGGGGATGGGATTTATCGATTCCTGCATCGAAGGCTAGGTTGGAGTCTCCTCCATAAATGACAAGGCCTTCAGTATGCGGTGCTAGTGTGTGGAAGAGGGATTTAAAGAACTTAGCTTTGTTTGGTGCGTAATATGAATATGAGTAAAGTTGTTCCTCTATGAGGACCTTCACCAGCAAAAATCTACCCTCCGAGATCTCTGATTTCAGATACCAGGGAGAACTGAGTTTTGCAAGAAAAGAACAGGCCAACGCCTTTGGTCTTATTGTCAGAGTTTGCTAAATTAAATCTGGGGAATTTGGCATGAATGAATGAAGGGGTATAGGATTTAGGGAAATGGGTTTCCTGCAAGAATAATATGTCTATATTTTGGGTATGATAATGTTGGAAGATTTTCCTTCGTTTCACAGGGGAATTAAGTCCCTGAACATTGTGGGTGGTAATGCGCAGAGCTGGTCTATGTGTGGTGGGGTCAGCCATGGAGCAGTATAGAGGGGCAAGCGGGCGATCCCCGACCACTTACCTTCGTATCCAGGGTGAGTTCCAGAGCTCGAGCTGCGAAAAGGTTTACCGTGTCATTCAACTGGATCCTGCAAAGGAGCGAGACCACTGCCGTCACTGAAAGAAAAATAGAGAGGTGAAAAAGGAATAACATCAAAATACAACATGGGGATGTTGGAGTGAGAGGAGATTTGAGAGATCTTCCCCCAGCTCAATGCCTCTGTGACCATCCAAACCAGCCTGGTGGATCTAGCCTAGCTGGATGCACTTTTTCTCCCCATAAAGTTTTGTGCCTGTCCGGCCGCCTGGCTCCCTCAGACCCTGCCTGTGCCTGTGCCTGTGATACGCCGCAACATCGATGCTGCTGCCGCCTGGATAGCGAGAGCTTAGTTAAGGACGGCGCTGGTAACCCCCCGCTTTGGAGTAGCGAGGAGGAACTTGAGACGCCGCCGTGTCCAGAAAGGTTGCCGGGGCAACGGCTCTGACGCCTGTGAGGGGAGGTGGCGGAGACGGAGAGGGCGTTTGCCGATTGTAACAGAGGCGACTATCAGGAGAGTCCCTGCGCTGCCCAGGGGACCCGGCAGTACTATGGTACCAACTACCCTTCTTTATTTATAAGGTGGTCTCCTCTCTCCCACCGGGAGCTGAACCGCTGCCTTTGATGTGGAGGGGAGGGGATCCAGGTGGCCTGATATATTGCTATATAGCGGCTTGCCCCCTGTGAGGGAGAGAGACATCAACTGGCTTGTGGAGGGCTGCACAAACAGGGCAGATTCTTATCCATGGGTATAATGCAAAAATTCTAACAGTGTTGAATCATTCATCACACTAGGCAGGGTGATAGCCCTAATGCTGACTGAACTCTAGCAGGATAATATTGGGACTGTAATATTACTAAAAACTAGGTCAGTCTAGAGGTTGTTAAATCCTTTTCACATACTCCCCTTGCTAATATAACAAATTATGACTAGAAAAAAGGGCGAAGAGTTGCAACAACAGGAGAACACCAGCTCCCAAACGACCCGTACATCCAAAGAGAAGGGAAATCAGGCAGCAGCAGCAGCGGCCAAATTGGAGAAATTTGCGCACCCCTCTACTTCATCACCACTTAAAAGTACTCAGCAACAGCAGGAGAAGTCTTGTGCAGGGGGCCCAGGGGATAGGAAGAGCCTAGGAAAAGGATCGGCGGCAATGCATACCACAAAAACTGCGAGCAGCAAAAGCTCTGCGGGTGAGCCCTCAGGAATAGCAACTAACAATGTCGCTGAACAAAACGCATCAGAAACAGCTGAGCCTACACTGAAAGATGTTTTATGCGCTGTTAATTCATGTAGGGCTTCTCTAAGCGATCTATGCGATCAGCTTAAGGGATTAAAGGAAGAGTTAATAACAGTAAGTCAGGAACTGCAAAGGACTATTGTTAGAACAACTGCACTGGAGGAGAGGTTGAGCCAGGTGGAGGATGATTTAGCTCCAATGAAGTTGGAGCTTAACGCAATGCAAACGCAGATGGGCCTACATAAAGCCAAAATGGAGGAAATGGAAAACAGGGCTCGCAGGAACAACGTGAGGGTGGTGGGCTTACCAGAACGGTGTGAGGGTCCCCACCCTGAGGAGTTCTTGGAGAAATGGCTTAGGGGAATATTCGGGACAGAAACTTTTTCTCACCTCTTTGCTATCGAAAGAGCCCACAGAGTGCCGACGAGAGCCCCATTATCAGGGGGGTATCCCAGGCCAATAATTATGAAACTTTTTAATTTCAAAGATAAGGCAACTTTGATGTGCAGGGCAAAAGAGATGGGGGATATCCTGCACAATGGAGCTAAAATCTTATTCTTCCCCGATTACTCTCCAGACTTGCAGAAACGAAGGGTTGAATTTAGGGATATCAAGCGCAATCTACGGAATTACAAAATTGAATATGCCCTGCTGTATCCGGCATGCTTACGCATTACTGCCCTAGGGGCTACCCATTTTTTTGATACATCAACAGGGGCTACAAAATGACTTGAAGATAACAAAAAGGACCTGTAGAGCCATGGGTTGAATAAGGCTGGTTAAAGCTTGGAAAAGAAAGGAGAATATTTCTGTTTTTTTTTTGCTTTTGTTTTGTAGCATATAGCGGATGGCACGGGGGAGGGGGGAAGGGGGGGGGTGTTACAGATGGATCATGGTTGGGGTTTCACTAATTACACATGTTTTGAGTGTTGTTTTGATGTTTTGGAATTGGGCTGTGGGAGGGGGGGAGGAGGGGAGGAGTCTGGAAGGTGTTGCTTTGATGCCTCGGAATCGGGTTGTGGGAGGGGGGAGGGGGTGAGGAGTTTGGAAGCAAGTCACAAAGTATTTGCTCAGTACTCAAGCAGGGTGTTTTTTATTGAATGGTTGGGAGGAAGGAAAAGGGTCGCTGATAAAGCCCCTAGGGCTAGCCTAGTTAGGCAGGAGGGGGGGTCACAAAAAAGGGTGGGGGAAGGGGGATAGATTAAGCAGAGGTTGGGGGGAGGGGGGTTCATAGTGAGACACAGGATTAGACACCGGGTTGAACGAAAGGCACACGTATTTAGGAGGAGGGGGCCTATAAAAATAAAGCATATTTGCACATGTTGTTTATATCTACAGTTAAATAACACAAGGGGAGGGGGTGGAGCGGTCCCTGGACACGGGGGCCTCTCGCCAATTCCCCCTTTTCACTTTTTCTGTCACAATCACAGAGATGATGGCAAGTACTGTAGACACAATTACACGAATGAATTGCCCCTTTTTTTTCGGGTGTTTTTTTTTTTTTATCTTTTTGGATTTTGAGTTATTTTTTTCTCTTTTTAGATGCCTTTTAAAACTCTAAAAATAGGCTCTTGGAACATTAGGGGTATGGGCGACTCTGCTAAAAAGGCAGCTGTGTTTTTGGCGATGGAAGATTACGGTGTTGAACTGGCTTGCCTGCAGGAAACCCACCTCACTAATGAGACCAAATTACATGTTCGGAGCAACAAATTTCAAGTACAGTACCATTCAGTTCATACCTCTTATTCAAGGGGGGTGAGTATCTTGGTGAGGAGGGGTATTTCATTTTCCTGCAGGGAAGCCAGGATAGACACGCTGGGAAGGTATGTCTTTTTGAACTGTGTTGTGGAAAATAAGCCTCTGGTGATAGCAAATGCTTACATTCCTCCTCCGTTCAAAATAGATACCATGTTGGACCTGCTGGAATTTGTGGATAGTATGGTGGATATTCCTATAATAGTGGTGGGGGACTTTAATGCAGTTCTAGATAACAGCATGGATCGGTTCCCACCCGTGACCCGCGCAGAAAGGGTATCAGAGGGACGCCTAGGTCAACTTCTTGAAGAGATGGGATGGTGTGATTTGTGGAGATCTCACAATCCAAACAGTCGGCAGTACTCCTGCTATTCAGGGTCATATTCCACCCTCTCGCGTATTGATATGGCAGTGGGTAATAGTGAAGCCCTGCGATTAACAGGAAATATAGAGTATAGACCAAGGGGAATATCGGATTATTCACCCCTGACCTTAACCCTAAACTTAAGTATTAGATCTAGTCAGAAAAGGTGGACAATAAACCCACTATGGTTGGACCTGATAAGCAGCCCAGCAGAAGTAGTCTCCAAATTAAAAGAGTTTGTAACATTTAATTCAGGTACAGCACCAGTAGGGGTACTGTGGGATACCCTAAAAGCATATCTTAGGGGACTGCTACACCAGCAGGTTACTATAGTGAAGAAAACATCAAGGTAAGGGCCAGTAGGGAAGCCATGGAAGCAGAAGCACAATATGTGCTAGATCCAGACCCTGAAAAACAGGAGATTTGGCTCAATAAACAACAAGAGTATAAAGAAGTAATCAACAGAAGAGCAGAGAATAAGAGACTCTTCCAGATACAAAACTACTTTGGTGAGGGGGAGAAAGTAGGCCGGATGCTCGCTCTTTTAATTAAGTCTAATCTATCCTCATCGGCCATCTCTTCAATTAAGACATCGGCCGTAAAGATTACATCTGATCCCGCCGAAGTCTTACAAATTTTCTCTACATTCTATAGAGATCTGTACAGGTCGCGCCGGGGTTCGAACCGGCGCGAGATGGACGGATTCTTAAAAGGGGTAGACCTGCCCGCAATCTCAGAGAGGGACAGGAGAGACATGGACTCCCCTTTGGCTCTAGAGGAGCTGCAAAAGGCAGTCGCGGAGTTGTCAGGCCAGAAATCTCAGGGCCCGGACGGGCTGCCGCTGGAAATTTATAGGAAATACGGGGAGGTCCTGCTCCCGGAGCTTCTAAAAGTGCTGGAGTAGACGATCAAGGATGGAAGGTTGCCCCTATCAATGTCGGAGGCCGACATAGTAGTGATCCCAAAGGAGGGGAAAGATCAATCGGAAGTTTCTTCGTACAGACCCATATCCCTGCTGTGTACAGATGTCAAGATTATCGCAAGGGTGCTGGCATCCAGATTAAATAAATATATCGCAAAACTTGTGCACCCGGACCAATCGGGGTTTATCCCCGGCCGGTCCACTAGCACAAATATCAGAAGGGCTTATCTGAATCTTCAGGTACCAACAGAACGCGGGATCCAGAGCTATATTGTCTTTGGATGCTGCTAAGGCCTTCGATAGCCTGGAATAGGAATATCTCTGGAGGGTACTGGAGAAGTTTGGATTCTGGCCTGTATTTATTAGCTGGTTAAAAATTCTATACAACCACCCAAGGGCAAGGCTCAAGATAAACGGCGAATACTCGGAAAGTTTCCCCCTCGAAAGAGGGACAAGACAGGAGTGCCCCTTATCTCCTTTGCTGTTTGTCTTGGGCATGAAGCAACTGGTGGGAGCAGTGAGATCATCATCTGAAATACAGGGATTTCAAAGAAAAGGGAGGGAAGAGAGAATAGCGCTTTTCGCAGATGACATTATATTCTTCCTGGGGGATACGACCTCCTCATTGAAGAAAGTGACGCAGCTAGTGGAGGACTTTGGAAAGTTCTCGGGATTAGCTATTAACTGGGAGAAGTCATCGCTTCTACCGGTTGATCTATTGGCTAAACCTACCTCGATGTGTCTGTCTCAATTGAAGGTTACAGGGAAAATGAAATATCTTGGTGTTGTGCTGTCCAAGGACCCCGGTGCATTTATTGAGGACAATTTGGTCCCTCTCTTATCAAAATTCAAGAGAAAATGCGACACTTGGAGTAGACTCCCTTTGTCTGTGGCAGGTCGAGCCAATTTGATAAAAATGGTTTGGATGCCGCAGTTGCTATATTTACTCCACAACTCCCCTGTTTGGATCGGGGAGAAGTGGTTTCAAAAGATCCAATCCCTCTTCAGGGAGCTAATATGGAAAAAAGGGCAGGCCAGGATTGGCCTACAAAAACTGCAGCGTCCCGACACGGAGGGGGGACTGGGGGTTCCCCAACCGTTTATCTATTTCCTGGCAGCTCAGTTGCAACAATTGGGTGGATGTGCCACTGAGGGAGGGGGAAGCAACAATGTTAAAATTATTCTACAGGGGAACTCACAAAGCTCATTAGCAGGAGCACTGGAGGCAGATTCACTGCAAGGAGAAATCCCGACATTCAAAATGATCACTAGGGCTTGGCAGACAGCTAGGAAAATAATGGGGTATAAAGGAATCTCAGAATATTCGCCAATGTGGAACAACAAACAATTGCATGAATTACTAACAGTCGATAGGAATAAGACGTGGGAAAGGTGTGGGATAAGCCGGCTGATACAACTATATGAAGGGGATACTCTGAAATCTTTTGAGGATCTGAGACATGAGTATGGGATACCAAACCAGGTATTCTATAGCTACCTACAGATTAGGCATGCCTTGAACAAACAGTTCAGCAGACAACCCCCAATATGGTGCAGGATTTCACTACTACAAACAATAATTAAGTCAGAGACCACCAATGGCTTAATTACAGAGATATACACCCAACTAATAAAGAGAAGAAATATGAAGGTTGGCCTATCGGGGGGAAGGGACAAGTGGGCGGCCGATGTGGGGGAGATAACGGACGAACAGTGGAAGAGGATTCTTGAATTTGGATCAGAGGTGTCGGTTTCTCCCTCACAAAAAGCCTCCCACCTGTTGTTGCTGCACAGATCCCACTATACACCAAAAAAGCTGTTTATGTTTGGTCGTAGAACTAATGATGAGTGCCCTAGATGCAGAGGAACAGGCGACCTAATCCATATGGTCTGGAGGTGCCCAAAACTTGTTAGGTACTGGACGGAGATTCTAAAGAAAATAAATACTACGTTTAGAGTTAATTTAGAGCTTGACCCTAAGATCTGTGTGCTGGGCCACGTTAACAACAGGATGAGGGATAGAAGCACAGCCGTAGCTATAGCAAGATGCTTGTTTCAAGCCAGAAAATTAATAGCACAAGCCTGGCAATCAAGAACACCCCCAACCCCGGAAGCCTGGGTTGGAACTGTCAACTCTACAATATGGAGCGAAAGGGCATTCTACACAAGGCTAGGCAATTATAATATGTTCGTGAAGCTATGAAATCCGTGGATCCAAGCAATGCCATGCTCTTTACCAGCGCTATTTCAGCGCTGAGAACAATTGTCTTTCTACCAAGGCAGAGAAGTTGTATTAGACATAGTATAGAATCTTGAAGCCAAGAGAAAACAATGAATAATAGCCTGATAAAAGGTGTGCCTCGGAATAATTAGGGTGGGTCATTGGGGGGTGGGGGGAGGGAGGTTTATTAGGCCGAAAAGCAATAATGTACAGTCATGTATAAAAGAAAAAAAAAAAAAAGAGAGAGGTGAAAAAGAGAAAGAGAACAGGGAAGAGAGATGGTAGAAATGATCTCTGGGGGAGAGGGGAAATCAGACCCGTCCCACCTAGAGATACAATTATGGTGTCCCCCCTCTGGTGGGGGATTTCCTGACCAGAAGCGGAAAAACCAAAACTGTTAACGGCTTCGAGTATGGGAGGAGGTGCATTGGACCCGCTCTGTCCTCCACGCCCCTAAATTCTAACTAGTAAAAAGTAAGATGGAGTTAAAAGCACAAGCAATCAGGATGTCTGACCCGTATAACCTCAAACAGATAGGTCAGAAACCAGGGGTAAATCAGGGTGTGGGCAAGGGAATTGGGGTATGCAAGAGAATGAGTAACAAACAATGTGGGACTGTGATCTGTGATTCTGGTCGTGAACCAGCCATGGGAGCCCAGATGGGGAAATCGGACAGAACATAGGGAGGAGGGGGAGGAAAGCCCCATGGTTAGTTACTGAGCCGCACCAATGGTGACGAGAGGGGGCTAAGAAAGTTCCCTCTAGGTGCTCGATGCAAGTGCCCCTGGTCCAGAAAGAAAAAATTTTTTAAAAGACAATCTCATGAAATTTTCTTCCGACCTAGGTGAAGTTCACTTCGTTTGACAGATTTGATATCGCTCGAATTTGGGGACTTGAAGGGAGTCCAGGGAGTCTCAGGAGGTGCCATGGCCAAGGATAGGGGAGTCTCCAATTTGTGAGCACGGATGTCGGGGATGAGGCTTTTGATACGCATCTGTACTGCTTCAGGAACATCCGTGACAGAGTCAGGCAGTCCCCTAATTCTGAAATTAAGTCTCCTGGACCTGTTTTCGAGGTCATCGATTTTTGCCATTTTGCCTCTAGTTGGTCATGCAGTTCTTGAAATCGATCGGTATTTTGGTTCACCCGGTCGATCATGGCATCCACTTTATTTTCAATGTTGTCGATGCGAGTGCCTAGAAGTTGGAGGTCTGCTTTAATATCGGAGGTAATTCTGGCTGCAGTCTGTGTTAAGCTCCTATCTAGCATCTCTGCAAATTTTGTGAACATAAAAGTAATGTCCTGGGGCTGTGAGGTGAGTTGATCAGTCCCCTGACATAAGACATTAGGCCTGTTGGTGTGTGCTCCTGAGGATATGAGCCCCTGCATGTCATCCAGGGTTTGGTCCAGAAGTGAGACTGTGGTGGCTGGGGATAGTGGGCCCCCACACATAATGGGTGAGGGGGCCTCTCCACATACCTCCCCATGTAAAGTGTCCCTCCATGAAGCTGAGCAGGGGATCCCTGTGTGAGGCGGCCGATCCGCCGCCATCTTGGATTTTTGGCCTTTCCAGGGGAAGCCTCTGGGAGTGCTATTAGGGCTCGTACTGCCTCTGTATATGTCCTCACAATGTTCCCCGAGGTTTCCTGTCCCCTCCGGTCCCATGCGGGCTAGTGTGCTTGTTGCAGAGGGCGCAGATTGCTCGGAGCGGGACGGAGCTCCGTGTTCAGGCGGCCATCACACAGAGCGCCGCGCATGCGCCTCAACTCCTAAATATTTTAAGGTTCTAGGCTGCCAAGTAAATGCGCATAATGGACATAACGTCCTGGCTTCACTTGAAGGTATAGAGATATTAAGTACCTCAGATTTCAACATAATAATTTTAAAGTTAGAAAAGGATTGAAGTGTTCGTAGGGAAGAGTAATCCTAGGTTGCTGAATATAGAACAAAATATCATCTGCATACGGTGAAAATGTATGCTCTACCTCTTTAATTTTCACTCCATGAATGTTATGATTATGCCTTATTATTAGAGCAATAATTGCCATTATTGCCAGCAAAAAACAAATCCTGGACAGCCGCACACCAATAAAGCATCTTTATTGTAAATTAAATCCAGTACAGTCAGTTCATTTAGGCAAAAGCAGGGATGAGTACTGACGCGTTTCACACCTTATATCGGTGCTTAGTGATAGCTCAAATAACATAGTTTGACTGTGTATATATAGGCATTGGTGTCCAATCAAAACGACGTTTTGGAAACACCCTCCCTACACAATCAGACTATGAATGAGGAACACCTGAGAGGAGAACCCAACAGAAAAGATATCAGTATCAAAGTACTGTTTTCCATATATATCTTTATGTGTGGTTTTCATACTTTGATCAAAGAGTCCTCTCTCTAAGATGCTCTCATATTGATAAAAAAATCAATTGTGAAAGAACAGAAAACATTTATATAACATGAATCAATAAATAGATAGCATACTAAAGCACTAAATTGACAAAACCTATCCAATCAGTGCACCTGTTCTAACCTCAAAGATATACAATTATTCGCCTAATAAATAAATCACGGCCATTTTTCAAAAGACCACATTTAAAATAATTGTTATTTGGAATACTGTATTTATTCCTATTACACATCCATAAAGAGATAAACACAAGATGCCGACACTGAGTCCATATATTCTATTGTCAAATCTATGAGGACATATGTTATGACTTTATATTCCCTGCATAGAGTGCTGGGAACTAAAAATAGACTTTATGTTCCCTGCCTAAAACGCTTGGAACTAAAAATAAGCCAAAGAAAAGAAAAGGCGCTCGACCGTTCAGTGTGTGGATGTGGTTTGGAGTCTTGCTGTATCACTGGAGGGATACAGAAACTTCAAATCTAGAAGAGAAAAGTATAGAGACCATTCAAGGGGTATATGTATATACATACCCACATGTAAATCTTGTGTATGGTCTGCGTTGACATAGAAAGAGCAGCGCAGAGCATGAAAATGGAAAAATAAATACAAAAAAAAGAAAAAATTTATTATTAAAAATAATTTTAGTTCCCAGCACTCTATGCAGGGAATATAAAGTCATAACACATGTCCTCATAGATTTTACAATAGAATATATGGACTCAGTGTTGCCATCTTGGGTGTATCTCTTTATGGATGTGTAATAGGAATAAATACAATATTCCAAATAACAATTATTTTAAATATGGTCTTTTGAAAAATGGCCATAATTCATTCATTAAGTGAATAATTGTATATATTTTAGGTTAGAACAGGTGCACTGGTTGGATAGGTTTTGTCAATTTAGGTCTTTAGTGTGCTATCTATTTATTGATTTATGTTATATAAATGTTTTCTGTTCTTTCAGAATTGATTTCTTTATCCATATGAGAGTATCTTAGAGAGAGGACCCTTTGAGCAAAGTATGAAAACCATACATAAAGAAATATATGGTAAACAGTACTTTGATACTAATATCCTTTCTGTTGGGTTCTCCTCTCAGGTGTTCCTCATTCATAGTCTGATTGTGTAGGGAGGGTGTTTCCAGTATGTCGTTTTGATTGGACACCAATGCCTATTATTATACACAGTCAAACTGTTATTTGAGCTATTACTAAGCACCAACATATGGTGTGAAACGTGTCAGTTACTCATCCCTGCTTTTGCCTAAATGAACTGACTGTACTAGATTTTATTTCCAATAAAGATGCCTTATTGGTGTGTGGCCGTCCAGGATTTGTTTTTTTGCTTCTATGCCTCATTATTGAAAGAAAAGGTTCTAATGAAATGGCAAACAGGGTTGAAAGAGGACTTCCCGGTCGTGTGCCATTACTAAGTGTAAATGATTCACTGAGTGAGCCATTTACCCTTATCCTAGCGGACGGAGATGCATAAAGAAAAAATGCGATAAAGCATCATTGGGCCAAAACCCATAAACTTCAAAGTTGTCCTTAAATAGTCCCAGTCAACCCTATCAAATGCTTTTTCAGCATCAGTAGAGAGTAACAGGGTGGGCTGGGAACACTTCCTGTAATGAAAGATAATGGACAAAGTCTGTGACAAATTATCTCTTGCCTCGCGACGGAGGATAAAACCTGTTTAATCTGGATTAATCCAGCGCGGGAGCAGCGGAAGTAATCTATTCGCCAATATCTTCGAGTAAAGTTTTATATCTAAATTAAGTATAGAAATAGGTTGGTAACTCCCACATCTTTTCCTGGTTTTGGGACAACAGTAATATACGCTGTTAGTGATTCCGGACAGAATCCCGCTGCACCCACGATAGAATTAGCATATAAAGTCAAATGTGATATTAATTTACGCTGGAACTGTTTGTAATATGAAACCGTGTATCCGTCCGGACACAGTGCTTTACCTAGAGGCATAGATTTTAAAACAGTATTAAATTCTTCTTCTGAGAAATTAGTTTCCAACTTTTTAATGATATTCACGGGAAGTTTAGGTAGCCCTGCCTTTTTTAAATATTGTATAATTTTTTACATTTTTCCTCGAGAGAGTGTGTCACACCATCACCTTTCACGTTGTAAAGATCTTTATAATACATGCAGAAAGCTTGTAGTGGTGAGTACTAAATCTTCCGAGGCAGATCAAATTTTTGCTATATAATTTCCGGATTTTTTTCTTTTAAAGAACGGGCTCAGTGGCATTGTTAGGTGGGTTGCGGGGGGTGCGGGCCGCACCCGGGTGAAACCCGCCAGAGGGGTGACACCCGTAGGTAGCGGCACGCACTGCTAACACTGCCCGTTGCCCTGATCTGCGCCTCAGGTCTTGCGCTGTGTCCCTCAGCACAGCGGACTGAAGCTGCCTCCCCCTCCTCTCCACACAAGAGGAGGAGGAGCCTGAGGGACACACACGGCTGTGTGTATCTGTCCGTGCTGTTCTGAGGTCTGTAAACTTTATGTATATGTGGGTGGACATGTGCAGGGGGTGTCTATACTAATGGGGGTCTGCACTGAGGGGAGATTCTATACTAATGGTGGGGTCTGCACTGAGGGGGGTGTCTATACTAATGGGGGGTCTGCACTGAGGGGGGATTCTGTACTAATGGGGGGTCTGCACTGAGGGGGGATTCTATACTAATGGGGGGTCTGCACTGAGGGGGGATTCTATACCTAATGGGGTCTGCACTGAGGGGGGATTCTATACTAATGGGGGCTCTGCACTGAGGGGGGTGTCTATACTAATGGGGGGTCTGCACTGAGGGGGGTGTCTATACTAATGGGGGTCTGCACTGAGGGGGGATTCTATACTAATGGGGAGTCTGCACTGAGGGGGGTGTCTATACTAATGGGGGGTCTGCATTGAGGGGGGATTCTATACTAATGGGGGGTCTGCACTGAGGGGGGATTCTATACTAATGGGGGGTCTGCCCTGAGGGGGGTGTCTATACTAATGGGGGGTCTGCACTGAGCGGGGATTCTATACTAATGGGGGGTCTGCCCTGAGGGGGGTGTCTATACTAATGGGGGGGTCTGCATTAAAGGGGGATTCTATACTAATGGAGGGTCTGCACTGAGGGGGTATTCTATACTAATGGGGGGTCTGCCCTGAGGGGGGTGTCTATACTAATGGGGGTCTGCACTGAGGGGGGATTCTATACTAATGGGGGGTCTGCACTGAGGGGGGATTCTATACTAATGGGGGGTCTGCACTGAGGGGGGATTCTATATTAATGAGGGGGTCTGCACTGAGGGGGGATTCTATACTAATGGGGGGTCTGCACTGAGGGGGGATTCTATACTAATGGGGGTTCTGCACTGAGGGGGGATTTTATACTGATGGGGTCTGCACTAAGGGGGGATTCTATACTGATGGGGGTGTCTGCACTGACGGGGGATTCTATACTAATGGGGGGTCTGCACTGAGAGGGGGATTCCATAATGATGGGGGTCAGCACTGTGGGGGTGTGTATGTACTGATGGGGGGTCTGCACTGAGGTGGGAGGTTGATACTGATGGAGGGGGTCTGCAGACTCTGCACTGGGGGAGGGTGTCTGTACTGATGGGGGGTCTGCAATAAGGGAGGGGAGTCTGTACTGAGGGAGGGGGTCAGTACTTAGTGGGGGGTCTATACTGAGGAAAGGGGGTCTGTACTGATGGAGGGGGGTCTGTACTGATGGAGGGGGGTCTGTACTGAGGGAGGGGAGTCTGTACTTAGTGGGGGGGGTCTATATTGATGGAAGGGGGTCTGTACTGAGGGAGGGGGCTATATTGATGGAGTGGGGTCTGTAGTTAGTGGAGGGAGGTCTGTACTGAGGTAGTTAGTGGAGGAGGGGGTGACACCAATTTTTTCCGCACCGGGTGACACCAACCCTAGTGACGCCACTGAACGGGCTAACATATTACCCGGTTTATCCCCCCATTCATATAATCGTTGTGAAATAACCTGATATTGTCTTTTCTGGTCTAGGTCTAATAAAGATTTAATTTCTTCACGTTTCTGCATTAAGTTTTGGCTACTGACTGCCCATTTGGGTGTGCCAGGAAAAGCTTCCGCCCACTTTATAAACAACAATAATCATAAAATCCATGCATATCGTGTGAAAGGGATAAGAGGGTTGTGGGAAATGACCTCTTAAGGGTTCTTAGGGCACCTTGAGCATGGTATCTGTTACAAAGCGGATATGTGAGGCAAAAATTTCTAGAGTCGTTCGTAAACCCATATGTAGTGAACACCTTATTGATCACCTGTACCATCCCTCCTTTTGAGATATGGGCTTGCCCATGGCTCAATAACGCAGCATATCTAAATAGTGATGTAGGTAAGATGGGTTTACCTTCTGTACTTGTATATATACCATTGACCAGCGTTGTCCCTTTAGATAACCACTTTTGTTTTTCACCTGCCGGTGATGTTTTCTGCATTTCCGATAACCATGTTTTATCAATAGTTTTCCGTACCTCATCATTTTCTTGGGGACCTGTATAGTATATGTGTGGTTTTTTTTGCGGTCTTGTAGTAGCTTCCCTTGCGGTCTTTGTCTCTTAGTGCATTCCCTAGAGTAATTGGATCTGTTCCCTTTCTGTGTGCTGTACATTTACAAATAGCCACTTATGTTGGTTTTTGTACATTTTCTAGAAGGGCCAGGATAAGATCTCTATGTGAGATTGGTTTACCTGTGGACGTAATCATACCCCTATTTTTCCATTGTTGGGCAAATATGTGTATAGTAGAAAAAGCGTATTGGCTGTCTGTATAAATGTTTTTTTTCTTCCCTTCCCCCAGACTACAGGCCCTGGATAGGGCAATAATTTCAGCTTGTTGTGTAGAGTAGGAACTGGGAAGGGGTCTGGCTTCAATGACCTGGTCATGTGTTACTATAGCGTATGCCGTTTGATTTACCCCTTTATCGTCCTTTTTACAAGACCCATCAACACAAAAGGTAATGTCAGCATCTAGAAAGGGAACATCAGTGAGAACCCACAATGAGGTGCTTTACCTTCGTAAATGCATCCTCTGCTTGCACATTCCAGTGAATGGAATCTTTTGCAGCCATTAGTGAACCATAGATGAGATCAGAAAGAGGCTCCACCTCCGTAGCATAATTTGCTATCAATGCTCTACAGACATTTGCCATGCCAAGAAATGACATAATTTCTTTTTTGGTATGTGATTTAGGGACTTGAAGGATGGCCTCTTTTCGAATCTCATGCAAAAGTCTACCTTCTTGAGATAAAATGTAACCCAGGTATTTCACCTTTTCTTTCCACAGTTGTAATTAGTCTTTGCTGACCTTTTGACCTTGGTCTGCGAGGAAATGCATCAGAACCAAGGTAATTTTACATACATTACTACCAGAATGTCATCCACATACAAGAGAATTTAACTCACACTGGGAGGTACAAACCGAGACAAATTATTGGACATTCTTTGTGAGAAGGTAGTTGGACTTTCACAATATCCCTGGGATAACCTAGTGTATGTGTACCTTTTTTTTTGTTTTTCCGTGTACATAAATGCAACCCAGAACTGACTGTCTTCGTGTAAGGGAATGAAAAAGAAGGATTACTGTTATCGATAACAGAAAATACCTTGTTCTCTGGGTAGAGCTCGTTCAGGAGGACATGTATGTCTGGGACCACCGGGGCCCTCGGTAATACGGCCCTATTGACTGCCTGTAAATCCTGCACGAGTCTCCACCCATCTTTCTCTCCCTTATGCTTCCTATACCTCTGAATCCCTCTGGATTTTAGTTTCTCATCTGTCAGTTGGACCCAGTTCATGATAAGTTCTCCTAGCTCATGCCATGATACCTTGGGATTCTGGGTGACCGAAACACAAGGTACAGTATCCTGCCTGTATATTTGCAGAATAGGCTGTGGTAGGAGACAAGTAGCCACGCTATTTCCTTCCTTATCACAGTACAGGCTTTTTAAGAGAACTTCAGTGTTAGTGAGACTCATTAACTGTTTCTCATAGGACTTATCGGGCCCAGAGGTCTTTTTGTAATACATGGTGCAATAGAGGTTTGTCTGGACCTTATACCTTTTCCTCACAGACTCTTTGTCAATTATTTCTGCCAGGGTTTTGGGTATATTTAATCCCTCAGTTTGCAAATTCCAGGCTGTACCAGTATCAGGGCTCATTATCCACGGCTGTGATTTGTTTTTCACACAGACGATGGGCTCTGAGACCTCCCTCCACTGGTAAGACAGAAATATCAAGAGCGTGCAACATGTCTCTACCCAACAAATTAACAGGACATTTAGTCAAAATGACAATTTTACACTGATCCTTTTTACCTGTCTGTGGATCTTCCACAGTAAGGCCTTCAGACATGACCTCCTGGTGCATCAACCCATTTTGCAGATTTTACATATCCAGCGGGTGTATTAGGGTCCTACAAGCCCCAGTATCACAGAGAAATGTTAGCCATCTACCCTTCACAACCAAGATTATTTCTGACTTGACATGCAAACATGTTTCAACAGTGCAACACATCCAAAATTTCAGATTCTTTCTCATCAATTTCCTCTGTATCTCTCTCTCTGCAGACATACCAACATCTTCTAGTCATGCTTCTTCCTCTCTATTTGACCTACATTCTTTTGCCAAGTGACCTTTTTTTACCTCACAGGAAACACTCCCCTCTCTTCTTTTTCCCCTCATAATCTTGAATGCGGGGCCTTGTTCAGGTGTTTCCTATCCTTCTGTTCTCCTTCTCAATGACATACACATCATTACCTTCACCTGCCATAAGCACTTTCCCTTTCTTTACTCTCTTTTTTGATTAGAAGTGCCGTTCAGCATGCCTCGCATACTCAATCAGCTCCTGAAGGCTGCAGATCCTATGGTTGATCATGTGTTTGGTAACAAACTTGATATAGGGGCAAGCAGCCCCTTCAAGATTGCATCTAATAGCTGTTGCTCATATGGGCTATCGTTTACTTGATTTACTGGGACTTCTATTCCTGAGTGATTATTGAAAATCTCCCTCATCCTAACAATGAAATTGTTCACTGTTTCCTCTTCTCCCTGCACACACTAATTTATAATGGACCAGTCGGCTCGACATATCCATCTATTCTCTATCCTTGTTATAAGAGCATTTCTCCTGTTTTCTAGTGCTGCATCATCATGAGGCAACACAACTCCCTGGTTGTTTAATCCACTCCAATCTCCCACTACATGATGCCAGTCGGGACCCAGGATCTGTCTGATGACCTGCTCTATTTCCCTCCCATTAAGATGATAGTTAGCAATCATTCCCATGATACCATCCCTGATTTGAGCTATGTTGACCTTGGGATGTGGTACCCCTTCAGTAGTTTTTTTAACATCCTTGAGGGTCCAGGGGCGATAGACCATCATAGTGTTGGGGACTACTATACCTCCTAAATTTTGTCCTGCCCTAGGGTTGGGAACTTCAATTAGTGGAAATTCTTCCTCTCCACATTCTGTTTGTTCCCCTGCTGAGGGGGATATCAATTGGTTCACCAGGTCCCCGAAAAATTTTGTAACAGTTGCTGTAAAGGGGGTCTCTTGTGGACTACTCTGGACAGCAAGAGTCATCTTGAGAGGGGGTTTAGCTGCAGCCATAAGAGAATCGGTTGCATCTGCGGGTGACCCAGGTGACCACGGGGGAACAACAAACAGTGGAGAGTCAGGTTGCATTTGGTTTGTTACGTTTTGTTCAGTTAATACTTGCTGAACTAAACTTCAGAGGACGGTCATATTATTGTCCTCCTCTTTGTTCAAAAACATAGTCTTTTTATGGCTTTCTGAATTTAACCTATGGTTAGCCTCCTCAAGCCATTTCTTTGCCTGGGGAAGGCCTAATTTCTTCTGTTTTCTTATTTTGTGCCGGCATAATTTTTAAGCTTTCTACACAGTATTACACAATAATCCTTATTTAAAAACGCATCAAAATCATACTTTGTTTTCAAACATTTTAGGAAATGTCACATTCTCTTTGTCTAGACTACACATATACTTAACATCTTCATTCATACCAACAGATTTTCCATTGAATCATACCTACTTTGTTTATCGTGCACAGGGAGTTCTTTTTTTGTTAATGTCTTCTCACAATGACACAACACACGCACACAGTATCTTATCACTTGCAATCACTCACAGACTTTCTAGTCATGATATATCACTTCTAGATTACTGATCTTGTGTATTGCTAAAACACTGGTGTCTTAGAGAATTACAGAATTACGAGGAGACTGAGTTCTCCTGACTGTTCTTTCATCATTGCTTAATACTTCACTAACTTGTAGAGAGCATTTACAGAATTACAAGGAGACTAATTTCTCCCAACTGTTCTTTCATCCTATCAAAACATTTAATATTTTAGTCCTTGATCCAAGGGTATTTATGTGTCTGCTCAGGATTAATACAACATATCAGGCTGGCATGAACACTGCAGCCCGCCAAATGTCCTCTGTTTGTTACCTGGAAATCTATCAGGCCACACCCTTGTATCAGGGGGGGGGGTTCTTTATCTGTAAGTATTTTTGATCCAAGGGTATTTATATGCCTGGAAAGCTATCAGGCCACACCCTTGTATCAACGGGGGGTTCTTTATCTGGAAGTATTTTTGATCCAAGGGTATTTATATGCCTAGAAATCTATCAGGCCACACCCTTGTATCAACAGGGGGTTCTTTAGGTTTTGATCTAGGAGTATTTATGTGCCCCCAAGGGATTTTCTGCAGTTTACAAGGCTGTCTGGATCTAAGATCCAATTGACAAATTTCCTTTATCTGCACCCGGATATTAGTATGGGACCATACCCCTATATCAAATGACAATTAACCAGAAGAAACAAACAAGAACACACAAGAGAGAACACCCGCAGTGCTCGACTGCCACCAGGTCGCCCTGAGCGCGTCTTCCCAAAACGCGGGCTAGTCACTAGGTCTGCCCATCCAGGATGGCCACAGATGGATCTATACGGGGAATACGTGACGTGACCACTTATTTCCCCTCAACAAGAGTAAAGCAGATAGGACAGAAACAGGGAAATCGGACTCCCGGCTTTTCGAAGGACCAAATTGTTAGGGAAATAATTCACCGTCTCAGACCGTCCTCGGGCATCAAGGTAATATTTATTGCATATGCAAGAGAAATGAATTGCATTACATGTTCATGCTGTCATCGTCATTTCTAAGGAAAATACTGTGGTACATGTCTTTTTTATAAGCCCTGGACAACCCCCTTTCCTGTCTTAAAACATGCCCAGTCCCATGTATTTTCAACTTTATTCTGGACACAACAGGAAAGGTGGAAGTGTCTGTTACAGACTTTATCTTCATCTAACAATGGTTACAGGATACTGACTTGAAAACTCCCCAAGCCAACACAAAAATACAGGATATATTAAAAAAACTGCACATCTAAGCTAAAATAGTGCTGACTCCATTTTATTAGTAGTCTTTAGCTCAATCCTAGATTCATAGCTTATTTCTAGGCCATGATAAACAAAATGGAGTTTTTCATAACTGACATTTAAAGTATAATTTCTCTAACAACCGCCTCTCCGCCAATCAGGAAGCCCGGGTGTGTTACCTGTTACCTGTCACCTGATAGGCATCCAATCACAGCGCCTGTTGTTTTAGCCAATCAGGAGGAGACCAATGGAGCACACAGCTCACAACGGTCACCCTCTGCCCCACCGAGATAGGGTAAGGGCAGGGGGGTCACAGTGTTAACTCCTAAACGGGCACAGTGGCGGTATTTGATGGGCACAGTGGCAGCATTTGATGGGCACAGTGGCAGCATTTGATGGGCACAGTGGCAGCATGTGATGGGCACAGTGTCAGCATTTGATCGGCACAGTGGCAGCGTTTGATGGGCTCGGTGGCAGAATTTGATGGGCACAGTGGCAGCAATTGATGTCACAGTGGCAGCATTTGATGGGCACAATGGCTGAATTTGATGGGCACAGTGGCTGCAATTGATGGGCACAGTGGTTGTGTTTGATGGCACAGTGGATGCAGTTGATGGGCACAGTGAGGCTGCAATTGATGGGCACAGAGAGGCTGCAATTAATGTTTTTTTTTTTTTTCTGAATTTTTCAGTTTGTTTGCACCCCCCAAAAATTTGGAGCACCAGGTGCCACTGTATACAGGTGTGTGTGTGTGGGGGCTGACATATACAGGTGTGTGGGGGACTGACATATAAACAGGTGTGTGTGGGGGGGTTGATGTATATACAGGTGTGTGGGGGGGCTGACATATATACAGGTGTGTGTGTGGGGGGGGCTAGCATATATACTGGTGTGAGGAAGGCTAACATATATACGGGATTGAGGGGGGCTGAGTGCGTACAGGTGGGGTGGCTGATGTGTATTCGGTAGGATGGCCCATGGGCAAGCCCTGTTGACTTTTGGTGGTCAGGATCGCACCCCCATACACCATCTATATATACAGCCCCCCATACACCACCCATATATACAGTTCTTACCCCTCCACTCCATAAACCATCTATATATACAGTCCTCACCCCCATCCCTCCCCTCTATACACCATCCATATACACAGTCCTCACCCCTCCCCTCCATACACCATCCATATATACAGTACAGTTATCACTCCCCCATACACCATCTATGTATACAGACCCCCATCCGTATATACAGTCCTTATCCCCTTCCCTCCATACACCATCCATATATACAGTCCTCACCCCTCCCCTCTATACACCATCTATATCTACAGTTCTCACTCCCCTCATATACCATTTATATATACAGTCCTTATCCCCTTCCCTCCATACACCATCCATATAAACAGTCCTCACCCCCCCTATTCACTGTCCATATTTACAGTCCTCACCCCTGCCCTCTATACACTATCCATACATACAGTCTTCACCCCCCCATACACCATCCATATATACAGTTCTTACCCCCTTCCCTCCATACATCATTGATCCATGTATACAGTCTTACCCCCCCCCATACACCATCCATATTTACAGTCCCCACCCCATACACCATCCATATATACTGTTCTCACCCCTCTTCTCCTTGAACCATCCATATATGCAGTTCTCATCCCCTCCCCCCAAACACCATCCATATATACAGCCCCCCCATACACCATCCATATATATGGTCCTCTCTCCTCCCCTCCATACACCATCCATATACTTGGTCCTCATCCCCCCCATACACCATCCATATATACAGTACAGTTCTCACCCCCCCATATATATATATATATATATATATATATATATATATATATATATATATACATACACAGTGGGGATGGAAAGTATTCAGACCCCCTTAAATGTTTCACTCTTTGTTATATTGCAGCCATTTGCTAAAATCATTTAAGTTTATTTTTTTCCTCATTAATGTACACACAGCACCCCATATTGACAGAAAAACACAGAATTGTTGACATTTTTAGCAGATTTATTAAAAAACAAAAACTGAAATATCACATGGTCCTAAGTATTCAGACCCTTTGCTGTGACACTCATATATTTAACTCAGGTGCTGTCCATTTCTTCTGATCTTCATTGAGATGGTTCTGCACCTTCATTTGAGTCCAGCTGTGTTTGATTATACTGACTGGATTTGATTAGGAAGGCCACACACCTGTCTATATAAGACCTTACAGCTCACAATGCATGTCAGAGCAAATGAGAATCATGAGGTTTAAAGGAACTGCCCGAAGAGCTCAGAGACAGAATTGTGGCAAGGCACAGATCTGGCCAAGGTTACAAAAAAATTTCTGCTGCACTTAAGGTTCCTAAGAGCACAGTGGTTTCCATAATCCTTAAATGGAAGATGTTTGGGACAACCAGAACCCTTCCTAGAGCTGGCCGTCCGGCCAAACTGAGCTATCAGGGGTGAAGAGCCTTGGTGAGAGAGATAAAGAAGAACCCAAAGATCACTGTAGCTGAGCTCTAGAGATGCAGTCGGGAGATGGGAGAACGTTGTAGTAAGTCAACCATCACTGCAGCCCTCCACCAGTCGGGGCTATGGCAGAGTGGCCAGACGGAAGCCTCTCCTCAGTGCAAGACACAAGAAAGCCTGCATGGAGTTTGCTAAAAAACACCTGAAGGACTCCAAGATGGTGAGAAATAAGATTCTCTGGTCTGATTAGACCAAGATAGAACTTTTTGGCATTAATTCTAAGCGGTATGTGTGGAGAAAGCCAGGCACTGCTCATCACCTGTCCATACAGTCCCAACAGTGAAGCATGGTGGTGGCAGCATCATGCTGTGGGGGTGTTTTTCAGCTGCAGGTACAGGGCGACTGGTTGCAATGGAGGGAATGATGAATGCGGCCAAGTACAGGGATATCCTGGACGAAAACCTTCTCCAGAGTGCTCAGGACCTCAGACTGGGCCGAAGGTTTACCTTCCAACAAGACCATTTTCCTAAGCACACAGCTAAAATAACGAAGGAGTGGCTTCACATCAACTCAGGGACTGTTCTTGAATGGCCCAGCCAGAGCCCTGACTTAAACCCAATTGAGCATCTCTGGAGAGACCTAAAAATTGCTGTCCACCAACGTTTACCATCCAACCTGACAGAACTGGAGAGGATATGCAAGGAGGAATGGCAGAGGATCCCCAAATCCAGGTGTGAAAAACTTGTTGCATCTTTCCCAGAAAGACTCATGGCTGTATTAGATCAAAAGGGGGCTTCTAATAAATACTGAGCAAAGGGTCTGAATACTTAGGACCATGTGATATTTCAGTTTTTCTTTTTTAATAAATCTGCAAAAATGTCAACAATTCTGTGTTTTTCTGTCAATATGGGGTGCTGTGTGTACATTTAATAAGGAAAAAATGAACTTAAATGATTTTAGCAAATGGCTGCAATATAACAAAGAGTAAAAAATTTAAGGTGGTCTAAATATTTTCCGTCTACACTGTATGTGTGTGTGTATATATATATATATATATATATATATATATATATACATATACAGCCACCCCCCCATACACCACCCATATATACAGTCCTCATCCCCTTCCCTTCATACACCATACATATATACAGTCCTCACCCCTCCCCTCCATACACCATCCATATATACAGTCCTCACCCCTCCCCTCCCCTCCCCTCCCCTCCATACACCATCCATATATACAGTCCTCACCCCTCCTCTCCTCTCCATACACAATACATATATACAGTCCTCACCCCCCCATACACCATCCATATACATAGTACTCCCCCCCCGCTCCATAAACCATCCATATATGCAGTTCTCACCCCTCCCATACATACACCATCCATATATACAGTTCGCACTCCTCCCCCATACACCATCCATATATACAGTTCTCACCCCCCCATACACCATCCATATATACAGTACAGTTCTCACCCCCCATACACCATCTACATATACAGCCCCCCCCCCATACACCATCCATATATACAGTCCATATCCCCTTCCCTCCATACACCATCCACATAAACAGTCCTCACCCCCCCCATACACCATCCATATATACAGTTCTTACCCCTACCCTCCATACACCATCCATATATACTGTCCTCAACCCCTTCCCTCCATACACCATCCATATATACAGTCCTCACTCATCCTCTCCATGCACCATCCATATACAATGCTGAAAAAGTATTTGCTCCCTTTCTGATTTTTTTTTTCGCATATTTGTCACACTTAAATGACTCAGATCATCAAAATATTTTATTATTACACAAAGATAACCCGAGTAAATACAAAATGCAGTTTTTAAATGATGGTTTCATTTATTAAGGCAAAAAAGCTGTCCAAACCTGCCTGGCTTTATGTGAAAAAGTAATTGCCCCCTAAACCTAATAACTGGTTATGCCACCCTTGGCGGCAACAACTGCAATCAAGAATTTGTGATAACTGCCAATGAGTCTTTCACATTGCTGTGGAGCAATTTTGGCCCAATCTTCTTTGCAGAATTGTTTTAGTTCAGCCACATTGGAGGGTTTTCCAGCATGAAGGGCCTGTGTAAGGTATGGATTAAACAGCATCTCAATTCAATTAAAGTCCAGGCTTTGACTAGGCCACTCCAAAACCTAAATTTTGCTTTGTTTGAACCATTTGGAGGTGGACTTGCTGTTGTGTTTCCGATCATTGTCCTGCTGCATATCCCAAGTGCACTTGAGCTCACGAACTGATGGCCGGACATTCTCCTTTAGGATTTTCTGGTAGAGCTCAGAATTCATGGTTCCATCAATTATGGTAAGTCGCCCAGGGCCTGTAGCTGCAAAGCAGCCCCAGACCATCACGCAACCACCACCATGTCTGACTGTTGGTATGATGTTCTTGTTATGAAATGCTGTATTAGTTTTATGCCAGATGTAACGGGATGCACACCTTCCAAAAAGTTACATTTTTGTCTCATCAGTCCTCAGAATATTTGCCTAAAAGTTTCGGGGATAAGATTTTTTTTGTAAATGTGAGATGAGCCTTTGTGTTCTTTTTGGTCAGCAGTGGCTTTGGCCTTGAATCTCTCCCATGGATGCCATTTTTGCCCAGTCTCTTTTTTATTGTTGAATCATGAACACTGATCTTACCTGAGGCAAGTGTGGCCTGCAGTTGTTTCGATGTTGTTCTGGGTTCTGTTATGACCTCCTGGATGAGTTGTCGTCATGCTCTTGGAGTTATTTTTGTAGGCTGGCCATTCCCTAGGAAGGTTCACCGCTGTTCCAAGTTATCACCATTTGTGGATAATGGCTCTCCCTGTGGTTAACTAGAGTTTCAAAGCCTTAGAAATGGCTTTGAAACTTCTCCTAGACCGATACATGTACATTACTTTGTTTCTAATCTGTTTTTGAATTTTTTTAGATTGTGGCATTATGCGTGGCTTTTTGTGATCTTACCCCTGCCCTCTGAACAGCATCCATACAGTCAGGTCCATAAATATTGGGACATCGACACAATTCTAATCTTTTTGGTTCTATACACCACCACAATGGATTTGAAATGAAACAAACAAGATGTGCTTTAACTGCAGACTTTCAGCTTTAATTTGAGGGTATTTACATCCAAATCGGTGAACGGTGTAGGAATTACAACAGTTTGTATATGTGCTTCCCACTTTTTAAGGGATAGAAAGTAATGGGACCCATTTAATTATCCCATTCACAAGGAGCAGATAAAAGGTCCAGAGTTCATTTCAAGTGTGCTATTTCCATTTGGATTCTGTTGCTGTCAACTCTCAATATGAGATCCAAAGAGTTGTCACTATCAGTGAAGCAAGCCATCATTAGGCTGAAAAAAACAAAACAAACCCATCAGAGAGATAGCAAAAACATTAGGTGTGGCCAAATCAACTGTTTGGAACATCCTTAAAAAGAAAGAATGCAGCGGGGAGCTCAGCAACACCAAAAGACCCAGAAGACCACGGTAAACAACTGTGGGGGATGACTGAAGAATTCTTTCCCTGGTGAAAAAAACACCCTTCAACAACAGTTAGCCAGATCAAGAACACTCACCAGGAGGTAGGTGTATGTGTGTCAAAGTCAACAATCAAGAGAAGACTTCACCAGAGTGAATACAGAGGGTTCACCACAAGATGTAAACCATTGGTGAGCCTCAAAAACAGGAAGGCCAGATTAGAGTTTGCCAAACAACATCTAAAAAAGCTTTCACAGTTCTGGAACAACATCCTATGGACAGATGAGACCAAGATCAACTTGTACCAGAGTGATGGGAAGAGAAGAGTATGGAGAAGGAAAGGAACTGCTCATGATCCAAAGCATACCACCTCATCAGTGAAGCATGGTGGTGGTAGTGTCATGGCGTGGGCATTTATGGCTGCCAATGGAACTAGTTCTCTTGTATTTATTGATGATGTGACTGCTGACAAAAACAGCAGGATGAATTCTGAAGTGTTTCGGGCAATATTATCTGCACATATTCAGCAAAATGCTTCAGAACTCATTAGACGGTGCCTCACACTGCAGATGGACAATAACCTGAAGCATACTGCGAAAGCAACCAAGGAGTTTTTTAAGGGAAAGAAGTAGAATGTTATGCAATGGCCAAGTCAATCATCTGACCTGAATCTGATTGAGCATGCATTTCACTTGCTGAAGACAAAACTGAAGGGAAAATGCCCCAAGAACAAGCAGGAACTGAAGACAGTTGCAGTAGAGGCCTGGCAGAGCATCACCGGGGATGAAGCCCAACGTCTGGTGATGTCTTTGCGTTTCAGACTTCTGGCTGTGATTGACTGCAAAGGATTTGCAACCAAGTATTAAAAAGTGAAAGTTTGATGGATGATTGTTAATCTGTCCCATTACTTTTGGTCCCTTAAAAAGTGATAGGCACAAACACAAACTGTTGTAATTCCTACAAAGCTCACCTGATTTGGATGTAAATACCCTCAAATAAAGCAGAAAGTCACCAGTTAAAGCACATCTTGTTCATTTCATTTCAAAGCCATTGTGGTGGTGTATAGAGCTAAAAAGATTAGAATCATGTTGATGTCCCAATATTTATGGACCTGACTGTATATACAGTTCTAACCCCTCCCCTCCATAAACAATTCTCACCCCACCATACACCATCCATATATACAGTTCTCACGCCTCTACTCCATACACCATCCATATATACAGTTCTCCCTCCCCCCATACACCATCCATATATGTGTTGGACGAACAACAGCACAGTTGCTTTTATATACCGTGACTATATACTGTACTTACTAGTGGAAGCTTACTCCAAGAGTATGACAACAACTCATCCAGGAGGTCAGCTTACTAGTGGAAGATGACCAGCTTATCCACATAAGAATAGAGAAAATGGCCAAAGGTATGTGGACTTCATTACAAAAACTGCATGAGCATTCAAGCCTAAACAGCAAGCTGTTTCTGCTAATAAAACTGTGTATAAGATGCTCCTCTGCAGCCTTCCAGAGACGGATACTGCTCTTATTCACGCTTTGGAAAATCAGACCGAGCAGGAGCTAACGCTAGAATATGTCAAAGGCAAATTAATTGATGAAGTTGACAGAAGGAAAGAAAATACGCACCGTGATGACAAAGCTCTTAAGATGGACACAGGCACAAAGCGCAACAAAGAAAGCAGAGCCTGTTTTCGCTGTAAAAGGACTGGTCACTTAACAGACCATTCTATCTGGAAAGCTGAGCAGGGAAAGCTAGAGCTATCCACAAAAGAAAGAGTCAAAGTAGCCACAAAGGAAACTGCAGACACATCATGAAATGGCACCTTTAAAATTACACAGAGCTGCAAGCCACGTGGCTGGTGCATAGACTCAGGTGCAACAAGCCACATGACTAGCGATGAGACCTTCTTCACAAACATTGTTTACAGCGCAAAAGGCAAAGTTTTCCTAGCAAACGGGAAAAGCATCACTGCAGAAGGTAAAGGACAGGGCTTCTGGAACTGCATTACCCCACAAGGAGGCAAGCACAGTTATCCTTGTAAAGAAAGCGCTGCATGTTCCAGAACTAGAAGGCAGCCTTCTACTAGTGAAAAATCTTGCAAACAATGGACTCCAGTTAAGTTTCAGGGTGATGAATGCACAATTCACAATAATAAGTGACTCCTCGCAAAAGGAAAACTGGATGATCATCTATACAGGCTCATCACCACAGACCAGCAAGCCAATATACAGTAGTCTCTAATGACCTACACAGCAAATGTATTTACTCATGGCACAGGCGGCTGGGGCACAGAAGTCCAGAAGCTATACAGGACATTATAAAGAGAGGTTTAGTAGAAGATTTGACAATAATGCTTTGCAAAACGCTCATGAAATGCAAGTGCTGTATTAAAGCAATAGCCACACGTGCTCCGGTTCCCTAGGCTTCTCAAAGAAAAACCACCCACCCCCTGCACCTCATACACATCGATGTATGCAGTCCAATAAAAACTCCCACATCATGTGGGAACAGATATCCACTGTTTTTCATTGATTATTCCAGGTACACAACTACTTATGTGATGAAACATCAGAGAAACTTCAAGAGTTTTTTGCCATATCTAGCAACAAATTCCAATGGAAACCAGGAATAATACTCACCGAAAATAGGGGAGAATACATAAGCAAAGAAGTGGCCTCATACCTGAAGAGACAAGGAATAGTACACCAGACAACCACACCATACACTCCTGAACAAAATGGTGTAGCAGAAAGGAAAAATCACACTCTTATAGCAATGTTCAGGTACATGGTGTTGGATGCCAACCTACCTCACAAGTACTCGGGAGAAGCAGTCATAACTGCAACCTACCTACAGAACAGATTACCCTCGAGCTATTAAAAGTACTCCATTCGAAATGCGGCATGGATCAAAGCCTAACATAGGGAACATCAGAGTGTTTGGATGTAAAGCATGTGCCTATATTACAAGTGAAAAGCGATCCAAGCTGGAGAACAGAACCATAGAGGGCATTCTAGTAGGCTACAGTGAGCAAACTAGGGGTTACAGAATCCTACACCCAAAGACTGACAAAGTGACAATAAGCTATAGTGTTTATTTTGATGATAGCCCATCACCAGAAACACCGATCCCTGAAAGCTGTGAAGTGAATATGCCCAGCAAATCAGAAGAAAAGGTTGATCAAAGCGAACCTGTGCAGGAGTCAGAACAAGAGGTGGAACTTCAGTGCCTAAATCAAGTTCCCCACCAGATCCTGCTGAACTGCCTGGACTACCACCCCACAAGCTGCCATACACTGTCAAAACACACAGCATACTTTAACCAACATCCTGGGAAGACATAGAAAAACTGCCAAAATATGAAGCCAATAAATGGAGAAAGGCAGCAGAGGAAGAATTAAAGTCACTTCAGGAAAATAAAACCTGGACACTCACAGAGCTCCCTCCTAACCGCAAAACTATAGGACGTAAGTGGACTTTCAAAGTAAAGCCAGACGCAGAAGGGAATATCCACAAATGCAATGCCAGACTAGTTGCCAAGGGTTACGCTCAAAAATTTGGTGAAGATTACGATGAAACATTAGTTTATGTCGTAAAACACTCCACCACCAGAGCTCTTCTTAGCGTTGCACCTGGGAAGGGCATGCAAGTGAAACACCTAGCCGTTAAAACTGCTTTCCTATATGGAGACAACCTTGTGTGTAAACTTCAGAAGAGCATTTATGGTCTTAAGCAATCTGCAAGGACGTGGAATGAAAAAGTGAATGAAGTACATACCAGAGAGGGATTCTCAAGAAGTAAAGCAGATCCCTCTCTACTCCAGGAATCAAGAAGACAGATGGGTATACATCCTTATCTATGTCTATGACATTATAACTTGTTTTGAACAAGAAGGGGATTACAATCATGTGAGTAATAAGAAGAGTTCCCATGGAAAATTTGTATAGAGTGACACCAATCAGTAGGCAGTATAAAAAAAAATTCAAATGTTATTGGACTCATACAGTATTAAAGTCAAAACAAAGAAATGTTACAACCCTCCACCCAGCACCAAAATAACAACGTTGTTATTAGTTAAAATTATGCACACACAGTAGTATTAATCCTGCTTGTATTCCTAGGGAGAAGTGACAGACTTGTTCAATTATAACTAATTGCTGCAGGGGTTATTTGAGTATTACAATAAAACTTTAGCTAAGTGTAAATAAGTTCCATACAGCAGTGGTCCCCAACCTTTTTGGCACCGGGAACCGGCTGCATGGATGAAAATTGTGCCAGGGATGGGGCGGGGCGGGGGGGCTGTCACGCGGGGGGGGTAAATAATTTTTTGGCTGGTGTTAGCACTTCACGGCACCATGCTTGATATGGTGTCAGGGTGATTGAAGCGCATTCCTTCTATTATTACATTGTAGTGATAAATGAAATACTTTAACTCACCATATTGCAGAATCAGTGGGAGCCCTGAGCGTGACACTTGCCACTGTCGCCTGTCACCAGATGCGGAATGTCACTTGCCACGTCACGTGCCACAAGATGTAGATTGTCTTTTGCCACGTTGCCTGTCGCCAAATGTGGAATGTCACTTGCCACGCCACCTGCCACATTGCCTGTCACCAGATGCGGAATGTCACTTGCCACGTTACCTGCCACATTGCCTGTCACCAGATGCGGAATGTCACTTGCCATGCCACCTGTCACGTTGCCTGTCACCAGATGTGGAATGTCACTTGCCATGCCACCTGCCATGTTGCCTGTCACCAGATGCGGAATGTCACTTTCCACGTCACCTGTCACGTTGCCTGTCACCAGATGCGGAATGTCGCTTGCCACGCCACCTGCCACGTTGTCTCTCACCAGATGCGGAATGTCACTTGCCACGCTGCCTGCCATCACTGCATTGGTGGCAGCACTGGTCCATTTAGCACAAAGGCAGGCATCTGTGCAGTGGTGGGTTTCCGAATGAAGGCAGGAGAGCGGTGATGCAGGGTGGGCAGTGAGAGATGATGTCAAGTTTTTAACAAGCTGTTAACATAAGACTGGCACATTATGGCCCTAACCCTACAGCGGAGATCATAGACCGAGTTATAGCAGTTGTGGAGGCAAATTGGCTACAGCAAAGAGGTGCTGCAGCAGCAGAAGTCACAGCAGCACCAACTGAAAGGAGAAAGATACATTTTTCTGATTTTAAAAATTTCATTGAAGCAGAAGGGGAGATTGATGGGTACCTTGCTGATTTTGAATGCCCACAGAGGAATAGGTTACCATTTTGTCTGGGAAATTGTCCGGCCGGGCCAGTGAAGCATTTATGGCCATCCCAGACAAGGATATTATGAACTATGGGCTGGTAAAAGAAGCACTTTTGGCCAGGTATGCCGTCACACCGAAGGCATACCGGAGGTGGTTCCGAGAGATGAGCAAGCAGACTGGAGACTCATATACAGAGTAGGCATGCCGCCTACACCGCACAGCATCCCACTGGGTCGCTGGATGCCAAGCAGAATCCGGGGAAGAGGTGCTGCAGCTGTTCCTGCTGATGCACTTCTTTGACAAGCTGTCCCCGGAAGTCAGAGTGGGTCCGGGACCGAAAACCTTTCACCTTGCCTGAAGCAGCTTGCCTGGTGGACGAATACACAGACACCCGCAAACTGGACAACCCTGTGGTCAAGACAACAGCTCGGGTGGATTATCGATCAGCGGTACCCCCTCCAGCTGGCACCTACCAACTACAGTCGTACTGCCCTACAGCACCACCTCCAGTGGGCACTTATTCTCAGCAGCCCAGGTTCAACTCCCAGGACTACTCACAACCCCTCAGGTGTTTCGGGTGTAAACAGCTAGGGCACATAAAGCCAGACTGTCCGTTGAATCCAGCTAGGCAGTCCCAGTCATGGAGAAAGCCAGCATGGAGGAATCCCCGCACATCCATGCCTGCGGCTCACTGCGTTGAGGAGGAAGAACATTGGGGCGTCCTGCACAAGGCTGATCCAGTACAAGCAGCTAACCAGGACAACAGGCAGCAACACAGGCAGACTGTCCGGGTTAATGGAAAGGTAGCCAATGGCCTACGTGATACTGGTGCCACCATGACCCTACTACAGAAGAACCTCATCCCAGAGAGCCAACACACCAGAGACACTGTAGCCGTAAGGGTAGCAGGAGGCACCATTTTCCGGCTACCCATTGCCTGTGTTCACCTGGATTGGGGGGTTGGTTCAAGACACATGAATGTGGGGGTGATGAAGGATTTGCCAGCGGATGTACTACTGGGGAATGATTTGGCCCCCCTTATTTCTGCTTACACCCCGATGGGCCCCGCTGAAGCCAACCCAGTGACTACCAGTGACCAGACCCGTGCTGTTGGAACCGGCAGCTTGCTGCTGAGACCCAGGTAAGACTATCTTCCCCAACATGTACCTTAGATCAGGCTCCCCTAGGCTGGTATACCCTAGAGGCATTCGGGAGGGAAACCCGGGAGGACCCGACCTTACACAAGTAAAGGGAATATATGGGGAGCTTTATGAATGGGTGGAGGATAGACTGTATAGGATTCCTAAGCCATCCCCGGGAAATAAAGTCCCTTTGCAGAAACGACAGCTGGTGGTACCTAAGAAATACCAGCTGGAGATTCTGCGAATCGGGCATGATGTACCACTAGCAGGACATCTAGGGTCCCATCGCACAGCCCATAGAATTACACAGAATTTCTTCTGGCCCAATTTTAACCAGGATATGTGACAGTACTGCAAAACGTGTGACACATGTCAACGGGTAGGTAAGCGGGGGGACCACCCTAAGGCCAGACTTATGTCCATGCCTATTATTGGGGAGCCCTTTTACCAAATAGCCGTTGACATTGTGGGTCCCTTGGCCAGGCCTAGTCCATCCGGGAAGAAGTATATTCTCACCGTGGTGGACTACGCCACCCGTTACCCAGAGGCAGTAGCTATGTCCAACATTGAAGCAGAGACAGTAGCTGATGCCCTGGTTAAAATATTTACTAGAGTGGGGTTCCCTAAGGAGATTCTCTCTGACCAGGGAACCCAGTTTACCGCTGTGCTCACCCAGCAGTTGTGGAAGGTGTACAATATTAAGCCCTTGCTGAGCTCACCTTACCACCCCCAGACTAATGGTCTCTGCGAGCGCTTTAACGGGACCCTCAAGCAAATGCTGATGACCTTTTCGGACGCTTGCAGAGACTGGGAAAATATCCTGCCTCACCTGTTATTTGCGTACAGAGAGGTACCCTAGGAATCTACTGGGATCTCTCCCTTCTCCTATGGGAGAAGGGTCCGCAGACCCCTCGATCTCATTAGAGGAGGGAGAGAGAGTGGGAGGGGACCCCCATAGTGCCCTATGTTCTGGAACTCAGGGACCGCTTGGTGCAACTGTCTCTGAAAGTAAGAGAGGATCTCCAGGTGGCACAGGGGAGACAGAAGAGATGGTACAATCGGGGGGCCCGACAGCGTATCTTCCAGGTTGGGCAGAAGGTCTTAGTGCTCAAGCCTGTGAAGACCGACAAAATGCAGGCATCTTGGCAGGGCCCATATAAAGTAGTAGCCCAGGTATGTGATACTACATATGTTATTGCCAGCTGTGCAGATGAAAGAATCCAACAAACCTTTCATGTGAACATGCTGAAGGAGTACCAGGAACGGCAGGAGGATGTTGCTGCAGGATGTACCCCTGCTGTGGATGACTCAGAAAGTTTACCCCTCCCTGACTTACATAAGAGAGACCCCCAGACTGACCTCATTAGCCTCGTACAGCTAGGGGACCGGTTAAGCCCCACAAAGAAGGAACAGGCTAAGCGGCTTCTGTGGGAGAAACAGGCGACTTTCTCCCAAAAACCGGGCTACACGACCCTGGCTGTGCATAAGGTAGAGACCCCTGGACGAGCACCCCTTCGACAGCCCCCCTACCGTATCCCTGAAGCAGTCTGAGAAGGAATGTGGAAGGAAATACAGGAGATGATTCAGTTAGGAGTCATTGAGCCCTCTGACAGCCCTTGGGCCTCGCCTGTAGTCCTGGTGCCTAAAAAAGACAGAACTACCCAGTTCTGCGTGGACTACAGGCGACTCAATGAGAAGACCACCACTGACGCCTACCCGATGCCCAGGGTAGACAAACTGCTAGATCGTACAGCCAGGGGACATTATTTAACTTTAATAGACCTGTGTAAGGGCTATTGGCAGATTCCCCTGGCCAAGGATGCTATCACCAAGTCGGCATTTATTACCCCGTTTGGCCTGTACCAGTCTAAGGTCATGCCATGCGGGATGAAAAATGCCCCGGCTACCTTCCAACGTATGGTGGATAGGCTCTTCGATGGCTTTCAGGATTTTGCATGTGCATACCTGGATGACATTGCGATCTACAGTGGGTCTTGGGAGGAGCACCTGGTTCACGTAGGGGTGGTTCTGGACAACATTCGGGCCGCAGGCCTGACTTTGAAACCAGACAAGTGTAATGTAGGTATGGCGGAGGTGCAGTACCTAGGACACCAAGTAGGGTGTTGGAACCAGAGACCAGAGCCAGCCAAGGTAGAGGCAGTAGCTAATTGGCCCATACCCCATACTAAGAACCAGGTATTAGCCTTCTTGGGGACTGCAGGGGACTGCAGGGTACTACCGGCGTTTTGTCCCTGATTATAGTGCTATCACCAAGCCCTTCACTGACCTGACGAAAAAGAATTTACCTAGGCAGATCCTGTGGTCTCCAGCTTGTGAAGCCGCGTTTCTAGCCCTCAAGCAAGCACTTGTAAATGCACCTGTCTTGGCTGCCCCAGTACCTAACAAACATTTCCTTGTCCACACAGACGCTTCCATGTTTGGACTGGGGGCTGTGCTGAGCCAAATCAGGGAGGATGGAAGAGAACACCCTGTCACATACCTGAGCAGAAAGCTATTACCCCGGGAAGTGAGCTATGCAGCAGTGGAGAAGGAGTGCTTGGCCCTGGTCTGGGCCCCTGAAAGTTGAACCCTTATTTATACGGACAGGAATTTTCATTAGTCACCGACCACAACCCATTGGTCTGGCTTAACCGATTCTCAGGAGACAATAGCAGGTTGCTGTAGTGGAACTTAGCCCTGCAACCTCACAATTTCACCATCAGCTACCGACCCGGTAAGCAAAATGGCAATGCTGATGGGTTGTCCCGGGAACAAACAGACATCACTCCAGCCTCTTAGTTCCAGACATCCCCAAGTTGACCCAAGAAGGATCAAGCCGGGTCTGCCGGAGTGTTCCACAAGGAGGGAGCCATGTGACGGGAGTCACTATTAGGGGCACAGGGTGAATGAGAACCCCACTATGATCTGTGCTAGTCAGACTCAATGCTGTTTTTTTGTTTCAAAATATTTATTGTTTTTTCAATAAAAAAGTTGTACAAAACATGAATCATGAAGACAGATTAGTCATAACAGAAACAGTTAGACACCAATGGGGTTAAGCAATTCAATAGAGAGCAATTGTTAGGAATTAGGTCCCGGCCTGTGATTATAACTAATTATCCTAGAGAATATGACCATTGGCCTAATAAGTGAAATCCCTAGACTATCCTAGGAGTAGATGGAGGAGACCTGAGAGATTCCGCCAGCACCCCAAGAGGGAACACACTGTGACCGGCAAACTCTCTATCAGCTCCCCCCAGCCCCTCAGAAAACATGGCTGAAATGTAGGTATTCCTAATAGGGAAACATAACCTGTGTAAATTAACCCCTGAGAATAAATACCCTCTGGGGTCATAAGTGTAACTAAAACCATCCAACTGTCTGCGAATCAAAACATAAGGTAGATAAAGAGAAAGGTGGGAGTGTGAAGTTGAGAGGGGGGGAGAAGGAGGGAGAGGGGAGAGAAAGACTCAATGCTGTTTATATGTATATATAATGTGTGCTCTCTCATCCTGGCGTGTAATCTTTGCTGTGATGGTTGGGGGTTACTGTATTCTATTGTCTATTGTGGCTGTCTGCCTCAACTATTATAGTCTTGCTGTGAGGAAAGAGGCAGGGGGGATTTCTCCAGCAGCCCCCCTGTTAAGACTGTTTACTGATGAGAAGTTGAGCACACTTGACCCGTGTGTCCATAGTCATTGGACAGTTTAACCCACCCTGTTTTCCAAGGGTGGGGGGAAGTGTTTTTAAGTGGGATCTGTATAACATGTGTTTGAATAAAGACTCATTCCTGCTTGAACCTCAAGACAGAGCCTTGTCTCGTATTTGGGGGAGAATTATTTGTATGGGTTCCTTGTTCGGCTGATTGAAGTGCTCAGTAGCTGCCTTTGTGTTTGGGTATGGAATGTCCTAAACGACTTTAACCCCTTTCATACTCTGGGTGTCAATACACTGTGCATCTGATAAAATAGTAGTTGGTCACTGGAGCCAAAAAAGTTTGCAGCTGTACTTGCTCTGGAGGAGCTGGAGTCATACATGAATATGTTCTAAGTTGGCTGGCTCAAACAGTCACTGTGCGGAGTGAAGTTGGGCTACCGGTCCATGGTAGGCACAGGGATGTCTGTTAGAGGCAGTGTATGAGTGTTAGCCGACTTACAGTTAGTTGAGCATACACGGTTGTGGAGGAGCCGCGGCCGCTCTTAGTGAAATCTTCCTGGTTTGCATGCACTGCCTGTCAGCACCTTGTTCCTAGATTACTGGGTTCCTCGCTGGTTCTCACTGATCCACAGTGTCTTCAGCTGCAGGTTATGCTCCTGTTAACAGTCTTGTTGATTCCTAGAGCTGCTGAGTTCCTTCACCCTCTCACTGTGAGATGCTGTGCTTCAGAGGCCATGGTGAGTCCATCCCATGGTTGAAATGTTTCGCCCACCCACAATTGGGAAAGCTTCTTCAGAACCTTCAGGAATCAAGAAGACAAATGGGTATACATCCTTATCTATGTTGATGACATTATAACCTGTTTTGAAAAAGGAGATTGCAATCAGATAGTTCACAAGCTGAAAGGAAATTTTGAAATAAAAGAGCTAGTTACTACCTGGGAATCCAAAGAGAGAGAGAAGATGGCAGTTATCTTCTCAACCAATCTCAGAAAATCTCAGAAATCTTGCAACGATTCCATATGCAAGAAGGAAGTGAAAACTCCTATGGAACCAGGCTATCAAAAGAGCAATCGGTAAGCTGCTATATGTTGCCACTGTGACAAGACCAGCCATAGCCACAGCAGTGGGCATACTATGCAGGAAAGGCTCAGCTCCCTGTCAGCATGACTGCAACACAGTAAAAAGATGCATTACCTCAAAGGAACAATTCAGATGAAGTTACGGTTACCAGCAACATCGAATCCAAAACTGGTTGGATATGTGGATGCTGATTAGGCCGGGGACTGCACAGACCGCAAACCCACTAGTGGATTTATCTTTCAGTATGGGGAAGGAACCATAAGTACATTGCAGCAGCACTGAAGCGATATGGATTCAAGAAGCAATATGGATTTGTCAACTTTTTGTGGATATTGGGGTAGACATGTCAAAACCAATTCCCATTTTTGTAGACAACCAGGGATGTATTGTATAAAGCTTACACAATCAGAAAGGGTCAATCCTAGGACCAAACACATCAATGTCAAGTATCACCTACTGAGGGATAATCAAGAGCAAGGTGTTAGGCCTCATTCCCATGAGGCGGACTCCGCTTCCACGGAGTCCGCCTCGGTCTGCCGGCTCAGCGGGAGATCTCTCCGTTGATCTCCGCTGAGCCGGCGGATGACAGGTCCCTCTCTGCTCACTGAGCGAGGAGGGGCTTGTGAGGCACCGCTGCTGCCTATGGAGGGATCGGATGAAAATGGACAGCATGTCCGTTTTCATCAGATCTCACCCGATCCGCCAGCGACGGATCAGGACGTAGGGCCATCCGTCTGCTTTTTGCGGATCGAACCGGGTCGGATGTCTGCGGACATGTCTCCGCTGACATCCGTCGCTCCATAGGCTAACATGGAGCGCCCGTTCAGGTCTGCTGTCAAAACTGACAGGCGGACCTGAACAGTCTGATCGTGTGAAAGGGGCCTTATTGACATTGAATAAAAAGGTGTAATGAAGCGCTGATATGAACTAGTAAATAAATAAATAAGTGACAAATATTAGAAGATGGCCAAATAATATAGCTGTAATTATTGTGTATGTGGACTGATATTACACACAAAAATGTTGTTTATATTCAGCACTAACATTAACCTCCCAATCAGTGAATCATGTGCAAAAATAAGCAAATGGAACCTATTATAAATAACATAACATCCTTCACCATAACAAAATCCTATAACTAAATATCAATGTGATAATAAATTATTAGACACAATAAAAAAAGAAAAAAATTAGATATATTAATGTGATGAACCACAGTGATTCGTTTTTACCTTACCATATGCAATTCATTCTGCTAGAAAGTGTGAGTGAAGTTTACCCTTAGCTTATAGGGAATATTTATTATACTATCGGTGCAATGGTCTTTTTTTTTGTTGTTTCATACTGCGGCAGTTCTTTGAAAGCCAGAAGCCAGCCCATGCTAATGAGCAGCTGAATATATGAGCCATCTATCACTGGGGTTACTCATTGAAACCTGTCCAAATTCATCAATCACCAAAGACATTTCTTTACAGCGGTATGCTGTCCTATTGAGATATTTGTGCACTGTGGTTCATCACATTAATATATCTCATTTTTCTTTCTTTTTTATTGTGTTTAATAATTTATTATCATATTGATATTTTGGGAGGTTAATATTCGCACAATATACATTCTAAATATAAACAACATTAGCATTCAATACTGTTCATAAGGCCCCTTTCGCATGAGGCGGACTCCGCTTCCACGGAGTCCGCCTCTGTCCGCCGGCTCAGCGGGAGTTCAGTCCGTTGATCTCCGCTGAGCCAGCGGATGACAGGTCCCTCTCTGCTCACTGAGCGGGGAGGGGCTTGTCAGGCGCCGCTGCCGCCTATGGAGGGATCAGAAGAAAACGGACAGCGGACGTAGGGCCATCCGTTTGCTTTTAGCGGATCGGACCGGGTCGGATGTCAGCGGACATGTCTCCGCTGACATCCGTCGCTCCATAGGCTAACATGGAGCGCCCGTTCAGGTCCACCGTCAAAACTGACAGGCAGACCTGAACGGTCCGATCGTGTGAAAGGGGCCTTAGGGATGAGCTTCGTGTTCGAGTTGAACGCATGTTCGACTCGAACATCGCGTGTTCGGTCGTTCGCCGAATTACGGATGATATGGGCCGTTCGCGCCACATTCGTCACGGCCCATAATTCACTGCGGCATCGCAGTGCATTGCTAGTTGATGATTGGCCAAGCATGCACTATGATCCGCATGCTTGGCCAATCACAGCGCTGTGTATACAGAGATCCATAATTGGCCAAAGCCAAGGAGGCTTTGGCCAATTGTGGCTCAGGGGGTTTAGTACACGCCCCACACTATATAAGGCTGCCTCCATGGCGGCCTTGTGTAGTGTGTTGTGGTGGAGACTGGAGAGAGATAGACAGTGCCATTTGATTTAAGTTAGATAGAGTAGGCAGGTCGAGTCAGTTAGCTGCACTTACAGTGTATTGTGTATATATATATATATATATATATATATATATGCATCCCTGGTGTTGTGTGTGTGTGTGTGTGTGTGTATGTATATATATATATATATATATATATATATATATATATATATATATATATATATATATACACAAACACTGTATTAAGTTTAGCTAGATCCTGTTCTTCTCTTCCTAAAATACTGACAGGCAGGCAGGTGTTTTTACAGTATTTCCAGTTAGTGTACTGTGTACCCTGCACAGTGGCACCTACAGTATAGCCACCTGAAGCCAGGTGCTTGTGTAGGCTCTTGACGTATTTCCAGTTACTGTACTGTGTACCCTGCACAGTTGCACCTACAGTATAGCTACCTGAAGCAAGCCTGTTGCAACCTCTAGACACTCACCTCACTGTTGCAGTGCTGGTCGTGGACACAGTGCATCCTCATCAGCATGTGGCCGTGGGACACACTTGGCCTTTTTTTCGGCAGCTGTCCATGTTGAGCCACAACATGCGAAGACTTGGTCGAGTGGATGACCAAGCTGACCTCATCCTCCTCATCCTCTCTCACCCAGGCTCAGGGTACTTTGTCTGGCAAAGCAGCTGCCAACGAGGCCTCTTCCCTCGGCTCAATGGCATCAGTGACTCCTTCCCTAGCCCCACCATGTCCTCCTGAGGAGTCCCCCGAAATGTTTGACCACAGTGTTGGGTACATGCTCCAGGAGGATGCTCAGCGTTTTGAAGGTTCCGATGATGGTACTCAGCTAGAGAAAGGCAGTAAAGTGAGCCCAGACAGAGGGGGTGCCCAAGAAGGACAGCAATCTGGCAGTCATGTTCCCCCTGCTGCAGCATACTGCCAGGTTTGCTCCAGTGATGAGGAGGGAGGGGATGATGAGGTCACTGACTCCACGTGGGTGCCTGATAGGAGAGAGGAGGAGGCACATCACCGAGGCAGGATGCCCTCCAGGGGCCAGCCTAAAGGCAGAACACTGACTGCATCACACCGCAGAGCTCCGCATGTGCAGGGTGCTGCTGTCTCTGCGTGTTATTCCAAAAGTTCTTTGGTGTGGGCCTTTTTTGAGACGAGTGCATCAGATCGCACCGCTGCTATTTGCAACATATGTCTCAAGCCTATCTCGCATGGCCAAAACATCTCCCGCTTGGGCACCACATGCTTGACCAGACATATGTTGACCTGCCATGCAGTTAGTTGGCAAGCGTACCGAAAAGACCCACACCAAAGAACAAAGAGAACCTCTCCTTGCTCCTCATCAGCTGGGATCTCCAACCCCACTATACCTTCAGTCCTCTCTGAGACCTGCACTGAGAGGAATGAAGGTGTAGAATTAAGTGTGTCACAGCCAAGTACTTGCGGGCAATCTGCTATCGGTACACCAACATCAGATTGTACCAGGCAAATTTCCCTGCCCCAGCTTCTGCACCACAGAAAGAAGTTTGCTCCCAGCCATCCACATGCCCAGCGGTTGAATGCTAGTTTGGCAAAATTGCTAGCACTTCAACTGCTAACTTTTCAGTTGGTAGACTCTGTCCCCTTCCGTGAGTTTGTGGAATGTGAGGTTCCTCAGTGGCAGGTTCCCAAACAACACTTTTTCTCACGGAAGGCGATTTCGGCTCTCTACCGGCCTGTGGAAGGCAATGTCTTGGCCTCGTTAGACAGGGTGGTCAGCGGTAAGGTGCATATTACCGCTGACTCATGGTCCAGCAGGCATGGACAGGGACGTTACTTAAGTTTCATGGCGCATTGGGTGACTCTGGCAGCTGGGAAGGATGCAGGGCAAGGTGCAGTAGTGTTGGAGGTTTTTCCGCCACTACGCCTGTAAAATGCCACTACTGGTGATTCTGATACACCTCTCTCCTTCTTCCTCCTCTTCTTCCTCCATGACCTCTTCCTGTGCTTTTTCCTCGGAACCAGTGGTGCTCCGTAGACGTTCAAGGGGCTATGCAAGTACTCAGGCCAAAAGATGCCATGCGGTGCTTGAGCTGGTGTGCTTGGGGGGACAGGAGCCACACTGGGGCAGAGATTCTGTCAGATCTGCAGGGGCAGGTTCAGAGGTGGTTGACGCCACACCAACTTAAGCCAGGAAAGGTGGTTTGCGACAATGGCACCAACCTCCTCTCCGCCCTCCAGCAGGGACAACTGACCCATGTGCCCTGTTTGGCTCATGTCTTTAACTTGGTGGTACAGCGGTTCTTGGGCAGGTACCCAGGCTTACAGGATGTCCTGAGGCAGGCCAGGAAAGTCTGTGTGCATTTCCACCAGTCATATAATGCCAGTGCTCGGCTGGCAGACCTCCAAAAGGAATTTAACCTGCCCAAGAACCGCCTAATCTGTGACATGCCCACTAGGTGGAACTCAATGTTGGCCATGCTGCAGCGGCTGCACAGGCAGCACGGGGCCATCAATGAGTACCTGTGCGACAATGGCACCAGGACAGGGTCAGGGGAGCTTGTTTTTTTTTTTACACGCCAGTGGGCCATGATCAGGGATGCATGCACTGTCCTGTTATCATTTGAGGAGGCCACGAGGATGGTGAGCAGTGACAATGCATGCATCAGTGATACTGTCCCTCTTGTCTACCTGTTGGAGCACACGCTGCATGGAATAATGGACAAGGCACTTGAGGCAGAACAGAGGCAGGAAGAGGACTTCCTTAGCTCTCAAGGCCCCCTTTATCCAGAGAGTGTTCCTGCGTGCCCGCCAATCACACAGGAAGAGGAAGAGGAGGAGGAGGAGGATTGTGTCAGCTTGGAGGCAGAGCCTGGCACTCAGCATCAGCAGCAGTCTTTAAGGGATCATTTACAGTCCCAAGAAACCCATTGACTTGTACATGGCTGGGAGGAGGTGGCTGCGGATCATGTCATTTTTTGTGACTCAGAGGACTCTGGACCGAATGCCTCAGCAAACCTACACTGTATGGCCTCCCTGATCCTGCAAAACCTGCGGAAGGATCCTTGTATTCGTGGTATAAAGGAGAGGGATCGTTACTGGCTGGCAACCCTCCTTGATCCACGTTACAAGAGTAAGGTTGCAGACCTTATCTTGCCGTCGCAGAGAGAGCAGAGGATGAAACATCTTCGGGAGGCCTTGCAGAAAAGTCTGTGCAACGTGTTACCAGTGACTGGGAGGTTACAAACTCCTGTTCCTGGACAACGTGTTGCCGAGGCTTCGGTCAGTCAAAGAAGGAGCGGTGGAGAAGGTGGCTGTCTGACTGATGGGTTCAGACAATTTTTTAGTCCGCAGCCCCAAGGTATGATCGGTTCCAGCAACCATCGCCAGCGTCTGTTTTACATGGTGCAGGAATAGCTAGGGGCAAGATCTGACTTGGACACCTTTCCCACCGAAAATCCTCTGGGTTACTGGGTTTTGAGGATGGATCAATGGCCAGAACTTGCACAGTATGCAATTGAGCTACTGGCCTGTCCTGCATCCATTATTCTTTCGGAACGCACATTCAGTGCTGCTGGAGGCTTTGTAACCAATCACAGGATGCGCCAAACCACTGACTCGGTCGATCGATTGACCTTCATAAAAATGAATCAGTCTTGGATCACCACCAGATACCAAGCACCTAATGCTGATGTAACCGAATACATTTTTTTGAAATGTCAAATCCCTTCAAGACTGCCTATGCTGAGTGACTATCCTGTGGCACCAGCACCAGTGCCTAAGGCCCAATTTTTTAGCCCCTGTTTAACAGGGGGCGTGTAATTACAATTTTTGATGCAATTCTTTGCAGCAGGGCTCGTTCCTGCGCTCCAACTAGAGTATCTGTGAGGGCTTGCAGTGTTGTGGCACCAGCACCAGTACCTAAGGCCCAACAGGTGCATGTGTAACAATGGATTAAATTCTGTGTTACATTTATTCATAGATTCATTTATATATTTACCCTTTTAGATATGTGGTCAGTAAATGCAATGATTAAAACACACAAAACAAAGAATGTAATAAAAGAGATTTACTTAGCTTCGATTAAAGATGTATTACAGATGTTACAATACAGGATAAATTCAGCATTCAATCCAGGGCACCCCTCAACTTCTGAATATTCAGATAGTTCTGGAAGCCGACAGCCTGTTCAAGATCTAGGACCTCTTACGTCATCAGCGAAGTTCACCGGCCTGCTCTATTGTCTGACCTTTTAAAGGCTAGATGGAAGGCGCTAAAAAGCTGGTTTTATCTGGTACTAACAAAGCCTATCCCAAGACAATGTGACCATCTGTGAATGATCGTCTGTGAGCTCAGAAACATACATTATACACATATAGAAATATATATATATATATATATAAGCAATCACCTTAAAACTATTACTAAGTTTCTTGTAATTCAATAACTAAAGTTATATATGAATATAGACCCATACTACATTCCACCCCTTGACTTACAAGATTCTTAGTTCAGTTTATAATACTCAAGATTAGTTATAGATATATCAAGATGTTCTACTCAAGGTAGTCCTTTCGCTTGTACTCCAATATAAACATTTCTGACTTCATTCATTTCATCCTTCACATTTCCAGTATTATAAGTATGTATGCGAAACACTCCTCATTATTACATATGGTCCCATATATCCCACCCCTTGGGTATTTTCCACATGTAAATCAATGTATAACAGTTTTACATCCTTCCACACCTCGTCTTATTTATCTAAAGTTCTATCTTTTGACCCACTTTCTCTGTCTGATTTACCTGTCCAGGAAATCTCATTCTGCTATGTTAGGGCTGAAAAATATAAAAAATGTCCAGGCTTATAAAAACAACTATATGTTGGACTAACAGAATAACACCAAACTTCCTTTTGAAAGTACAGGCATGAGCATCAAACTTTCCTTTCCAAGAGTTTAAACGCATAGATACTTGTCAAAGTCCTCCATATCTGGTGATGGACAGCAGAGTCTTAGACATCCGGTTACCAGATCACAGCTGCAGCATAACACTTGCAACACTGTAGAACTGAAAGAACTGTAGAATACAAAGTACATATCCTTTGGACTATTGCAGCTCACAAGTCATAGACATGCAGGCACATAACCACATAGTAGCTGAAACTTCTACAGACAGTTCAGGCACATGACCATCAGAGCAGATAAAACAGTTCAAGTACATCACCATCAGATTCAGGTACTTAACCATGATAGCGGATGGAACAGTTCAGGTACTCGACCCTCAGAACCGGTGGAACTTGCACCAACAGTTCAGCTGCTGATCATTGGTAAAGACTTTATAGACGTTGCTGCTGTCAAAAGTGTTTGTCTTTTTTCTCTAATATGCTTCTAGTTGACATCATGACAGGTGTGTTACCAAATATGTCAGTCCAACATTCCTTAATTAACAACAATGCCCATATAGCCCATTATAGATTTCTGAACAGGCGAATCGATAATCATTAGTGACCTGTCTTAACACTGAAAAACTCAGCTTTCTACATTAAAGGTGAAATATTATTACAGGTATATTACTTATCCTCCACCTGAACTACTCTGTCTCAAATTATAGGCCCAACTTTAAACTTCTTCATGTGTGTTTCCTCTATGCACTTTGATCTCCTTCCACACTCTAAAGACATTCTGGCAGGCTAACCGGCTCTTGTCTACACTGATCCCAATATGTGCATATAATATGCCCATGCATATGTGTCACTGTATTCTACATACCAGTCCCACCCCAAGCAATCAAGGAGAATTGAGGAAAACAAAACCTGAGAACCTATTTTATAACTCTTTTTCTTTACCAAGAAAATTTTATGAAAACTCAACCAGGTGTATAGAACAGGGTGGTCAAAGAATCACTGAGTGTCAGATATAACTGACCATATATATATAACACTAGAACACCTCATTTTCAAAGACTTAAAAATTGTGTTCAGTGCAATAATATTAACCTAAATGTACAGTTATAAGTAGACATAAGTACTTTTTTTTCCTTGAAAAACAAAATGATTACTTTAAATTTAAACTGTCAATCATGCAGAAAAATGTACTTTATATGTAAAACCCCAGGCACACTCCCACAGTGGTACCAAAATAATTATGGCAGAATATACAGAAGTAGATGCCGCCATAATTTTGCTTACATATACACAGAAAAGAACAACATGTAAATGTTTGGGTATTCTTACACCCTTCAAACCATTACAAGTATTATATCATTACAGATATCAAAACAATCTTGCTGTCAATATTCAAACATTATTTGTTCTATATCATTTTATATTCAACTCAATCAGAGGAAACCCTTATAAATCTATTATGCAGCATCGAGAGTATTAGCTGCTCTGGTTTACAATCAGTTCCAATGAAAACTTTCAGTAAATTTGCATATTGCATAAAAATAACAACAAAAACAACAAAAATGATTCAGTTTGACTGTAATCTTCATCTTTAGTTCTTGGACATCAAACCATATCAGACAGGTGGATTGATGCTGTTTAATATTGTCTAGGAACTAAACAAAACAAAAAGGTTATTTAATGTGATGTTATTTACAGTTCCTTCCTAGAAAGTAACAAATATTTAGCAACAAACACATTTAACCAACACTTTCCACAAACAACAAAACATATGGCCATTATTTCTGTTATTCATGAGTGCACTTTTATTACCCTTATTAATTGAGCTCATATTACTTAATTAATTATCACCACGTGGATTTTCATTAAAGGACGTCCATTCAAAGTTGTCATTAACCATGGTTGAAATAATTCACAAGAACATTATATGGTGTTCATTACATTTGTGCACAAACATTATACATCACCAAACTCATATTGATGTTTCTATTGCAACCTCTTGTTCAATACCATACAGATCTACGAAACTTCTAGGAATAGATCTGGTTCCTTCTGTATTAACGAAAAAAACATTAGTGTTGTATCCTAGAACATGACACTATTACATTCACCAATAAAATTATAATAATCACTGCTTATCAGGATTTTAGAGGGTGTTAACATCAATCAGCCATTTACTTTCTTTGTTTCAAATAATCCTAGATTTTAACAAAACTAACAATTTCAACTAGGATGTTATTTTTTCAACATGATTAGACATTTCTCATTTCTGTCCTGTTTTTCACAGGCACAAGCTTTTTTAGGGGGGGGGGTTAAGGGAGAATCTCCCTCTCTTAAGGGATCGTCTCATTCAAGCAGACTCTCACAAATACAGTCTAAGCTGCAGCTCTTCTTTTCACAAAATGCTGGAATATTGTCCATTGTCCGGGGGGGGGGGGGGGGGGGAATCTGCAGACAAGCCATTCCTGCTAACTCTTCAGTTACACATACAAAAGACTCACTTTTCTCAAAGCGTTTGCCTTAGTTTCATTACTTGAATATTCTAATGTTAAACATACTTAAACATCAGTAGCCAAATACATTTTTACATATCATCCATACAAGCAACTTTTCCTCACCAAAAGCTAGCTAAACAACCAACAAAAGAGCTCAACATTTAAACTCAACACATATATTACTGCAGTAATCACAATCTAAGCATCAACACAGGTCATATTTTTCCTTTTCCTACCTGTTTTCTGCTCATCGTTTTCAAACCTCAAAGAACAATTATGTGAGCACCAGCGAAAGGGCCACTCGTCCACCTAACGCGGTCATCAGCTCATCTGTTCTATATCTCAAAAATCTAAAGCTTGCCGGGGGCTCGCTAAGCACACAATGAGTGGAAACATTCGACCATCTACCCCCTTTTTGTTTCAGTGCCTGCAAAAATATCCATCCTAATATAGATGCAGCTTTCTGTTCCGATTACTACAGCATGTAATTACAATTCTTGATCAAATATTTCACAGCAGGGCCCGTTCCAGCGCCCACCAAGAGTAACTGTGAGGACTTACAGTGTTGTGGCACCAGCACCACCACCACCAAAGGCCCAATTTTTCTGCCCCTGTTCAACAGGTGCATGTAATTACAATTCTTGATCAAATATTTTACAGCAGGGCCCGTTCCAGCACCCACCAAGAGTAACTGTGAGGACTTACAGTGTTGTGGCACCAGCACCATCACCAAAGGCCCAATTTTTCTGCCCCTGTTCAACAGGGGCATGTAATTACAATTCTTGATCTAATATTTCACAGCAGGGCCCTGTAAGGGCTTACAGTGTTGTGGCAACACCAACACCTAAGGCCACAATTTCTGCAGAGTATATAGGATAGGCCCCTACTTTCAAACATCCAACTTACAAATGACTCCTACTTGCAAACGGAAGGAGACAACAGGAAGTGAGATGAAATCTACCCCTAGGAAGGGAAATTCTCTCCTGTAAGAGTTAATATGAGAAAAACGTTTCTATTTTCCACTGATGCTTTATCACCAATCCTTGTTTCACTAAAAACCCCAAATTTTCTAAAAGCATTTGTCATTGTGACAGAAAGTGAGGTGAAATCTTGTGAAGAGGAGCACAGACAGCAAAACAAATGTCACAGGGGTGATAACCCTTCCCTATGTTTTCCAAAAAGCTTAAAAATAGATTTTTTGGCTGGAGCTACACTTTAGAAATGTACCAGTTCAAAATTACAAACAGATTCTACTTAACAACAAACCTACAGTCCCTGTCTTGTTTGCACTGCCTGTATACTGCTGTTCAGAGTATATAGGGCCTGGGGGCCCCACGCCTTTCCTTTTTTTAATTCGGGTGCGGGGTTACCAGAACCCCGTGCGGGGTTACAAGACCCAAAGGGCCTGGTAGTGGACTGGGGGGGTACCCATGCCGTTTGTCTCACTGATTTTCATCCATATTGTCGGGACCCGACATTACATTAAAGCCGCAAGCAGTTTTAAATTACTTTTATTCCTTTAAAAATGTCATTTTGTGCAGGGACTGTTCTAAGCACGGGAAACATGCGCCAATTTACAGGCATACTATAGACACCCCCCAGGTACGATATTTAAAGGAATATTTCACTTTTTTTTCACTTTAAGCATCATTAAAATCACTGCTCCCGAAAAAACTGACGTTTTTAAAAGTTTTTTTTGCATTGATACATGTCCCTTGGGGCAGGACCCGGGTCCCCAAACCCTTTTTAGGACAATACCATGCAAATTAGCCTTTAAAATTAGCACTTTTGATTTTGAATGTTCGAGTCCCATAGACTTCAGTAGGGTTCTAACGTTCGTGCGAATTATCGGTCTGTTCACAGGTTCTGGTGCGAACCGAACCGGGGGGTGTTTGGCTTATCCTTACTGTCCATCACAGGAGATGACTGCTGATGCACTCACCAAGCCTTTGATGAAGGAACATCATAGTTATATCCAGAAGAAGCTAAATGTATTTTTGACAAAGCACATGTTGTTGGGAAGGTGTTTTGCTAGAACAACCGCAAAGTTGCTTTTATATACCGTGACTATATACTGTATGCGTTATACCTATATATGCAGCAGGTGGTGCTGTAGTATTATAGAGTAATGTGCATGTATTCTATGATATGATGTAATCAGAGGAAGTACCTTCTTTCTCTAAGTGTGTACTTGTGTGTGTTCCTGTTACCATGATGTGAAGATATCTTCTGCAATCCTCCATGAAAGTAAAGTTATTCTCTGCATTCAACAAGCTTCCAGTGCATCATGTCAATACTCAGCCAACAATACACAGTTCTCACCCCTCCCCTCCATACACCATCCATATATAGAGTCCTCATCCCCTTCCCTCTATACAACATCCATATATACAGTCCTCAGCCCCCCATACACCGTCCATATATACAGTCCCCCCCCAATAAACCACTCATTAATACAGTTCTCACCCCTCCCCTCCATACACCATCCATATATACAGTTCTCACCCCTCCCCTCCGCTATATATATCTATAGATATAGATATATATCTATAGATATATATCTATATATATATATAGATATATATCTATCTATATATATATATATATATATATATATATATATATATATATATATATATATATATATATCCATACACACCTCTCCTGTACATACTGCCCACTGTCATACCCTTCACACTCTCCTGTACATACTGTCCACTATCATACTGTCAGGAACCATGAATCAGATGGGGGAGCCAGAGATCAGCGTAGTCAGAGCAGCAGACAGGATCGGGAACCAGAAGGGACGTCAGCCAGGCAAGTCTTCAACAGGAAACCAGCAGAGAGTCTCTAAATATGTTGACCAAGGCGAAGGCACAGGAGATCTAATCCAGGCAGCTTAAATAGCCAGCAGGGCTTGTTAACGAGCAGGATATGATTACCAGGTGAGTCACTGTGGAATGATGAGTACTGACAGCTGAGCTCTGAGAAGGGAGGGCTGAGCCCAGCCCTGACACATACCCTCCACACTCCTCTTCTGTACATACTGCTCACTATCATACCCCCCACACACATCTCCTGTACATACTGCCCACTGTCATACTCTTCATACTCCTCTCCTGTAAATTCTGCTCACTGTCATACGCTTTGCACTCCTCTCCTGTACAAACTGCCCACTGTCATACCCTCCACTCTCCTTTCCTGTACATACTGCCCACTTTCATACACCCCCACACTGCTCTCCTGTACATACTGCCCACTGTCATACCCTCTGCACTCCTCTCCTGTACATACTGCCCACTATCATACCCTCCAATCTCCTTTCCTGTACATACTGCCCACTGTCATACACCCCCACACTGCTCTCCTGTACATACTGCTCACTGTCATACCCTCCACTCTCCTTTCCTGTACATACTGCCCACTGTTATACACCCCCACACTGTTCTCCTGTACATACTGCCCACTGTCATACCCTCTGTACATACTGCCCACTGTCATACTCTCTGCACTCCTTTCCTGTACATACTGCCCACTGTCATACCCTCTGCACTCCTTTCCTGTACATACTGCCCACTTTCATACCCTTCACACTCTCCTCTACATACTACCCACTGTCATACACTCCACATTCCTCTCCTGTACATACTGTTCACTGTCATACCCTCCACACTCCTCCTGTACATACTGCCCACTGTCATACCATCTTCACTCCTCTCCTGTACATACTGCCACTGTCTTACCCTCTTCACTCCTCTCCTGTACATACTGCCCACTGTCTTACCATCCACACTCCTTTGCTGTACATGGTGCTCACTGTCATATCCTCTGCACTGCTCTCCTCCTGTACATAGTGCTTACTGTCATACCCTCTGCCCTCCTCTCCTATACATACTGCTAGGGATGAACCAAACACCCCCAGTTTGGTTCACGGCAGAACATACAAACAGACAAAAAATTTGTGGGAACATGCGAACCCCGTTAGTCTACAGGACTCAAACGTGAAAAATCAAAAGTGCTCATTTTAAAGGCTAATATGCAAGTTATTGTCATAAAAAGTGTTTGGGGACCCGGCTCCTGCCCCAGGGGACATGTATCAATGCAAAAATAAGTTTTAAAAACGGTCGTTTTTTCGAGAGCAGTGATTTTAATACTGCTCAAAAGTGAAACAATAAAAGTGTAATATTCCTTTAAATATCGTGCTTGGGGGGGGTCTATAGTATACCTGTAAAGTGGCACATTTTTCCCTTCTTTAGAACAGTCCCTGCACAAAATGACATTTCTAAAGGAATAAAAGTCATTTAAAACTGCAGCTGTAATGTAATGTTGCCCCCAGCCCATTACCAGGCCCTTTGGGTCTGGTATGGATTATAATGTGAACCCCGCACCAAAATTTTTTAAAAAAAAGGTGTGGGGCCCCAAGGCCCCATATACTCTAAACAGCAGCAGTGTACAGGCGGTCCCCGGGTTACAAACAAGATTGTAGGTTTGTTCATAAGTTGAATCTGTTTGTAATTTGAAACAGGTACATTTTGTAAGTGTAGCTCCAGCCAAAAAAATCTATTTTTAAGCTTTTTGGATAACATAGGGAAGGGTTATCGTCACCCCTGTAACATTTGTTTTGCTGTCTGTGCCCCTGTTCAGAAGATTTCACCTCACTTTCTGTCCCAATGACAATTGGATTTTGAAAATTTTGGGTTATTAGGGAAACAAGGATTGGTGATAAAGCATCAGTGGAGGAGACACCTTTTTCCCATATTAACTCTTACATGAGAGAATTTCTCTTCCTAGGGGTAGATTTCCTCTCACTTCCTGTTGTCTCCTTCTGTTTGAAAGTAGGAGTCGTTTGTAAGTTGGATGTTTGAAAGTAGGGGCCTGCCCTATACACTCTGCAGAAAATTGGGCCTTAGGTGTTAGTGGTACCAGAACACTGTAAGCCCACACAGTTACTCTTGGTGGGTGCTGGAACGGGCCCTGCTGTAAAATATTATATCAAGAATTGTAATTACATGCCCCTGTTAAACAAGGGCAGAAAAATTGGGCCTTAGGTGTTGGTGGTGGCACAACACTGTAAAGCCTCACAGATACTTTTGTTGAGCGCAGGAACAGGCCCTGCTGTGAAATATTAGATCAAAAATTGTAATTACGTGCCCGTTAAACAGGGGCAGAAAAATTGGGCCTTAGGCAGTGGTGGTGGTGGCACAACACTGTAAAGCCTCACAGATACTTTTGTTGAGCGCAGGAACAGGCCCTGCTGTTAAATATTTGATCAACGCATGATACCCCACACGGGTCCCTGGCAGAGGCACTAGAGGCTGGGACATTCCAGGTGGGATCTCCAACATATAAACTAGTCATTAAAGTCTGGCAGGTTACTAAGAGGATTATGGGTTATGGAGGACTCACTGAATTCTCACCCATATGGAATAATAAGGGCTTGAAGGAGCTGCTAACACTGGAAAAAAATTGGATATGGGTCCGCCACGGATTATGCAGGCTGGCGCAGCTTTATGAGGGTAGTACTCTGATATCTTTTACTGAGCTGAAGTGAGAATATGGTATTCCAAATAATACATTTTATACTTACTTACAGATCAGGCACGCACTTGACAGTCAATTTAGTAACTGCCCATTAGAGTGGTGTAATGCACCATTCCTCAATAAAATTATTAGAGCAAATACCACCAAGGGTTTGATAGCAATAATAAATGGACAAATTTCTGAAAGGCTGCTTGCTCTGCAAACGACTCTGGGTGTCAGGGAGAGGTGGGCGGGGGATGTGGGGGAGATTACGGACAGCCAGTGGAAAGGAATCTTGAAGACTAGCCCATTGGTGTCGGTTTCTCCATCACAGCAGGTGTCACACCTATTTTTGATACACAGGGCCTATTACACCCCTAAGAGATTATTCAGGTTCGGCCGCAGACTGGACGATAAGTGCCCTAGATGCCTGGATACAGGTGACCTAATACACATGGTGTGGAGATGTCCAAAACTGGCGAGATACTGGTCAGGGATAATTAGGATTATAGAAACTAGGTTTAAAATTAAGCTGAAACAGGAGGCCAGGGTATGTATTCTTGGCCTGGTGGGGGAAAATACGGGGTGTAACAATAAAAAAATCGCTATAGCGAGGTGCCTTTATCAAGCTAGGAAACTAATAGCACAGTCCTGGCTGTCTACCACGCCTCCAATTATTGAGGACTGGCTCAGGACAGTGGACAAGCTAGTGTGGACAGAAAAAACAGTATATTCCAGGAGGGGTAGCTATGATAAATTCATAAAGATCTGGAGTCCCTGGCTGCACTGGTCGGATACAATCCCCTGACTTATATTTAACCTGAGAAGGGCCTAAGATAATGGGTTACCCACTAGTACAATGTGAAAGCTTAGGAGAACTAGTGAAAAGTGACTTAGAAGTTGATGCGGTGCTAGCATAATTTCCCGTTTACGCACCCTTTTAATATAGACAATAAAATAGGGGAGGATGGGAGGGGGCGGTTTGGGGGGGTGGGGAAGGGAAGGGGTTTAGGAGTTTCAGGTAGGATTCAGGTCCCAATGTTTTTTTTTTTATGGATGAGAGTAAAGTGGGTATTTGGACCTGTTGACTTCTGTTACTTGATATGTAATTTATATGCTTTTTGCCTTTTTTTTTCAAATCAATAAAGAGTATTGAAATTAAAAAAAAAAAAAATTTGATCAAAAATTGGACTTACACACCCCTGTTAAACAGGGGCAGAAAAATTGGGCCTTAGGCAGTGGTGGTGGTGCCACAACACTGCAACCCCTCACAGATACTCTTGTTGAGCGCAGGAATGAACCTTGCTGTTAAATATTTGACCAAAAATTGTGATTACACGCCCCTGTAAAACAGGGGCAGAAAAATTGGGCCTTAGGTAGTGGTGGTGGTGCCCTGAACTGAAAATATTCTTAGAAGCTATCATCATGAAAATTGAGGCGGAATAGGATAGTCACTCAGCATTAGGGATGAGCTTCGAGTTCGAGTCGAACTCATGTTCGACTCGAACATTGGCTGTTCGCAAGTTCGCCGAACAGCGAACAATTTGGGGTGTTCGCGGCAAATTCGAATGCCGCGGAACACCCTTTAAAAGTCTATGGGAGAAATCAAAAGTGCTAATTTTAAAGGCTTATATGCAAGTTATTGTCATAAAAAGTGTTTGGGGACCCGGGTCCTGCCCCAGGGGACATGGATCAATGCAAAAAAAAGTTTTAAAAACGGACGTTTTTTCAGGAGCAGTGATTTTATTAATGCTTAAAGTCAAACAATAAAAGTGTAATATCCCTTTAAATTTCGTACCTGGGGGGTGTCTATAGTATGCCTGTAAAGGGGCGCATGTTTCCTGTGTTTAGAACAGTCTGACAGCAAAATGACATTTGGAAGGAAAAAACTCATTTAAAACTACCCGCGGCTATTGCATTGCCGACAATACACATAGAAGTTCATTGATAAAAACGGCATGGGAATTCCCCACAGGGGAACCCCGAACCAAAATAAAAAAAAAAAAATGATGTGGGGGTCCCCCTAAATTCCATACAAGGCCCTTCAGGTCTGGTATGGATATTAAGGGGAACCCCAGCCAAAATTTAAAAAAAAAATTGACGTGGGGTTCCCCCTAAATTCCATACCAGACCCTTCAGGTCTGGTATGGATTTTAAGGGGAACCCCGCGCCAAAAAAAAAAAAAAAAACGGCGTGGGGTCCCCCTAAAAATTCATACCAGACCCTTATCCGAGCACGCAACCTGGCAGGCCGCAGGAAAAGAGGGGGGGACGAGAGTGCGGCCCCCCCCCCCTCCTGAACCGTACCAGGCCACATGCCCTCAACATTGGGAGGGTGCTTTGGGGTAGCCCCCCAAAACACCTTGTCCCCATGTTGATGAGGACAAGGGCCTCATCCTCACAACCGTGGCCGGTGGTTGTGGGGGTCTGCGGGCGGGGGGCTTATCGGAATCTGGAAGCCCCCTTTAACAAGGGGACCCCCAGATCCCGCCCCCCCCCTGTGTGAAATGGTAAGGGGGTACTTACCCCTACCATTTCACTAAAAAACTGTCAAAAATGTTAAAAATGACAAGAGACAGTTTTTGACAATTCCTTTATTTAAATGCTTCTTCTTTCTTCCTTCATCTTCTTCTTCTTCTGGTTCTTCTGGCTCTTCTGGTTCTTCCTCCGGCGTTCTCGTCCAGCATCTTCTCCGCGGCGTCTTCTATCTTCTTCTCCTCGGGCCGCTCCGCACCCATGGCATGAGGGGAGGCTCCCGCTCTTCTCTTCATCTTCTTCTCTTCTTCATCTTCTTCTTCATCTTCTTCTTCATCTCCCTCTTCCTTCTCTTCTTCATGTCTTCTGCGGGCCGCTCCGCAGCCATGCTGTGGCATGGAGGGAGGCTCCCGCTGTGTGACGGCGTCTCTTCGTCTGACGGTTCTTAAATAACGGGGGGCGGGGCCACCCGGTGACCCCGCCCCCCTCTGACGCACGGTGACATGACGGGACTTCCCTGTGGCATTCCCCGTGACGTCACAGGGAAGTCCCGTCATGTCACCGTGCGTCAGAGGGGGGCGGGGTCACCGGGTGGCCCCGCCCCCCGTTATTTAAGAACCGTCAGACGAAGAGACGCCGTCACACAGCGGGAGCCTCCCACCATGCCAGCATGGCTGCGGAGCGGCCCGCAGAAGACATGAAGAAGAGAAGAAGGAAGAAGAGATGAAGAAGAAGATGAAGAAGAAGATGAAGAAGAGAAGAAGATGAAGAGAAGAGCGGGAGCCTCCCCTCATGCCATGGGTGCGGAGCGGCCCGAGGAGAAGAAGATAGAAGACGCCGCGGAGAAGATGCTGGACGAGAACGCCGGAGGAAGAACCAGAAGAACCAGAAGAGCCAGAAGAACCAGAAGAAGAAGAAGATGAAGGAAGAAAGAAGAAGCATTTAAATAAAGGAATTGTCAAAAACTGTCTCTTGTCATTTTTAACATTTTTGACAGTTTTTTAGTGAAATGGTAGGGGTAAGTACCCCCTTACCATTTCACACAGGGGGGGGGCCGGGATCTGGGGGTCCCCTTGTTAAAGGGGGCTTCCAGATTCCGATAAGCCCCCCGCCCGCAGACCCCCACAACCACCGGCCACGGTTGTGAGGATGAGGCCCTTGTCCTCATCAACATGGGGACAAGGTGTTTTGGGGGGCTACCCCAAAGCACCCTCCCAATGTTGAGGGCATGTGGCCTGGTACGGTTCAGGAGGGGGGGGGGCCGCACTCTCGTCCCCCCCTCTTTTCCTGCGGCCTGCCAGGTTGCGTGCTCGGATAAGGGTCTGGTATGGATTTTTAGGGGGACCCCACGCCGTTTTTTTTTTTTTTTTTGGCGCGGGGTTCCCCTTAAAATCCATACCAGACCTGAAGGGTCTGGTATGGAATTTAGGGGGAACCCCACGTCAATTTTTTTTTTAAATTTTGGCTGGGGTTCCCCTCAATATCCATACCAGACCTGAAGGGCCTTGTATGGAATTTAGGGGGACCCCCACATCATTTTTTTTTTTTTTTTTTTTGGTTCGGGGTTCCCCTGTGGGGAATTCCCATGCCGTTTTTATCAATGAACTTCTATGTGTATTGTCGGCAATGCAATAGCCGCGGTAGTTTTAAATGTGTTTTTTCCTTCAAAATGTCATTTTGCTGTCAGACTGTTCTAAACACGGGAAACATGCGCCCCTTTACAGGCATACTATAGACACCCCCCAGGTATGAAATTTAAAGGGATATTACACTTTTATTGTTTGACTTTAAGCATTATTAAAATCACTGCTCCTGAAAAAACGGCCGTTTTTAAAACTTTTTTTTGCATTGATTCATGTCCCCTGGGGCAGGACCCAGATCCCCAAACACTTTTATTGACAATAACTTGCATATTAGCCTTTAAAATTAGCACTTTTGATTATTCATGTTCGTGTCCCATAGACTTTAACGGTGTTCGCGTGTTCGAACGAATTTTTTTCCTGTTCGCATGTTCTGGTGCGAACCGAACAGGGGGGTGTTCGGCTCATCCCTACTCAGCATATGCAATCTTCAAGGGATCCCACAGCCATAGAAAAATCATTTGGTTACATCAGCATCAGGTGCTTGGTAGCTGGGGATCCAAGACTGATTCATTTTTATGAATATGAGCTGATCAACAGAGTCTGTGGACAGGCGCACTCTGTGATCGGTTACAAAGCCTCCAGCAGCACTGAATATGTGTTCAGAAAGAACTCTGGATGCAGAACAGGCCATTAGCTCAATTGCATATTGAGCAAGCTCTGGCCAGTGGTCCATCCTCAAGACCCAGTGGATGTTCTGGTGGAAAGGTCTCCAGGTCTGATCTTGCCCCTAGATATTCCTGCAGCATGTAATTCAGACGCTGGCGGTGGTTGCTAGAACTGATCAGACCTGGGTGCTGAGGAATGAAGAATTGCCTGAATGCATCGGTCAGCCGGCCACCTTCTCCACCACTCTTTCTGTGACTGAACGAAACCTCAGCCACACGTTGTCCAGCACCAGGAAATTGTAACCTCCCAGGCTCTGGAAACGCATTGCACAAACCTTTCTGCAAGGCCTCCTGAAGATGTTTCATCCTCTGCTCACTCTGCGAAGGCTGGATAAGTTCTGCAACCTTACCCTTGTAACGTGGATCAAGAAGGGTTGCCAGCCAATAATGATCCCTCTCCTTGATACCACAAATCCTAGGGTCCTTTCGCAGGCTTTGCAGGATCAGGAAGGCCATGCAGCGTAGGTTTGCAGAGACTTTCAATCCTGAGTCCTCTGGGTCACTAAGGATCACATGATCCTCAACCACCTCCTCCCAGCCACGTACAACTCCATGGGTTTCTGGGAACTGCAAACTATACCTTGAAGACTGCTGCTGATAGGGGCATGGTCAAGATGGCGACCAGATAGGATGGATGGGATAGAGCTCCGCCCACAACAGGCCTTCAAATCCGTTATTTAGTGGACTGATACCAGATTTAACTGCCCTGTGGGGTTGTGGCTGTGACTGGGCACAGAAGCGAGGAAAGCTGGAGCCAGATGATAGTGGCGTTCGGCTCCCGGGCGCCGCTGCTGGACAAGTAATCTAAGGGAGCTCCGCCGGCCCTTACTACATCCACAGAAATCCTGCCTTAAACTTGGGTGATCCCTCTAAAAACTGACCTGATGTGGCGGTGCTCTGCTACCGGCGGCAGAGTAAAAGAGAATTGAAGGTGTGGACCGTCAGATGAAGCCGCTGTAGGCTCTTGGCAGGCTCCGCGTCACGGAGACGATCCGCCATCTTGCGGCCTGTGCGGCCTCGCGATCCCCGGCCTCGGGTGCCACGAACGGCCGTAGAGTGGCTGCAACGAACCATCTGCTGTGGTTGGCGCCACTGGGAGGCAGGGGGAGGCCCGGAGCGGACGAGAAGAGACATCCACGCCGCCTCGGAGGCCCCCGGCCGGCTCATCACTCCAGAGGGGATCCGCCATATTGAGGCCTATGAGGCCTCCGCGATCCCCGGCCTCAGGTACCGCGATCGGCGGAAGAAGGGCTGCTGCACGCCCCGCGGAGGTGCCATCCGGCGGTGAGTGGCGGAGGGACTAAAGACAAGACCTGCTGGAAGGTGAGAGAGATAGGGTTATACAGCGGGCTGGAGATATACACTGCAAACCGGCTGCTGAGGATCCCTTGCCTGTCACATAGTACCTGGCAGACTGAAAACTGGGCATGAGAAGAAGAACCTGTGGTGCCCAGAAGCAGAAACAAAAGGCCCCTAAAACACCGCCACCAGTCCAGGGCCCACGGGGAGCAGTGTGTTCAAACATGGCCTCGCAAACAGATCACACAGACACCCAGGCTGAGTCCCCCCAGATGGGAGAGGATCAGTTTCAAGCATTAATGCAGGCTATCACAGGTTGTCAAACTACCCTAACCACCAAAATAGAGCAAATACAGTCAGAAATGGGCCTAATAAGAAGGGATATGGACAAATACAGAGACAGGCTGACGGAGGCTGAAAGGAGAGTAGGGGAGAATGAAGATGAAATCCGAGATCACAGCGCCTCCCTTCGTATACTGCAAGTTAAAATGAAAACACTGGAATCGCGTGCGGAAGATCAGGAAAACCGAAATCGCAGGAATAATCTGCGCCTGGTGGGACTTCCGGAAGGAGCGGAGGGAAGAGATCCGGAGGCTTACACGGAGCAGTTGCTGCGTAACCTTCTCCCGCAGGCACCATTTTCTGCACACTTTGCGGTGGAGCGAGCCCACAGAATGCCGTCAACTTGGGGCCCACCGGGAACTCCTCCACGCACCTTCATATTTCGTTTATTGAACTTTAGAGATAGAGATCTGATCTTAAGGGAGGCACGGAAGGTGGGAGAGCTGCGCATTGAGAACGCAAAGATAATGCTATTCCCTGACTACTCAGTGGAAACACAGAGGCAACGCAGGACATTCGACCAGGTCAAGGCCCAAATGCGTGTTAAGGGACTAAAATACAGCATGTTATTCCGTGCACGACTCAGGGTAGTGGATGGCGAAACTACTAAATTCTTCACCTCCCCAGAGGAAGCAACCAGATGGCTTGAATCCCTGCCACGCAATCATTGATCCGGTGTATGGAGTACACCAAAGCTAACCCTCCATCTACCTGGTGATGACCGGTGGTAAGATTTACAGCTTGTTATCTCTAATAACCCCCACCCATATTGGTAAATGACATACTGTCTGGGAACTATGGAATACATGAATCCTGAGGGGCCTGATTATCTGATGAGAGTATTGCCGAACAGCCAGCCATACAATAGGGGATGGATACCTGCTTTGCTGAACAATCCTGTGTCGAGGGATCGGGGGGGGTCGGTGGGGGTGTGTTAAATAGGGACTGCTGGAATGTATTTCCACCCCCCCCTTTTTTTTTTTTTTTCCTGGGGCTCCTTTCTCCCCCCAAAGGGACTGTTCGGATGTTGGCAGTCCTGACTGACGGTAAGGAGTCATGGAACTTTGTTGCTGTATTTACTGACTCCAAGGCTGACAAAAAAGAGGAGAATGCGAGACATAATGCCCCACATATCCAATATTCATCCTGTTATTAGAGATGGGTGGTGGAGGGAAGGGTTAAAGGTGGAATTCTGTTAAGTGGTTTGACTCTTCAAGAGGACTCTAAGTGACTGCTTCTATTGTTTAACCAACTTGTTTTACTTTTCACAGGTTTTTAGAAACTACCATTGTTTGTAACTAAGATTGTACCCTTAGAAATATCTAAGTGCTAATGGCTGCTCTAGCGCAGACAGGTTGCTCAGGTCCACATAGAAGGGAGGGGGCCCTAGATATGGGGGTGGTTCCCCCCCCTAATTACTAAGATGTTCTCTTTTTCAAAAAAAACCCCCTTTTTTTGGGTTTCTTTCTCCTGGTTTTTTCCCTTTTTTTCATAGGGAATATTTATTTTACCTTCCCCTTCTCTTTGTTTATTATCAGCAAAGGCCTGCAGATGCAGTGAGTAGTGCGGTCTCTGATCTCACGCTAAGATAACTAGGTCCTAGTTGTGCCAACTGCTACACACCGCCCCCTAGGAGGTTCCTCCTGTTCTTTGTTTTTTCTGGGTTTTTTTTTTTTTTTTCTTTTTGGTGGTTATGGGTACTCAAACACCCCGAGGTTTAATTAATGGGGTGTGGGGCGGGATGGGAGGGACATTTTGTTTAAGTTGTTTAAATTTAATTTTTGTTCTTTGTTTTTCGCTTCTTTATTCAAGGAAAGACTCCTATAGATGGCTTGACAATAGCAAAGGCATAGGCTACATGCTTCAGGCTGCCAGACTGGTTATTGCCCATAGGTGGAGGATGGGTCCTTTGGAGGGAGGGGGGAGGGATGTGAAGGAGTTATCTATATATTCTAACGATACATGGTTTTCCGAAAGAAATATACACCACATTGAGATATGGCTCAGCTGAAAATATTGTCATGGAATGTAAGGGGTCTTAATCATAAAATTAAACGCTCACTAGTATTTGAATATCTTAAGAAATATACACCCAGTATTTGCATTCTTCAAGAGACACATTTGATGGGGGGCAGTGTGTTGGGGTTAAAGAAACCATGGGTGGGACACCACTATCATGCCACATACACCAATTACGCCAGGGGGGTTAGTATACTAATTCACAAATCACTCAATTTTGAACCCCTTGATATTCTCATTGACCCAGAAGGTAGATACATAATAATCCACGCTAATATAGAAGCATTGGCAATGGTCATAGTGGGGGTATATTTGCCCCCACCGGCTAATATTTCCCTACTGCGGAAGATCACTACTATAATTGCGCAATTGCCCACAGACAATGTAATTCTCACGGGGGATTTTAATATCACACCTAACCCTTCACTAGATAAAATGTCCCCGGACCCAGCTACAGATTCTGCATTAACTAGATGGGCGCAGGTGCTGGGATTAGAGGATGTGTGGCGCTGGAAACATCCAACAGAATGAGTTTATACATGTCACTCTTCCTCCTACAACTCATTATCACATATTGACCTTCTTTACGCAAGCTCACCCATGCTTCCCAAAGTTATAAATATTGAAACGTTACCGAGGGGAATTTCCGACCATTCCCCGCTATTATGCATACTGCAAACCTCCACTCCACAGGCGGACAGAATTTGGCGACTCTCCCGATTCTGGATTGAACATCCTACCATAGAAATTGAGATAGTAAAAGAGATAAAACAATTTTGGTTGGCTAACGCGGGTTCCTCCACTCCGGGGATGGTGTGGGACACGTTTAAAGCCTACATTAGGGGCTGCTATATGTCATCCATAGCTAGAGAACGCAGGAATAATAAGATGCTGGTGGAAGAGGCAGAGACCAAAGCCCGGGACTTAGAGACCAGATACACACTCACGGCCAACCCTATTATAGCACAAGACATGAAGGTTGCCTATCAGGAGGTAATGCTACTAAGGGTAGCCAAGGCAAACAAACGTCAACTAGCCCAAACTCAAAGAATATTTGAGCAGGGGGAGAAAACAGGTAAGCTTTTGGCCTGGTTAGCCAGGGAGCAATCCCCTGTGTCCACCATAGCTCGTATCCGTAAGAATGACGGGACCCTAAAATCGGCCCCGGTGGGGATTAACGCTTGCTTTGCTGAGTATTACTCGTCCCTATACTCCTCTAGGGCACAATAATCAGCGAAGGAACTCTCGGACTTCCTAGACGAAATAACACTTCCGACCCTCACGGCTGCAGCACGAGAGGGCCTTGAAGCTCCAATAACCTTGGAAAAAGTCCAACGGGCTCTCAGCTCCTTACAAACAGGGAAGACACCGGGACTGGACGGCCTATCCCCTGAATTTTATAAACTGTATATGGGCGAGGTAGCGCCTAGGATGCACACAATGCTTACAGAGACCCTACGTACTGGGGAGATTCCACTATCCATGTCACAAGCCATTATAGTGGTCCTGCCAAAACCGGGAAAAGACCCCCAACTATGTCCCTCATATCGACCTATATTACTTAATTCGGACGCGAAGATTTTAACCAAAATTTTGGCCCAACGGTTAAACGGAATAATACTTGATCTAATTCATGAAGATCAATCAGGTTTCATGCCTGGAAAGGGCACAGACATAAACATCCACAGGTTGTATGCTGTCCTGGCCTCTGGAGAGGAGGAAGCCCGAAGCGAAATTGTGGCCTCTCTGGACGCGGAGAAAGCCTTTGACTCCGTTGAGTGGGGCTACCTATGGGAGGTCCTCCGCAGGTTCGGGTTTGGCCCGTCTTTATCTCCTGGGTCAGGATGGTATACAAAGCCCCCACAGCCAGAGTTCGCACAGGTACAGTACTCTCCCCGACCTTTGTTTTGGGTAGGGGAACTAGACAGGGGTGCCTGCTCTCGCCGGGCCTTTTTGCCCTGGCAATAGAGCCGATGGCTGCCCTTCTCAGGGCCACACCCGGGGTTAAGGGAATTATGAGGGGTCCTCTACAGGAAAAGGTGTCGTTATATGCTGACGACACCTTACTCTATCTTAAAGATGACGGTACTTCCCTACAAGAGGCTCTATTGGTAATTAATAGATTTGGGAAATTCTCTGGTATATGTATCAACTGGGGAAAGTCGATCCTGTTTCCCCTGCGGGCGGGATCTACTCCCTTGCAGACGGATGGGCAGCTCAGTCGGGTTTCCCAGTTTAGATACCTAGGGGTAGAAATATACCTAGACTTAAAAAAAATATCAGCTTAAACTTAAGCCCTGTGGTTCACCACCTATCCCAAAGATGTAACACATGGAGATCCCTACCACTGACCCCGGTTGGCCGTGTCAACTTAATCAAAATGTCAATTCTACCTAAATTTACATACCTATTCCGACAAACCCCGATCCCTATATCAATGACCTTCTTTAGACACTTCGATAGCATTATCACCTCATTCATTTGGAATGGGAAAACTCCTAGAATAGCCAGGGCAATATTGCAATTACCAGGGACCTTGGGGGGTCTGGCCTTACCATGCTTCCTAAAATACAGCGGTATTGGTAACGGTAAAATGGTGGTTCTCAGAAGAGATGGCTAATCCGGCTGCCTCCTTGGAGGCGGCGCTGATCGGCTCCTATGCAGAGTTGAGGAACTTGGTGCATAGAGGCCCTAAATCCAATCCAGAAGTGACCTGTCCCATAAAAACAACCCTTAAGGTATGGGACACTGTTAATACACTATTTCTGGGACATAGTAATTGGTCCCCAGCAACTCCCCTATGGGGTAACCCCCGCCTGCCTCATTTTCGCTCCATCCCTGACCCGGTTGTGTGGGCCAGATATGGAATCACGACCCTGGGGGATATAGTTGCCCAAGGACAACTAATCACCTTTGATGCTTTAAAAAGCGAAAAGGATCTACCCAACCATATGTTCTTCAGGTTCCTCCAGGTGAGGCATGCGTTTCGGTCCCAGTTCCCCGGTCCGCTGACTTTGGAGGAGACACCGATAGAAAGTGTATTAAAAAACCAAGAAGGCGGAGGAACACTGTCCGCCGTATATAACTTACTTGTGACTCGAGATACATCTAAAGTCTCCCAGCTATGTGAGCGGTGGAGGGTGGATGTTCCGGAGTTGACGGATGAGGACTGGGAAGAGGGAATTCAACAATACCTACCCTTGACAATTTCAGCAAGGGATAGATTTATGCAGCTGAAATTCCTACATAGGGCCTACTATTCTCCAATACGCCTGGCGAAAATATACCCCGATAGAACAGCGAGATGTCCTAGATGTGGGTCGGGGGAAGCCGATTTCTTTCATGTGGTCTGGTCCTGCCCCGGAGTGGTGGAATTCTGGAATAGTATACTTGCTGATATCAATTCTATAGGGGGACTGCAAGTCCCATATAGCCCAATACCTCTTCTACTAGGTATTTGTGACTTTCTAGAAGTCACATGGGGGAAGAAACTGTTCATTTTCTACACCACACTATATGCTAGAAAAGCAATCTTACTGCAGTGGAATCAGTCCCAACCGCCCACTAAACAACTCTGGCAATCTCTGATAAATAAGGCGCTACCATTATATAAAATGACATATATGGGCAGGAATTGCCCCAAAAAATTTGAGAAAATTTGGGCAGCATGGGTGAAGGCTAAACACCTGTCTATTGAATGAGATGTGGGGTTCGGGCCCGTGGGGATTGGCGTTGACTTGCTCTCAGGATTTTTCAAAACTCTATACGAGTGGGCTAGATTGTTCCAAATTGAAAGGTGGGATCTCTTACACCTACACCATATACTGATATCCTTAATGAGTGTATTAATATTTTCTTCTGAAATGGATAACTAATGTGATAATTGATTCTTACTCATACCAAGTCATGTAAAAATTCTATGTATGTCATCTGTAATCAAATCTAACACGAAGCTAATTGTTTTTTTGTTGTGAAAATATAAATAAACTTCTATGTTAAAAAAAAAAAAGACTGCTGCTGATGCTGAGTGTTATCCTCCACCTCCATGCTGACACAATCCTCCTCCCCCTCTTTTTCTTCCTGTGTGATCGGCGGGCCTGCAGGAATACTACTATCTGGATAAAGGGGACGTTAAGAGGTAAGGAAGTCCTCCTCTTCCTCCCGCTGTTCTGCCTTTAAGTGCCCTGTCCATTATTCCATGAAGCATGTGCTCCAGAAGATAGACAAGAGGGACAGTATCACTGATGCATGCACTGTCACTGCTCACCATCCTCGTGGCCTCCTCAAATTGTGACAGGACAGTGCAGGCATCCTTGATCAGTAGCCACTGGTGTGGTGAAAAAAAGCCGAGCTCCCCTAACCCTGTCCTGGTGCCATACTCACACAGGTACTCATTGATGGCCCTCTGCTGCGTGTGCAGCTGCTGCAGCATTGCCAACATTGAGATCCACCTTTTGAGCATGTCACAAATGAGGCTTTTCTTGGGCAGGTTGCATCTCTTTGAATGTCAGCCAGCCGAACACTGGCATTATATGACTGGCGGAAATGACCCCAGGCTTTCCTGGCCTGCCTCAGGAGATCCTGTAAACCCGGGTACCTGCTCAAGACCGCTGCACCACCAAATTCAGGATGTGAGCCACACAGGGAACATGGGTTAAGTGTCCCTGTCTGAGGGCGGAGAGGAGGTTGGTGCCATTGTCGCATACAACCATTCCTGGCTGAAGCTGGCATGGTGTCAACCACCTTTGAGCCTGCCCCTGCAGAGCTGACAGAATCTCTGCCCCAGTGTGGCTCCTGTCCCCTAAGCAGACCAAATCAAGCACCGCATGGCATCTTTTTGCCTGAGTGCTTGCTTAGCCCCTTGAATGCCTACGGAGCACCGCTGGTTCAGAGGAATCTGCAGAGGAAGAGGCCATAGAGGAAGAAGAGGAGGAGGGGGTGGAGGAGAGAGCTGTGGCAGAATCACCACTAGCATTTTGGAGGCATGGTGGCGGAACAAGCGCCAACAATACTGAACCCTGTCCTGCATCCTTCCCAGTTGCCAGAAGAGTTACCCGGTGCGCCGTGAAAGAAAGGTAACGTCCCTGTCCACATGCCTGCTGGACCATGAGTCAGCAGTAATATGCACCCTACTACTGACCGCCCTGTCGAGGCCAAGGCATTGCCTTCCACATGCTGGTAGAGAGCCGGAATGGCCTTCCCTGAAAAGAAATGGCGTTTGGGAACCTGCCACTGAGGTGCCGCACATTCCACAAATTCACGAAAGGGGGCAGAGTCTACCAGCTGAAAAGGCAGCAGTTGCAGTGCTAGCAATTTGGCCAAGCTAGTATTCAGACACTGTCTGGGACTGAATTTCTTTAGACGGTTTAGCAACTGGGGTAGTGAAATCCGCTAAAATTGTCCTCAAGTACTTGGGACACCTATTTCTATACCTTCATTCCTCTCAGTGCAGGAGTGGGGTTGGAAATCCCAGCTCATTAGGAGCAAGGAGAGGTCCAGCTTGTTCTTTGATGTGGGTCTTTTAAGTGCTGTTGCCAACGGACTGCATGGGAGGTGGTCATATCTGGTCAAGCATGTGGTGCCCAAGCGGCTGCTGTTTTGGCCATGCTTGATACGCTTCAGATATATGTTGCAAACAGCAACGGTACAATCTGCTGCACATGTGTAAAAAAAGGGCCGCACCAAAGAACTTTTCAAAATATGCGGGGAGTCAGCAGCGCCCTGCACCTGTTTAGCTCTGCGGTGTGATGCAATAGGGTGGCTGCCCTTAAGCTGCCCCCTGGAGGGGATCCTACCTCCTTGGAGATGTGCCTCCTCCTCCTCCCCCACTCTTCTATCAGGCACCCAAGTTGAGTCAGTGACCCCATTATCCCCTCCCTCCTCATCACTGGAGCAAACTTGGCAGTATGCTGCAGCTGGGGGAACATGACTGCCAGTTTCTTGACCTTTTTGGGCACCCCCTCTCTCTAGGCTGACGTTCTCCCTTCCTCAACCTGGGTACCATCATCAGAGCCTTTAAATCGCTGCACATCCTCCTGCAGAATGTACCTGACACTGTGGTTGAATAGTTTGGGGGACTCCTCTGTGCATAATGGTGGGGCTAGGGAAGAAGTGACTGTTGACATGGAGCCGATAGAATAGGCCGCTTTGGCAGCTGCATTGCCAGGCAAACTACGCTGAGCCTGGGTGACGGAGGATGAGGACGGCTTTGTTATCCATTCCACCAACTCTTCTGCATGTTGTGGCTCAATAACACGGCCAGCTATAGGAAAAAAGGACAAGCCTGGCCCACGGCCACGTGCTGAGGATGCACCATGTCCATGACCAGCACTGTCGACTGTAGACACAGAGCCTGCTTGCCCTCTTTTAGTAGCCTGTGAGCGTCTGCCTCTCCTTGGTGGCCTTCTGCACTTGCTGTAAATTTTGTTTAGCAAAAATGTGTACTGTATACACCACCAGGGAAGTAGTAGCAATTGCTCTAGGGGTGCACGGTACTGTGTACACCAACAGAAGTGTAATAACAACTATGGGTGCACTTTATGTATTGTGTACACCACCAGGAAAGTAGTAGCAACTGCACTAGGGGTGCACGGTACTGTATACACCAACACACCAACAGAAGTTTAGTAACAACTATGGGCGCACTGTATTGACCACCAGAAAAGTATAAGTAACTGCACTATGGGTGCACAGCACTGTATACTGTGTACACCGCCTGAAGTATATTAGAAACCGTACACCAGGAAAGACCTGCAGTCAGATATAGCTAAACTGGATACAGTGGATATATATATATATATGTGTGTATATATATATATGTATATATATATATATATATATATATATATATATGTATATATATATATATGTATATATATATGTATGTATATATATATATATATATATATATATATATATATGTATGTATATATATATATATATGTATATATATATATATATGTGTGTGTGTGTGTGTGTATATATATATGTGTATATATATATATATATGTATATATATATGTATATATATATATGTGTGTATATATATATATATATATATGTACGTATATATATATGTATGTATATATATATATGTATATATATATATATATATATATATATATATATATATATATATATATATATATATATATATACAGTGACTTGCGAAAGTATTTGGCCCCCTTGAACTTTTCAACCTTTTGCCACATTTCAGGCTTCAAACATAAAGATATAAAAATTTTAGTTTTTGTGAAGAATCACCAACAAGTGGGACACAATTGTGAAGTGGAACGAAATCTTTTGGATTTTTGAAACTTTTTTAACTAATAAAAAAATGAAAAGTGGGGCGTGCAAAATTATTCGGCCCCCTTAATACTTTGTAGAGCCACCTTTTGCTGCGATTACAGCTGCAAGTCGCTTGGGGTATGTCTCTATCAGTTTTGCACATCGAGAGACTGAAATTCTTGCCCATTCTTCCTTGCAAAACAGCTCGAGCTCAGTGAGGTTGGATGGAGAGCGTTTGTGAACAGCAGTTTTCAGCTCTTTCCACAGATTCTCGATTGGATTCAGGTCTGGACTTTGACTTGGCCATTCTAACACCTGGATACGTTTATTTGTGAACCATTCCTTTGTAGATTTTGCTGTATGTTTGGGATCATTGTCTTGTTGGAAGATAAATCTCCGTCCCAGTTTCAGGTCTTTTGCAGACTCCAACAGGTTTTCATCCAGAATGGTCCTGTATTTGGCTCCATCCATCTTCCCCCTCAATTTTAACCATCTTTCCTGTCCCTGCTGAAGAAAAGCAGGCCCAAACCATGATGCTGCCACCACCATGTTTGACAGTGGGGATGGTGTGTTGAGTGTGATGAGCTGTGTTGCTTTTACGCCAAACATATCATTTTGCATTGTGGCCAAAAAGTTCGATTTTGGTTTCATCGGACCAGAGCACTTTCTTCCACATGTTTGGTGTGTCTCCCAGGTGGCTTGTGGCAAACTTTAGACGAGACTTTTTATGGATATCTTTGAGAAATGGCTTTCTTCTTGCCACTCTTCCATAAAGGCCAGATTTGTGCAGTGTACGACTGATTGTTGTCCTATGGACAGACTCTCCCACCTCAGCTGTAGTTCTCTGCAGTTCATCCAGAGTGATCATGGGCTTCTTGGCTGCATCTCTGATCAGTCTTCTCCTTGTCTGAGCTGAAAGTTTAGAGGGACAGCCAGGTCTTGGTAGATTTGCAGTGGTCTGATACTCCTTCCATTTCAAAATGATCGCTTGCACAGTGCTCCTTGGGATGTTTAAAGCTTGGGAAATCTTTTTGTATCCAAATCCGGCTTTAAACTTCTCCACAACAGTATTACGGACCTGCCTGGTGTGTTCCTTGGTCTTCATGATGCTCTCTGCTCTTTCAACAGAACCCTGAGACTATCACAGAGCAGGTGCATTTAAAGCTGCACTGAAAGTAAAGGGGCCGAATAATTTTGCACGCACCACTTTTCAGTTTTTTAATTGCTAAAAAAGTTTAAAATATCCAATAGATTTCATTCCACTTCACAATTGTGTCCCACTTGTTGGTGATTCTTCACAAAAAATTAAAATTTTATATCTTTATGTTTGAAGCCTGAAATGTGGCAAAAGGTTGAAAAGTTCAAGGGGACCGAATACTTTCGCAAGCCACTATATATATATATATATATATATATATATATATATATATATATATATACATATACATACATATATATATATATATATATATATATACATATATATATATATATATATATATATATATATATATATATATATATGTATATATATGTATATGTGTATATATATATATATATATATATATATATATATATATATATATATATATGTGTGTGTATATATATATATTAAATACACTGCAGCTAACTGAATCACCTGTCTGCCTGAAGAATGTTAGAAACAGTACACTAGGAATGGCCTGCAGTGAGATATAGCTAAACTGTATGCATATATATATATATATATATATATATGTGACTGACTGTGAATGACACTCTCTCTCCGTCCACGCCAACAACACACTACACAAGGCCAATGTGCAGGCGGTCTTATATAGTGTGGGGCGTGGACTTAGTCCCCCTGAGCCATGATTGGCAAAGGGCACCCTGCCTTTGGCCAATTATGGCTCTCTTAGCTGTGGCCGCTGTGATTGGCCAAAGCATGCAGGTCATGGTGCAGGCTCTGGCCAATCATCATACAGCAATGCACTGTGCTCCCGTAGTGCATTATGGGCCATTACGTGCCGCTCGAATTTAGCGAGAATGGCCCATAATGTTCGGTTTTCGACGAACGAGCGAACAGCCAATGTTCGAGTCGAACTCATGTTTGACCCGAACAGAAAGCTCATCCCTACATACTGCCCACTGTCATACCCTCCACTCTCATCTCCTGTACATTAGGGATGAGCCGAACACCCCCCGGTTAGAACCCCATTGACGTCTATGGGACTCGAACGTTCAAAATCAAAAGTGCTAATTTTAAAGGCTAATTTGCATGGTATTGTCCTAAAAAGGGTTTGGGGACCCGGGTCTGCCCCAGGGGACATGTATCAATGCAAAAAAAACTTTTAAAAATGAGCAGTGATTTTAATGATGCTTAAAGTAAAAAAAAAAAAAAAAAGTTAAATATTCCTTTAACCACTTCCCGCCCGCCCTATAGCGGATTGACGTCCAGGAAGTGGTTCCGTTATCATATCATATGACGTCCAGCAGGATAACATGCCACAGCGTGCCTGCGGGGGCGCGCATCACGGCGATCGGTGGAGCGGTGTGTCAGCCTGACACACCACTACACCGATCTTGGTAAAGATTGTGTAAATATTATCCTTCGCGCTAGTGGATGTTACACGGTAAAGGTGATCAAATAAATAGTGCTGTGTTAAATAAACTACTGTGCACAAATACTAATATTGCCGCAAAATGAGGGTGTTCACACAAAACACTATTGGAATAAATATTAAAATGAAATTTCGCGCAATATTGGTGAAATGTAAATATCAAACTCTAATGGCTGCTGAATAGTGAATTCCTTTTACAGGCATATGGTGGTCACTGCGATTAATTAGAAAGTGTGGAAAAAGCAGCATAAACTATAATAATCATACCACCCTGTAACTAGCATGTACATAAGCCTGTAACATAATCTGGTGATAATATATCCATACAATCTTCTATAAATAACAAATGGTGATCCGCATAAAAATAAAATACATATATGTCAATTGAAATCTTCTAAGGTTCCGCTATCAATAAGCCGTGTAAATAAAACAAAAGTGGAATCTAAAATTGCATAGTATAAATGTGCAATCTTAAACAATAAATAATTCATAAAAGTATTTCTAAAAAGTCAGTTTTGTTAGTGTGATTACGTGCAGATTTTATAGTGTCAAAGTGAATCAAATAAAAGTGAGTGAATTTTTATAGAATATCTGTGAACAGTTCTTATAAAAGGTATTTTTTGTGATAAAAAATCTTTCTGCTGTAGGTGTCTCTCAGTGTGGTCTCACAGAACTCTCACCTTACATAGGTGATAATCAGGCATTCAGTAGTATGTCTTTGTGTGGAAGTGGTTTTCCGACAGCCTCTTCTTTTCTGTGCTATATCTCCTCCAGCGTTCCTTTCCCTGCAGCTCCGCTCTAGTAAACTCAGTGTTGGGGAGATAAAATAGGTGGGGGGGAGGAGAAAGAAGGCTCCACTAGTGTATTAACTTTTTAAAATCAAAGGGGGGAGTATTTATTTAATATTACTCTTACATTTAGCATGATTGAAACAGGCAAAGTAAATGAAAAAAACGATCTGGCGTTCTCAGCGCCCTCTCACTTGTGCTTCAGAAACTGTGTGTCGCTCCAGCCAATCCCCTGGAGCGACACACAGTTTCTGAAGCACAAGTGAGAGGGCGCTGAGAACGCCAGATCGTTTTTTTCATTTACTTTGCCTGTTTCAATCATGCTAAATGTAAGAGTAATATTAAATAAATACTCCCCCCTTTGATTTTAAAAAGTTAATACACTAGTGGAGCCTTCTTTCTCCTCCCCCCCACCTATTTTATCTCCCCAACACTGAGTTTACTAGAGCGGAGCTGCAGGGAAAGGAACGCTGGAGGAGATATAGCACAGAAAAGAAGAGGCTGTCGGAAAACCACTTCCACACAAAGACATACTACTGAATGCCTGATTATCACCTATGTAAGGTGAGAGTTCTGTGAGACCACACTGAGAGACACCTACAGCAGAAAGATTTTTTATCACAAAAAATACCTTTTATAAGAACTGTTCACAGATATTCTATAAAAATTCACTCACTTTTATTTGATTCACTTTGACACTATAAAATCTGCACGTAATCACACTAACAAAACGGACTTTTTAGAAATACTTTTATGAATTATTTATTGTTTAAGATTGCACATTTATACTATGCAATTTTAGATTCCACTTTTGTTTTATTTACACGGCTTATTGATAGCGGAACCTTAGAAGATTTCAATTGACATATATGTATTTTATTTTTATGCGGATCACCATTTGTTATTTATAGAAGATTGTATGGATATATTATCACCAGATCTTGGTAAAGAGCCTCCGGCGGAGGCCCTTTACCACGTGATCAGCCGTGTCCAATCACGGCTAATCACGCTGTCAATAGGAAGAGCAGTTGATCGGCTTTTCCTCACTCGCGTCTGACAGATGCGAGTAGAGGAGAGCCGATTGGCGGTTCTCCTGACAGGGGGGGTCTGCGCTGATTGTTTATCAGCGCAGCCCCCCCTCAGATCACCACAATGGACAACCAGGGATCGCCACTAGGACCACCAGGGAAGGGGCAACTGATTGGGCACATTGGGCACATGTGGATGGCCATGGGGTACATACCTGGCCATCCACATGTGCCCAATGTGCCCAATCTGTGCCAATCAGTGCCCACAAATGGGCACTGATTGGCACCATTATGTTTTAGTTATGCCTAGCAATGCCACCAATAAATTTTATCAGTGCCACCAATCAGTGTCATCAGTGCCACCTGTCATTGCCCATCAGTGCCACCTGTCTGTGCCCATCTGTGCCCATCAGTGCCCACCTATCAGTGCCCATCAGTGGCACCTATCAGTGCCACCCATAAGTACCCATCAGTGCCACCTATCAGTGCCCATCAGTCCCACCTATCAGTGCCCATCAGTGCCGCCTATCAGTGCCACCTCATCAGTGCCACCTCATCGGTGCCCATCAGTGCCGCCGTATCAGTGCCCATCAGTGCAGCTGTATCAGTGCCCGTCATTGAAGAAGAAAACGTACTTATTTACAAAAAATGTTAACAGAAACAAAGAAAAACTTGTTTGTTTTTTTAAATTTTGGTCTTTTTTTATTTGTTGCAGAAAAAATAAAAACCGCACAGGTGATCAAATACCACCAAAAGAAAGCTCTATTTGTGGGAACAAAATGATAAAAAATGTGTTTGGGTACAGTGTAGCATGACCGCGTTATTGTCATTAAAATTGCGACAGCGCTGAAAGCTGAAAATTGGTCTGGGCAGGAAGGTGTCTAATTGCCTGGTATTGAAGTGTTTAAATATCGTACCTGGGGGGTGTCTATAGTATGCCTGTAAAGTGGTGCGTGTTTCCCGTGCTTAGATCAGTCCCTGCACAAAATGTCATTTTTAAAGGAAAAAAAGTCATTTAAAACTGCTTGCGGCTTTAATGTAATGTTGGGTCCTGGCAATATGGATGAAAATCAGTGAGACAAACGGCATGGGTACCCCCCAGTCCATTACCAGGCCCTTTGGGTCTTGTATGGATATTAAGGGGAACCCCGCACCCAAATTAAAAAAGGAAACAGCAGTATTCAGGCTCTGTACTCTGAAAAGCAGTATACAGGCGGTGCAAACAAGACAGGGACTGTAGGTTTGTTGTTAAGTAGAATCTGTTTGTAATTTTGAACTGGTACATTTTTTAACGTGTTTAGCTCCAGCCAAAAAATCTATTTTAAGCTTTTTGGAAAACATAAGGAAGGGTTATCACCCCTGTGACATTTGTTTTGCTGTCTGTGCTCCTCTTCACAAGATTTCACCTCCCTTTCTGTCACAATGACAAATGCTTTTAGAAAATTTGGGGTTTTTAGTGAAACAAGGATTGGTGATAAAGCATCAGTGGAAAATAGAAACGTTTTTCTCATATTAACTCTTACAGGAGAGAATTTCCCTTCCTAGGGGTAGATTTCATCTCACTTCCTGTTGTCTCCTTCCGTTTGCAAGTAGGAGTCATTTGTAAGTTGGATGTTTGAAAGTAGGGGCCTACCCTATATACTCAGCAGAAATTTGGGCCTTAGGTGTTGTTGTGGCCACAACACTGTAAGCCCTCACAGGGCCCTGCTGTGAAATATTAGATCAAGAATTGTAATTACATGCCCCTGTTGAACAGGGGCAGAAAAATTGGGCCTTTGGTGGTGGTGGTGCTGGTGCCACAACACTGTAAGTCCTCACTCGCTGTTGGTGGGAGCAAAAACGGGCCCGGCTGTGAAATATTAGATCAAAAATTGTAATTACACGCCCCTGTTAAACAGGGGCTGAAAAATTAGGCCTTAGGCACTGGTGCTGGTGCACAACACTGCAACCCCTCACAGATACTCTAGTTGGAACGCAGGAACAAGCCCTGCTGCAAAGTATTGCATCAAAAATTGTAATTACATGCCCCTGTTAAACAGGGCCTGAAAAATTAGGCCTTAGGCACTGGTGCTGGTGCCACAACACTGCATCCCCTCACAGTTACTCTAGTTGGAACGCAGGAACAAGCCCTGCTGCAAGGTATTGCATCAAAAATTGTAATTACACGCCCCTGTTAAACAGGGGCTGAAAAATTGGGCCTTAGGCACTGGTGGCGGTGCCCAGAACCAAAAACGTTCTTACAAGCTATGAGCGTGATCATTGAGGAGGAAGAGGATAATTACTCAGGATAGTCACTCAGCATCAGCATAGGCAGTCTTTAAAGGGATCTGAGATTTCAAAAAAAATTATTCGGTTACATCAACATCAGGTGCTTGGTAGCTGGTGGTGATCCAAGACTGATTCATTTTTATGAAGGTCAGTCGATCAACCGAGTCGGTGGACAGACGCACCCTGTAATCGGTTACAAAGCCTCCAGCAGCACTGAATGTGCGTTCCGAAAGAACGCTGGATGCAGGACAGGCCAGTAGCTCAATTGCATACTGTGCAAGCTCTGGCCAGTGATCCATCCTCAAGACCCAGTAACCCAGAGGATTTTCGGTGGGAAAGGTGTCCAAGTCAGATCTTGCCCCTAGGTATTCCTGCACCATGTAAAACAGATGCTGGCGATGGTTGCTGGAACCGATCATACCTTGGGGCTGCGGACTAAAAAATTGTCTGAACGCATCGGTCAGACAGCCACCTTCTCCACCGCTCCTTCTTTGACTGACCGAAGCCTCAGCAACACGTTGTCCAGAAACAGGAGTTTGTAACCACCCAGTCTCTGGGAACGCGTTGCACAGACCTTTCTGAAAGGCCTCCCGAAGATGTTTCATCCTCTGCTCCCTCTGCGACGGCAAGATTAGGTCCGCAACCTTACCCTTGTAACGTGGATCAAGGAGGGTTGCCAGCCAGTATTGGTCCTTCTCCTTGATACCACGAATACGAGGATCCTTATGCAGACTTTGCAGGATCAGGGAGGCCATGCAGCGTAGGTTTGCTGAGGCATTCGGTCCGGAGTCCTCTGGGTCACTAAGGACGACATGGTCCGCAGCCACCTCCTCCCAGCCACGTACAAGTCCATATGTTTCTTGGGACTGATACCTTAAAGACTGCTGCTGATGCTGAGTGCCAGACTCCACCTCCATACTGACACAATCCTCCTCCTCCTCGTCCTCTTCCTGTGTGATCAGCGGGTACGCAGGAACACTGTCTGGATAAGGGGGGCCTTGAGAGCTAAGGAAGTCCTCCTCTTCCTGCCTCTGTTCTGCCTCAAGTGCCCTGTCCATTATTCCATGCAGAGTATGCTCCAACAGGTGGACAAGGGGGACAGTGTCACTGATGCATGCACTGTCACTGCTCACCATCCTCGTGTCCTCCTCAAATGGTGACAGGACAGTGCATGCATCCCTGATCATGGCCCACTGGCGTGGGGAAAAAAAACCAAGCTCCCCTGACCCTGTCCTGGTGCCATAGTCGCACAGGTACTCATTTATGGCCCTCTGCTGCGTGTGCAGCCGCTGCAGCATGGCCAATGTTGAGTTCCACCTGGTGGGCATGTCACAGATTAGGAGGTTCTTGGGCAGGTTAAAATCCTTTTGGAGGTCTGCCAGCCGAGCACTGGCATTATATGACCGGCGGAAATGCACACAGACTTTCCTGGCCTGCCTCAGGACATCCTGTAAGCCCGGGTACCTGCCCAAGAACCGCTGCACCACCAAGTTAAGGACGTGAGCCAAACAGGGCACATGGGTCATTTGTCCCTGTCAGAGGTTAGAGAGGAGGTTGGTGCCATTGTCGCAAACCACCATTCCTGCCTTAGGTTGGCGTGGCGTCAACCACCTCTGAACCTGCCCCTGCAGAGCTGACAGAACCTCTGTCCCAGTGTAGCTCCTATCCCCCAAGCACACCAGCTCAAGCACCGCATGGCATCTTTTGGCCTGCATACTTGCGTAGCCCCTTGAATGGCTACGGAGCACCGCTGGTTCCGAGGACAAAGCACAAGAAGAGGTCATGGAGGAAGAAGAAGAGGAGGGGGTGGAGGAGAGAGGTGTGTCACAATCATTAGTAGTGGCGTTTTGGAGGCGTGGTGGTGGAACAACCTCCAACACTACTGCACCTTGTCCTGCATCCTTCCCAGCTGCCAGCAGAGTCACCCAATGTGCGGTGAAACTTAGGTACTGTCCCTGTCTATGCCTGCTGGACCATGCGTCAGCGGTAATATGCACCTTACTGCTGACCGCCCTGTCCAGGGAGGCATGGACATTGCCTTCCACATGCCGGTAGAGAGCCAGAATCGCCTTCCGTGAGAAAAAGTGGCGTTTGGGTACCTGCCTCCTCCTCCCCTCTCCTATCAGGCACCCACGTTGAGTCAGTGACCTCATCTGCGGTAGTGATAGGATCAGGAAAACACCACCAACCTTCTTACAGGTAGCTTTAGCTGAACACTGTGCAGAGCTCACAAAAAGCTAACTTGTAGTTTTAGCTGAACACTGTGAGGAGGACGCACTACACTAACTTGTAGTTTTAGCAGAACACTGTGAGGAGGACGCACTACACTAACTTGTAGCTTTAGCTGAACACTGTGCAGAGGTCGCACTACACTAACTTGTAGTTTTAGCTGAACACTGTTCAGAGGACGCACTACACTAACTTGTAGCTTTAGCTGAACACTGTGCAGAGGTCGCACTACACTAACTTGTAGTTTTAGCTGAACACTGTGAGGAGGACGCACTACCCTAACTTATAGCTTTAGCTGAACACTGTGCGGAGGTCACACTAAACTAAATTGTAGCTTTAGCTGAACACTGTGAGGAGGACGCACTACACTAACTTGTAGCTTTAGCTGAACACTGTGCAGAGGTCGCACTACACTAACTTGTAGTTTTATCTGAACACTGTTCAGAGGACGCACTACACTAACTTGTAGCTTTAACTGAACACTGTGAGGAGGACGCACTACACTAACTGTAAATAGTCTAGCTGCCTGACTGTGGTACTAATAGGATCAAAAGAACACCAGCAATTTTCTTCTGGTAGCTGTAAATACTGTAACAAGACAAGCCTGCCTGTCAGTAGGAAGATAACAGGAACGGATCTAGCTAAACTGAATACAGTGTGTATATATATACAACACCTGGGATGTATATATATATATATACACAATACACTGTAAGTGCAGCTAACTCACTGACTGTCCTGCCTAATCTAGCTAACTCAAATGAAATGACACTGTCTCTCTCTCTCTCTCTCTCTCTCTCTCTCTCTCTCTAAGCACGCCGAAACACACTACACAGGGAAGCCGAGCAGGCGGCCTTATTTAATCTGGGGCATGTTCTAAACCCCCTGAGCCATAATTGGCCAAAGCCACCCTGGCTTTGACCAATTACAGCTCTCTCTACTGACGGCGCTGTGATTGGCCAAGCATGCGGGTCATAGTGCATGCTTGGCCAATCATCAGCCAGCAATGCACTGCGATGCCGCAGTGAATTATGGGCCGTGACGCGCCACACGAATTTGGCACGAACGGCCCATATCGTTCGCAATTTGGCGAACGGGCGAACAGACGATGTTCGAGTTGAACATGGGTTTGACTCGAACACGAAGCTCATCCCTACTGTACATACTGCCCTCTGTCATACACCCCCAGCACTCCTCTCCTGTACATACTGCCCACTAGGGATGAGCTTCGTGTTCGAATCGAACGCATGTTCGACTCGAACATCGGCTGTTCGACCGTCCGTCGAATTGCGAACGTTATGGGCCGTTCGCGCCAAATTCGTGTGGCGCGTCACGGCCCATAATTCACTGCGGCATCGCAGTGCATTGCTGGCTGATGATTGGCCAAGCATGCACTATGACCCGCATGCTTGGCCAATCAAAGCGCCGTCAGTAGAGAGAGCTGTAATTGGCCAAAGCCAGGGTGGCTTTGGCCAATTATGGCTCAGGGGATTTAGTACACGCCCCACACTATATAAGGCCGCCTGCACGGCGGCCCTGTGTAGTGTGTTCCGGTGTGCTGATAGAGAGAGAGACAGACAGTGTCATTTGATTTGAGTTAGCTAGATTAGGTTAGATCTGTTCCTGCTATTTACATTTAATGCAGTGCGTCCTGCTCACAGTGTTCAGCTAGATCCGTTCCTGCTATTTACATTTAGTGCAGTCAGTGCGTCCTGCTCACAGTGTTCAGCTAGATCCGTTCCTGCTATTTACATTTAGTGCAGTGCGTCCTGCTCACAGTGTTCAGCTAGATCTGTTCCTGCTATTTACATTTAGTGCAGTCAGTGCGTCCTGCTCACAGTGTTCAGCTAGATCTGTTCCTGCTATTTACATTTAGTGCAGTGCGTCCTGCTCACAGTGTTCAGCTAGATCTGTTCCTGCTATTTACATTTAGTGCAGTGCGTCCTGCTCACAGTGTTCAGCTAGATCTGTTCCTGCTATTTACATTTAGTGCAGTGCGTCCTGCTCACAGTGTTCAGCTAGATCTGTTCCTGCTATTTACATTTAGTGCAGTGCGTCCTGCTCACAGTGTTCAGCTAGATCCGTTCCTGCTATTTACATTTAGTGCAGTCAGTGCGTCCTGCTCACAGTGTTCAGCTAGATCCGTTCCTGCTATTTACATTTAGTGCAGTCAGTGCGTCCTGCTCACAGTGTTCAGCTAGATCCGTTCCTGCTATTTACATTTAGTGCAGTCAGTGCGTCCTGCTCACAGTGTTTAGCTAGATCCGTTCCTGCTATTTACATTTAGTGCAGTCAGTGCGTCCTGCTCACAGTGTTCAGCTAGATCTGTTCCTGCTATTTACATTTAGTGCAGTCAGTGCGTCCTGCTCACAGTTTTCAGCTAGATCTGTTCCTGCTATTTACATTTAGTGCAGTGCGTCCTGCTCACAGTGTTCAGCTAGATCTGTTCCTGCTATTTACATTTAGTGCAGTGCGTCCTGCTCACAGTGTTCAGCTAGATCCGTTCCTGCTATTTACATTTAGTGCAGTCAGTGCGTCCTGCTCACAGTGTTCAGCTAGATCCGTTCCTGCTATTTACATTTAGCGCAGTGCGTCCTGCTCACAGTGTTCAGCTAGATCCGTTCCTGCTATTTACATTTAGTGCAGTGCGTCCTGCTCACAGTGTTCAGCTAGATCCGTTCCTGCTATTTACATTTAGTGCAGTGCGTCCTGCTCACAGTGTTCAGCTAGATCCGTTCCTGCCATTTACATTTAGTGCAGTGCGTCCTGCTCACAGTGTTCAGCTAGATCCGTTCCTGCTATTTACATTGAGTGCAGTGCGTCCTGCTCACAGTGTTCAGCTAGATCTGTTCCTGCTATTTACATTTAGTGCAGTGCGTCCTGCTCACAGTGTTCAGCTAGATCTGTTCCTGCTATTTACATTTAGTGCAGTGCGTCCTGCTCACAGTGTTCAGCTAGATCCGTTCCTGCTATTTACATTTAGTGCAGTCAGTGCGTCCTGCTCACAGTGTTCAGCTAGATCCGTTCCTGCTATTTACATTTAGCGCAGTGCGTCCTGCTCACAGTGTTCAGCTAGATCCGTTCCTGCTATTTACATTTAGTGCAGTGCGTCCTGCTCACAGTGTTCAGCTAGATCCGTTCCTGCTATTTACATTTAGTGCAGTGCGTCCTGCTCACAGTGTTCAGCTAGATCCGTTCCTGCCATTTACATTTAGTGCAGTGCGTCCTGCTCACAGTGTTCAGCTAGATCCGTTCCTGCTATTTACATTGAGTGCAGTGCGTCCTGCTCACAGTGTTCAGCTAGATCTGTTCCTGCTATTTACATTTAGTGCAGTGCGTCCTGCTCACAGTGTTCAGCTAGATCTGTTCCTGCTATTTACATTTAGTGCAGTGCGTCCTGCTCACAGTGTTCAGCTAGATCCGTTCCTGCTATTTACATTTAGTGCAGTGCGTCCTGCTCACAGTGTTCAGCTAGATCTGTTCCTGCTATTTACATTTAGTGCAGTCAGTGCGTCCTGCTCACAGTGTTCAGCTAGATCTGTTCCTGCTATTTACATTTAGTGCAGTGCGTCCTGCTCACAGTGTTCAGCTAGATCTGTTCCTGCTATTTACATTTAGTGCAGTGCGTCCTGCTCACAGTGTTCAGCTAGATCTGTTCCTGCTATTTACATTTAGTGCAGTGCGTCCTGCTCACAGTGTTCAGCTAGATCTGTTCCTGCTATTTACATTTAGTGCAGTGCGTCCTGCTCACAGTGTTCAGCTAGATCCGTTCCTGCTATTTACATTTAGTGCAGTCAGTGCGTCCTGCTCACAGTGTTCAGCTAGATCCGTTCCTGCTATTTACATTTAGTGCAGTCAGTGCGTCCTGCTCACAGTGTTCAGCTAGATCCGTTCCTGCTATTTACATTTAGTGCAGTGCGTCCTGCTCACAGTGTTCAGCTAGATCCGTTCCTGCCATTTACATTTAGTGCAGTGCGTCCTGCTCACAGTGTTCAGCTAGATCCGTTCCTGCTATTTACATTGAGTGCAGTGCGTCCTGCTCACAGTGTTCAGCTAGATCTGTTCCTGCTATTTACATTTAGTGCAGTCAGTGCGTCCTGCTCACAGTGTTCAGCTAGATCCGTTCCTGCTATTTACATTTAGTGCAGTCAGTGCGTCCTGCTCACAGTGTTCAGCTAGATCCGTTCCTGCTATTTACATTTAGTGCAGTCAGTGCGTCCTGCTCACAGTGTTCAGCTAGATCCGTTCCTGCTATTTACATTTAGTGCAGTCAGTGCGTCCTGCTCACAGTGTTCAGCTAGATCCGTTCCTGTTATCTTCCTACTGACAGGCAGGCTTGTCTGGTTACAGTATATAAAGCTACCTGAAGAAAATTACAGGTGTTCTATCCCAGCTTAGTGCAGCTACAGGCCATTAGTATGTCTGGAAGGCCAAGAAGGAGAGGCAGACAGTCACAAGCCAATAAGAGAGGGCAAGCAGGCTCTGTGTCTAGTGCTGGTCGTGGAGACGGTGCATCCTCATCAGCCCGTGGCCATGGGACACGCTTGGCCTTTTTTTCGGCAGCTGGCCGTGTTGAGCCGCAACATGCAGAAAACTTGGTCGAGTGGATGACCAAGCCGTCCTCATCCTCCTCATCCTCTCTCACCCATGCCCAGGGTGCTTTGTCTGGCAAAGCAGCGGTCTCTTCCCTCAGCTCAATGTCATCAGTGACTCCTTCCCTAGCTCCACCATGTCCTCCTGAGGATTCCCTCGAACTGTTTGACCACAGTGTTGGGTACATGCTCCAGGAGGATGCCCAGCGTTTGGAAGGCTCTGATGATGATACTGAGCTCGATGAAGGCAGTAACATGAGCACGGACAGAGGGGGTGCCCAAGAAGGACAGCAATCTGGCAGTCATGCTCCCCCTGCTGCAGCATACTGCCAGGTTTGCTCCAGTGATGAGGAGGGAGGGGATGATGAGGTCACTGACTCAACGTGGGTGCCTGATAGGAGAGAGGAGGAGGAGGAGGAGGAGGAGGCGGCACATCACCAACGAGGCAGGATGCCCTCCAGGGGCCAGCCTAAGGGCAGCACATTGACTGCATCACACCCCAAAGCTCCACATGTGCAGGGCGCTGCAGTCTCTGCGCGTTATTCAAAAAGTTCTTTGGTGTGGGCCTTTTTTGAGACGAGTGCATCAGATCGCACCGTTGCTATTTGCAACATATGTCTCAAGCGTATCTCGCGTGGCCAAAACATCTCCCGCTTGGGTACCACATGCTTGACCAGACATATGTTGACCTGCCATGCAGTTCGTTGGCAAGCATATCTAAAAGACCCACACCAAAGAACAAAGAGGATCTCTCCTTGCTCCTCATCAGCTGAGATTTCCAACCCCACTAGACCTTCAGTCCTCTCTGAGACCTGCAGTGAGAGGAATGAAGGTGTAGAATTAGGTGTGTCACAGCCAAGTACTTGTGGGCAATCTGCTTTTGGTACACCAACGTCAGATTGTACCAGGCAAATTTCCCTGCCCCAGCTGCTGCACCGCCGAAAGAAGTTTGCTCCCAGCCATCCACATGCCCAGCGGTTGAATGCTAGCTTGGCAAAATTGCTAGCACTTCAACTGCTGCCTTTTCAGTTGGTAGACTCTGCCCCCTTCCGTGAGTTTGTGGAATGTGCGGTTCCTCAGTGGCAGGTACCCAAACGCCACTTTTTCTCACGGAAGGCGATTCCGGCTCTCTACCGGCATGTGGAAGGCAATGTCCATGCCTCGCTGGACAGGGCGGTCAGCGGTAAGGTGCATATTACCGCTGACTCATGGTCCAGCAGGCATGGACAGGGACGTTACTTAAGTTTCACGGCGCATTGGGTGACTCTGCTGGCAGCTGGGAAGGATGCAGGACAAGGTGCAGTAGTGTTGGAGGTTGTTCCGCCACCACGCCTCCAAAATGCTGATTGTGACACACCTCTCTCCTCCACCCCCTCCTCTTCTTCTTCCTCCATGGCCTCTTCCTCGGAACCAGCGGTGCTCCGTAGGCGTTCAAGGGGCTACGCAAGTACGCAGGCCAAAAGATGCCATGCGGTGCTTGAGCTGGTGTGCTTGGGGGACAGGAGCCACACTGGGGCAGAGGTTCTGTCAGCTCTGCAGGGGCAGGTTCAGAGGTGGTTGACGCCACGCCAACTTAAGGCAGGAATGGTGGTTTGCGACAATGGCACCAACCTCCTCTCTGCCCTCCGACAGGGACAACTGACCCATGTGCCCTGTTTGGCTCACGTCCTTAACTTGGTGGTGCAGCGGTTCTTGTGCAGGTACCCGGGCTTACAGGATGTCCTGAGGCAGGCCAGGAAAGTCTGTGTGCATTTCCGCCGGTCATATAATGCCAGTGCTCGGCTGACGGACCTCCAAAAGGAGTTTAACCTGCCCAAGAACCGCCTAATCTGTGACATGCCCACCAGGTGGAACTCGACATTGGCCATGCTGCAGCGGCTGCACACGCAGCAGAGGGCCATCAATGAGTACCTGTGCGACTATGGCACCAGGACAGGGTCAGGGGACCTTGGTTTTTTTTCCCCACGCCAGTGGGCCATGATCAGGGATGCATGCACTGTCCTGTCACCATTCGAGGAGGCCACGAGGATGGTGAGCACTGACAGTGCATGCATCAGTGACACTGTCCCCCTTGTCCACCTGTTGGAGCACACGCTGCGTGGAATAATGGACAGGGCACTTGAGGCAGAACAGAGGCAGGAAGAGGAGGACTTCCTTAGCTCTCAAGGCCCCCTTTATCCAGACAGTGTTCCTGCGTGCCCGCCGATCACACAGGAAGAGGACGAGGAGGAGGAGGAGGAGGAGGAGGAGGAGGAGGAAGATTGTGTCAGTATGGAGGTGGAGCCTGGCACTCAGCATCAGCAGTCTTTAAGGGATCAGTCCCAAGGAACACATGGACTTGTACGTGGCTGGGAGGAGGTGGCTGCGGACGTTGTTGTCCTTAGTGACCCAGAGGACTCCGGACCGAATGCCTCAGCAAACCTACGCTGCATGGCCTCCCTGATCCTGCAAAGCCTGCGTAAGGATCCTCGTATTCGTGGTATCAAGGAGAAGGACCAATACTGGCTGGCAACCCTCCTTGATCCACGTTACAAGGGTAAGGTTGCGGACCTTATCTTGCCATCGCAGAGGGAGCAGAGGATGAAACATCTTCGGGAGGCCTTGCAGAAAGGTCTGTGCAACGCGTTCCCAGAGACTGGGAGGTTACAAACTCCTGTTTCTGGACAACGTGTTGCTGAGGCTTCAGTCAGTCAAAGAAGGAGCGGTGGAGAAGGTGGCCGTCTGACCGATGCGTTCAGACAATTTTTTGGTCCGCAGCCCCAAGGTATGATCGGTTCCAGCAACCATCGCCAGCGTCTGTTTTACATGGTGCAGGAATACCTAGGGGCAAGATCAGACTTGGACACCTTTCCCACCGAAAATCCTCTGGGTTACTGGGTCTTGAGGATGGATCACTGGCCAGAGCTTGCACAGTATGCAATTGAGCTACTGGCCTGTCCTGCATCCAGCGTTCTTTCGGAACGCACATTCAGTGCTGCTGGAGGCGTGGTAACCGATCACAGGGTGCGTCTGTCCACTGACTCGGTCGATCGGCTGACCTTCATAAAAATGAATCAGTCTTGGATCACCACCAGCTACCAAGCACCTGATGCTGATGTAACTGAATAATTTTTTTCAGATCCCTTCAAAGACTGCCTATGCTGATGCTGAGTGACTATCCCTGAGTAATTATCCTCTTCCTCCTCAATCATCACGCTGATAGCTTGTAAGAACATTTTTGGTTCTGGGCGCCACCACCAGTGCCTAAGGCACAATTTTTCAGCCCCTGTCTAACAGGGGCGTGTAATTACAATTTTTGATGCAATACTTTGCAGCAGGGCTCGTTCCTGCGTTCCAACTAGAGTGTCTGTGAGGGGTTGCAGTGTTGTGGCACCAGCACCAGTGCCTAAGACCCAATTTTTCTGCCCCTGTCTAACAGGGGCGTGTAATTACAATTTTTGATGCAATACTTTGCAGCAGGGCTCATTCCTGCGTTCCAACTAGAGTGTCTGTGAGGGGTTGCAGTGTTGTGGCACCAGCACCAGTGCCTAAGACCCAATTTTTCTGCCCCTGTCTAACAGGGGCGTGTAGTTACAATTTTTGATGCAATACTTTGCAGCAGGGCTCGTTCCTGCGTTCCAACTAGAGTGTCTGTGAGGGGTTGCAGTGTTGTGGCACCAGCACCAGTGCCTAAGGCCCAATTTTTCTGCCCCTGTCTAACAGGGGCGTGTAATTACAATTTTTGATGCAATACTTTGCAGCAGGGCTCGTTCCTGCGTTCCAACTAGAGTGTCTGTGAGGGGTTGCAGTGTTGTGGCACCAGCACCAGTGCCTAAGGCCTAATTTTTCAGCTCCTGTTCAACAGGGGCATGTAATTACAATTCTTGATCTAATATTTCACAGCAGGGCCCTGTGAGGGCTTACAGTGTTTTGGCCACAGCAACACCTAAGGCCCAAATTTCTGCTGAGTATATAGGGCAGGACCCTACTTTCAAACATCTAACTTACAAATGACTCCTACTTGCAAACGGAAGGAGACAACAGGAAGTGAGATGAAATCTACCCCTAGGAAGGGAAATTCTCTCCTGTAAGAGTTAATATAGGAAAACAATTTCTCCTTTCCACTGATGCTTTCCAATCCTTGTTCCACAAAAAAACCCAAACTTTCAAAAAACATTATTCATTGGGACAAAAAAGTGAGGTGAAATCTTCTGAAGAGGAGGAAAGACGCAAAACAAATGTCACAGGGGTGATAACCCTTCCCTATGTTTTCCAAAAAGCTTAGAAAAGATTTTTTGGCTGGAGCTAAACACGTTAAAAATGTTCAAAATTACAAACAGATTCTACTTAACAACAAACCTACAGTCCCTGTCTTGTTTGCACCGCCTGTATACTGCTGTTCAGAGTATATAGGGACCTTTCCTTATTTTAATTTGGGTGCGGGGTTCCCCTTAATATCCATACAAGACCCAAAGGGCCTGGTAATGGACTGGGGGGTACCCATGCCGTTTGTCTCACTGATTTTCATCCATATTGCCATGACCCGACATGACATTAAACCCGCAAGCAGTTTTAAATGAGATTTTTTCCTTTAAAAATGACATTTGGTGCAGGGACTGTTCTAAACATGGGAAACACGCGTCACTTTACAGGCATACTATAGACACCCCCCAGGTACGATATTTAAAGGAATATTTCACTTTTTTTTTTTTACTTTAAGCATCGTTAAAATCATTGCTCCCGAAAAAACGGCCGTTTTTAAAAGTTTTTTTTGCATTGATACATGTCCCCTGGGGTAGGACCCGGGTCCCCACACCCTTTTTAGGACAATACCATGCAAATTAGCCTTTAAAATGAGCACTTTTGATTTCGAACGTTCGAGTCCCATAGACGTCAATGGGGTTCTAACGTTCGTGCGAACTTGCGGTCCGTTCGCGGGTTCTGGTGCGAACCGAACCGGGGGGTGTTCGGCTCATCCCTACTGCCCACTATCATACCATCTGTACATACTGCCCACTGTCATACCCTCTTCACTCCTCTCCTGTACATACTGCCCACTATCATACCATCTGTACATACTGTCCACTGTCATACCCTCTGCACTCCTCTCCTGTACATAATGCCCACTGTCATACCCTCAACACCCCTGTCCTTTACATACTGCCCACTGTCATACCCTCCACACTCCTCTCCTATATTGCCCACTGTCATAGTTCAAAATAATCACTCCGGGTGAGTTGGAAAGGAACACCTTGTGAGAGTGCCAGCAACCTCCAAGGAAGCACTGCTACTAGCATGAAACATATTACATCTGTGATATCCCCATGGTGTCTGTGATGTTTTTATGATGTACAATAAAGGATTTCTAGGACTGCAGCAAATCCGGAAATTTTCTTTGATGTGCCCACTGTCATACCCTCCACACTCCTCTACTGTACATACTGCCCACTGTTATACCCACCACACTCTTCTGTACATACTGCACACTGTGATACCCTCCACACTTCTCTCCTGTACATACTACCCAATGTCATGCCCACCATACTCCTCCATTGCACATACTGCCCAATGTCATACCATCCACAATCTTCTCCTGTACATACTGCCCACTGTCATGCCAACATACTCCTCTATTGCACATACTTCCCTCTGTAATATCCTCAATACTCCTCTCCTGTACGTTAACTGCTGTCATACCCTTAGCAGTCCTCTGCCGAATAAATTTGCCACTGTTACACCCTTCTCACTCTTCTCCTGCAAATACTACCTCCTCTGCACTCATTTCCTGTACATAATGTCATACACTTTGCAATCCTTTCCTACAACCCCTGGCAAAAAGTATGGAATCACCATTCTTGGAAAATGTTCATTCAATTATTTAATTGTGTAAAAAAAAAACTAATCACAGACATGCCTCAAAACTATTTTTATTTAACATTCCAACCTTTTGGCTTTAAGCAACGCTTAAAAATTTAAAAAAGGAAAAGAAAGAAAACTGTAGTCAATTGCAACTGTTTTTGCAGATGAAGCAGAGGAAGAAAATGAATCGCTCAATTCTGAGGAAAATATTATGGAATTACCATGTACTTTGCAGTTCTAAAACGAACATATGCATCGGATTACATCTGCTAATTAGTCTGCAGTTAATATAGAGTGCTTGCGCACCTTGGTGAGCTGTTGCACCAGTGAAGGCCCATGATGCAGGGTGCATGGGCACATGAGTCTGGCCCTCTAATCTACATGCGGGGCGCCGGGACGCATGGATTCCAATCGGGATTCATTTTTTTTGAAGCATGTGATTAGAGCCAGAGGCTCTAATAGGCTTCAAAAAAAGGGCGGCCTCGAGGTGCAGAACACTGCGTCCCGAGCCCACCCAGTTCTGTGACAATAGCAAATGATTGATCTGAGACCCGTTTCCTGATTGTCCGAAAGGAGAAGCGTTCCAATTGGCCTAGGAGGAGGAGGGAGGAGATGTATGGCAGAAGCCGCCGCCCATCGCCTTGGAGGAAAGCGATGGGCTCGTAACCAACCTCCTGGGGGGTTGCGGATGGCCTGACCGGGCCTGCGGGAGGGGGGGGGTGGGTGACCTGACCGCCTGGGAGGGGTGGCTGTGGGTGCACTGTTTGCTGCCCCCCTCCCAAAAAATTTTACCACTAGCCGCCACTGTGTTGCACGAACCTGATTGACATGAATCGTGGCTCTTTTTTAACTGCAGAGTAATTAGCAGATGTAATCTGATGCATATGTTTGTTTTAAAACTGCAAAGTACATGGTGATTCCATCATTTTTTCCTCAGAATTGAGTGATTCCATATTTTTTTTCTGTGCTTGATCTGAAAAAAACTGTTGCAATTGACTACAGTTTTCTTTTTTTTTTTTTGTATTTTTAAGTGTTTCTTGAAGCCAGAAGGTTGGAATGTTAAATGAAAATAGTTTTGAGGCATATCTGATACATATATACATTGTCCATTATAGAGGAAAAGATTGATCAAAAAGGAGCACATTTAAAAGATAGACATAGGTCAATGAATATTAAAAAAAAAATTTTCTTCTATTATATATTTTATTTATATATTTTTACACATATATTTTCCTAGCGGATAAAAGTATACATGTTCACTTTTTTATATACACAATCTTTCTTGCATACTGTGGTGGATGCGGTTGCGTGGGAACAGACAGATGCGGAAGCAACTGTGGCAGTGGCAAAAAAAGTATAAACTGTTACACTTGAAAGAGGAAGCCTTAGCCCCTTAACCTCTGCCGGACATACATATGGCTATAAGGGAACTAGCTCAAATGTGGCCGCCTTGAAACAAGAAATGTCCACATTCAAACGGGATTCACCCCTCTAAGGGCAAGAATCCATTACGAAGGGACCCAGAGGAGGACCGGAAGTGCTGGCCGCGTCCCTTTGGACATGTAGCCAAGAACTGTGGCAAGCCTGAATCCAAAAGTACAAACAGGCCACCATTAACTAGTGGATCCCAGGGCAGAGGTACAACCCCGGGGACAGTCAGCACAAGGTCCCAGCAAAAAAGAGTCCATGGTCGAAGTCCAGTAGTGAATGCCCTCATTCACACAGTGGTGTAGTGGGTAGCACGTTCGCCTAGCAGTAAGAAGGGTTGCTGGTTCAAATGTCCACATTCAAACGGGATTCAACCCACCCCTCTAAGGGCAAGAATCCATTATGAAGGGACCCAGAGGAGGACCGGAAGTGCTGGCCGCGTCCCTTTGGACATGTAGCCAAGAACTGTGGCAAGCCTGAATCCAAAAGTACAAACAGGCCACCATTAAACTAGTGGATCTCAGGGCAGAGGTACAACCCCGGGGACAGTCAGCACAAGGTCCCAGCAAAAAAGAGTCCATGGTCGAAGTCCAGTAGTGAATGCCCTCATTCACATAGTGGTGTAGTGGGTAGCACTTTCGCCTAGCAGTAAGAAGGGTTGCTGGTTCAAATGTCCACATTCAAACGGGATTCAACCCACCCCTCTAAGGGCAAGAATCCATTACGAAGGGACCCAGAGGAGGACTGGAAGTGCTGGCCGCGTCCCTTTGGACATGTAGCCAAGAACTGTGGCAAGCCTGAATCCAAAAGTACAAACAGGCCACCATTAAACTAGTGGATCTCAGGGCAGAGGTACAACCCCGGGGACAGTCAGCACAAGGTCCCAGCAAAAAAGAGTCCATGGTCGAAGTACAGTAGTGAATGCCCTCATTCACACAGTGGTGTAGTGGGTAGCACTTTCGCCTAGCAGTAAGAAGGGTCGCTGGTTCGAATCCCAACAAGGACACTACCTGCCTGGAGTGTGCATGTTCTCCCTGTGCCTGTGTGGGTTTTCTCCGGGTACTCTGGTTTCCTCCCACACTCCAAAGACATGCTGGTAGGTTAATTGGATCCTGTCTAAAATTGTCCCTAGTATGTATGAATGTGAGTTAGGGACATTAGATTGTAAGCTCCTTGAGGGTAGGGACTGATGTGAATGTACAATGTATATGTAAAGCGCTGCGTAAATTGACGGCGCTATATAAGTACCTGAAATAAAATAATAAATAAAAATAAATTAATAGACCAGAAGTCCCAGTACATTTCTATTTCCAGTGCCTAATGGAGAGTTATCTGGGAGACTTGAACTTTGAGACTGTGCTATTGTCTATTTAGACAATATCATCATTTTCTCCAAAACCTTTTGAGTACCATGTCAAACACCTGGAACAGTTGTTCACCCATCTAGCACAGTATGGGTTGAAACCTAATCCATGTAAGTGCCGCTTAATAAAACAGAGGATTCAGAACTTAGGATTACTCAAAGCCCTTCTATGTGTATACGGATGGGAGCTGTCCTGGCCCGGGTGCAGGGTGGATGTCAGCGAGTGATTGCCTACATGAGCCGCAGTGTGTGGCCCACCAAGAAGTATCCCCAAAACTACAGCTCCTTCAAATTGGAGTTGCTGACCCTGCTGTGGTCTATCACTGAGAAGTTCCCAAAGTACCTCATGGGGGCAGATATAGAGGTCTTCACGGACAACCGCCTTGCTTCCCTTGAAAGAACTAAACTGGGGGCATTGGAGCAAAGGTGGGTTGCCTGACTGGCACAATTCAAGTATAAGATCCACTACAAGCTTGGAAGGCTTAACGGGCAAGCCGCTGCTCTGTCTCGCTATCCGGTGGAACGCCCAGGGTAGAATGTGGACTCCAACCAGGAGGATGTTGTTGAGGATGTTCTACCCCATGGCGGCCACCTCATGTTAACTCAAGGAGCAAGTCACAATCCCCCAGGCTGATGTTGGACAGTGGGATCGGCTTGAGACACAGGACAATGTGCTTTTTTGCCAGGCACGCTTTCCTACTGAACAGCAGGACATACTACAGGTTGTGGTCCCCCAGTCGCACATCCTCTAAATCTGTCAGGTGCTACATGCAGCGAGTGGGCCAACCTGCAAGGAGGCTCAATAAAAAAATATATTGTTTTACAATTTTACACTATGAGAAGTTTTTTCCTCTTGCTTTCTCCACTAACCTGCCATTGGAAAGTTTGGTTATTGAGGAAAGGACACTGGAGAGAGGTCAGAAGATGCATCTGGGTCATAGAGACCACACAAGCGCTTTTGACTCCTGTTTGTCATGACAATAGGGTCAATATTATCTGGTGATTGGAAATCTTTACTTCATTTCACACAAGGTGACTCTGGTTCACACAGGGGATTGTCATTCTTCTGCAGACATCATTTGGGATAAGCCCGTGGGCTCAAGGATTTTTCACAGACTGTTTGCTTTTTTCATTTTCATTTTTTGGATTTCATTATATGTAATTTGTTTTTGCATAATATCTGTGTATGCAAGCGCTGTACATACATTAAGTTTTTACTGATGTGGGTAAGTTTTTTTGAAGATCCACTACAAGCCCAGAAGGCTTAACGGGTAAGCAGATGGTCTGTCTCTCTATCCGGTGGAACACACCAGGGGAGAATGTGGACTCCAGCCAGGAGGATGTTAAGGTAACAATTGATAGCACAGAAAAAATGCTCCTGCGCACAAGTGGATAACCAGACCAATGGTATAGAGACACAGGCCTTGCTGCCCTCAAGGATGGGGAATCCTAATAGTCAACGATAAAAAGAAAGAAAGGGCACACCAGCCATGTGCATTATTGTTGAATGTAAATTTATTAAAAGCAATAAAAAGAAACTACTCACAAACAGGAAAGAAGATCTCGCAATGTGAAAAGACGACTAACAGCATACAGTCTATGATGAACGGAGCTCTCCAGAGGTCACAAAGGGACTCACAGGGATCACTGCCAGCTATGTTAAGGTAACCCCTGTCCTACTCACAGCAGCCACCTTATGCTAACTGAAGGAGCAAGTCACAATCCCCCAGGCTGATCCTGAGACAGTGGGATCAACTTGAGATGCAGGACAATGTGCTTTATCGCCCTTTCCTCCTGATCACTGGCCTCCGACATTCTCTCCTCCTGTTCCCTGATCACCAGCCCCCTGGTGTACTCACCTCTTGCTCTTTGATCACCGCCCGCTGGCGCCCTCTCCTCATGTTCCCTGAGCTCTGGCTCCTGGCATCATCCTGCTCCCTGATCACCAGCTACCGGCATCCTATCCTCCTCGCCCCCAATCACCGGCTTCTGGTGTCCTCTCCTCCTGCTTTCTTTGAACTAGCTCCCAGTGTCCTCTCCGCCTGTTCCCTGATCACATTTGCCTCGACGCCCTCTCCTGTTCTCTTATCACCGACTCCTGATGTCCCCTCCTCCTGCTCCCTGATCAGCGACCCCCGGCGCCCTCTCCTCCTGTTCCCTGATCTCTGGCTCCCGGCTTCTGGCATCCTCCTGCTCCCTGTTCAACATTTCCTGGAGTCCTCTCCTCCTGCTTCTGATCACCGGCTCCTGGCAGTCTCTCCTCCTGCTCCCTGATCACCGGCTCCTGGCGTACTCTCCTCCTGCTCCCTGATCACCGGCTCCCGGTATCCTCTCCCCCTGTTCACTGATTATATGCCCAGCACCCTCTACTTCTGCTCCCTGATCATTGACCTCCGGCATCCTCTCCTCCTGTTTCCTGAACACCGGTGTTCTGCCATATAGTGTCCTCGTATCAAATAGTGTCCGCCTCGTACTGCGCAGGCGCAGCGCCTGCGCAGTACGGAGGAGCAGGAGATGCCGAAAATGTCCGAAGGTGATCAGCTGACCATCAGCTGTACACGGCGCTCGGGCACCTGTTAGCGATGGCAGTGTAAGAGGGCCCCTCGCGGGCTCGCTTCGCTCGCCACGCTTCGGGCACGGCCTCGCTGCGCTCGGCAAATATTTATTCTAACTCTATGTCCACTTGGATAGTGGGGAATGATCCTGGACATAGGGTAAGAATAAATGCGCAGGCGCCGTGTACAGCTGACGATCAGCTGTTGAACTTCGGAGACTTTCGGCGTCTCCTTTGTCCTCCGTACTGCGCCTGCGCAGTACAGGGAGGACACTATGTGATAGGGGACTGAATTCGACAAGACACCGGCCCTGGCATCCTCACCTCCTGCTCGCAGGTCACCGGCTCCCGGCGTCCTCTCCTCCTGCTCCCGATCACCGTCTCCCAGTGTCCTCTCCTCCTGCTCCCTGATCACGGACCGCCGGTTTCCTCTCCTCCTGATCACTGGCTCCCAGGGTCCTCTTCTCCTGCCCCCTGATCTCACAGCCCCCGCCATCCTCTCCTCCTGTTCCCTGATCACTGGCCTGTGGCGTTCTCAGTATCCAATGCTCCCAGTTTCCCAGCCCTCCTTATACAAAGCTTAATGCTATCAGTCACCCAGCACTCAGTACACAATGCTCCCAGTTACTCGGTCATCACCAGTTACTCAAAACCCCTCACCACTCACAGGCATCCCCTCTTTCAGCCGGTCTATGCTCTCGCTTCTGCTGCTCCTGATTAAAACCCTGATCGCTGCTGGGTTTACCACTCATGTTAGTTATCACTGCCCACCACACTCAACTTGCTCTTACCTCAGCTTCCAGCGTGTGCCCGCTCTCACCTCCAGGGGCCCCAGCTGACATCACCGTGAACAACGCAAAGTCCCGGAAGCAATGGGCAGCTGTGAACAGCCGGCCGGCTCGAATTTATTTGACACGCTATTATATTTTCGGCAAATTGTAAGTGCATTCTTGTTTTTTAATTAAATAAACGTTTTATGGAATTACACTATGGAAGCCCTTTTTATCCTTACATGGGGAATTATTGACTGTTGGTAACACCGAAGACATCTGGAGTAGAGGATCTGGGATACCTTGCTTCTAAGCACAGAGACCTGGGGCTGGGGTACAAGCCACAGGCAAATGTGATCTCCTTAAAAAGAGATCTATCCAGCTGGTAAGCGGCAGTGTTTTTAAAGGTGGATGGCCCTGTCTATCATAACCTGTCACATATTCTTGTTTTTTGTCATATGTCACCATGGATCAGTCGGTTGAGGAACTTCTGTATGAACTGTAGCTTTGAGCTTTTTATATGTTGTGGAACATTTTCCTTTTTTATCAACTCAACGGAGTGAAATGGACACTCAGAGAGCACTCCAGTTCCTTGACTTGTGGTTTATTTGCATACCCATGAGCTTCACTTATTTAATATTGCTATATCTTTAGTCATTTGGAGGGTTTGTAGCCCTCATTGACTTCGGTGTATGCCTTAAGATTTATATGTCACTGTATTCAATTTTTTTCACTATTAACTTAGCACAGCTTATTCTTTATATTAGTTGATTTATAGTGTGTATCTCACATAAAGTTGCAGCAGTCCACCGTTTATTTATATCACTTGGTTAACGGATCTAGAGTGATTTACAGAGAGCGCAGTAACCTACATTTGATACCCAGCTGACACGCTGTGCATTATCTGTAGGCAGGGCACATTTTTTTTTTTTTGAGAGCTGAGCATGCTAAACAGCCAGAGCACAGAAAGAATGTGGTGGAGTGGCTAACTAAGTCTTCATCATCCTCCTCTGTCCAAAGTTGATAAGGAGAGTGATGGGTACTTCAATGGAAAGGACACCAGGCAGGAAGAACCAATTGGTAGTGATGATACTGCAGCTGCAGCATACTGGCTGCAGAGACAAGGAGGGAGGTGGTGATGATGAGGTCTCTGATCATATCTGGGTGCCTGATAGAGCAAAGGAGGAAAGTGAGGGAGAGGCACAACCCAAATGAGCCTGGACATGATCCAAGAACAGCTCACAGAAGTGGAAGGAGAAGCCACCTTGTTCCAATGGATGGCACCTCTACGAGTGCAGGACACTGTTTGTCTCCCAGTCTGCTCCCCGCAGCTTATCTATATGGGCCTTTTTCATTTCAGTGTGTTTATTACGTTTTCAAAGTTGAATGGCAATACATTAGAGGGATATGTCAGTGCATAGAGCATGATTTAGTGTGGGCCCTTTTGAGCATGTGTGCAGTAGACCATACCATTGTTATTTGCAATCTCTGCCTCTGGTGTGTCGAGTGTGCCAATACCATCAGCCATTTGAATACCATGTGTATGAAGAGACATCTGACCTCTCACCACGCAGCTTGTTGGAAACAGCACCAGAATGTTAGTTGTCATTATGCCCCTTTCACCAATTTGCAGCCTGTAACTGTACTGCAGTGGCAACTTCCCAGTCACTATTTCTTTTTCTGAAAGGCCATCTCTGCCCTTCACATGAAGGGCAATGTTTCCACAAGGTTTCCACATGGTCAGCAGCAAGTAATGATGAGCTGAAAATACATGGGTTTGGCAAACGGTATTGAAATATGGAATATTATAGAATATAGAATCTGAACCCTATTATAATCAGTGGGAACCAAAAATTTTGTTTTGGGGTATTTTCTTCTTCAATAATTTTTGTAGCCACTAAGAATGAATAAAAATTAAGCAGTAGTAAAGTACATGCATGGTAGGAAATGCACATGCTTCATCAGGTAAACCAAAGTAACTTATTAGTGGTGTGGTAGTGGTGTGGTACAAAAACATAGGCATCTTAAATTTAAATGCATGCAATGTTTGCAGTTTTGAGGATTGAATGAGAGAAAAAGAGATGGCTAGGGAGTTTAGGAAGATAATAGAAATAAAAGAAACAGAAGAAACAGAAGAAAAAAAAGACAAGAAGTGGGTAAGGCTCATAGGCGTGCACACAAGGTGTGCCTAGGCACACCCTAATCACCCCGTGTGCATTAGTGTAGCTGAGCCGGATGCCATCTTCTATGTGTTTACCTTCTGACCCCCGCTACTGGAGCCATTGCTGTACAGAGTGTCCGTTCTTGGTAGTGACTGGGCGGGTTGTGTTTCCTCCCCCGGCAGCTGTGTTGCTGGAAAACAGGCTGAGTTCTGGTGCCTGCTCTCTCTCTCACTACTACCGCTGCACAGGGGACAAAAAGGGCAGAATGTGCCACTTCCTCCTCCCAGCTCTCTCCTGGCAGCAGCGCTCCTCCCCCCTCCTCCTGAGACATAATTTAAGGGGTGGGGTGTTCATTTGGTAGTTAAGAGATTGTATGGGAGGGAGATCAGACCCACAGGAAATGGCTTATTTCTAAGCAAAAAGTCCAAGGATTGACAAAGAAGGGCCATGGGAGACAAAAGTAATCTGTAATAGGTAGTTTTGGCCCAAATATTTTTTGTGTATGTCCTGGCCTCGCCTCCCGTGCTCCCGGAGTCTATGGGTAGCTATACAGGCAGATAACCTTTTTCTGCAAACACAATAATAGACTGCTGTTTCTTGTCTGTGTCTTTATTGGCACGTTGCAGATTTTAATACAAGTGTGAATGACACACGTTATATGTGGTAAAAGTTTTAACTTCGACCTTCCTGACATGTCCATCTTTGCTTGGGAATGTCTGTGTGATAAGTCCCAAAGGCCAGTCATTCCTGTGTGCTTGGCAGTCCTTGACGAGCACCACATCTCCTGACTTCAGGTCTGGTTTGTTAACTTGCCACTTATTTCTGAGTTGTAGGGTTTGGCTGCAATATCTCCTCCATCTGTTCCAGAAAGTGTTGGCTAGGCATTGCACCTGTCTCCATTGACGTCTGAAAAGGTCTTTATCAGTAAACTCTCCATTTGGAGCACTGACTGTGTTGTTTTTTTGGGTGAGTAGAGTTGCAGGTGTCAGCAACATGGGTTCCTCTGAATTGTTAGTAACCGGAATCAGCGGTCTAGCATTTATGATGGCTGAGACCTCGATGCGTGAGTCTGGCATTCCCCATTTGAAGGAAAATAGAATCCACTTCTTTCCCACGCACCACCCATATGAGAAGAATGAGGAGGGTTAAATGTCCAGGTACATCCCTGTTGGTTGAGATACCTTTCCACACTGTTGTTGTCTAGATTGGAAAGGATCTGAAGTTCCTTGGCCGCTCCAACAAAGTTGGTGCCCCTATCAGAGCGGATGTGCTTAACAGGGCCTCTAATGGCAATGAAGCGCCTGATAGCGTTGATATAGCTGGAAGTGTCCATTGATTCAATCAACTCTATGTGAACAGCTCGAACAGTCATACAAGTAAAAATAACTGCCCAGCGTTTGCTGCTGGGGTGGCCTCCCCTGGTTTTTTGCGACTGGTAACGGACCAAGGACAGAATACTTCAAGGACCACACTTGTAAAGGGAGGATCTGAGTTAAGTCTATCAGGTGGAAGGTCAGCCATCTTTTGGGTTTGTAAGAGTCCACGGAGTTTGCAGCAGGTAACGCAATTAAAGATACACTTGCTCACACATCTTTATGCTCCTATTATCCACAGTCCAGCAACCCTCAAAGCTCCTTTGGTGAACAGCCAGCCTTGGTGTTTAACTTGACTGTGATAGTGTTGTACAAGCAGGGCAGTGACATGGTGCTGAGCTGGGAGAATGAGAGGATGCTTCTCGTCGTACTCCAAGGTAGCTTCTTTAAGGCGACCTCCTATTCTCAACAGGTTACTGCTGTCGAGGAATGGATCGAGTTTCCTTAGGATGCTGTCTTTAGGGATTGGCCTTTTGTTGTTAATACAGTCAACCTCTCTAGCAAAGGTCTCTTGTTGCACAGTGTAAATGATCAGACGTTTTGATTGCTCTAGGTCAGTCACTGAGCATGTATTTTTACAGCGGTGCCAGCATTTGCAGTTAGTCCTTTTTCCAAAGGAACGGGCTATGTGAGATAAGGAAGTAATGGCTCTAATTAGTTATTTCCATGTGGAAAACCTGGAGAACTGATGAGATTCGAGTTGGTTTTGTGAAGCCACAGTGACTAATGCAGACACTTGTGGACGAACTTCTGCATCCTTGACTGCATCTATCAAGCTAAAGGTCTCCGATTCAGAGGTGTTGTGTTCTGAATTGTACAGGAATGCAGGGTCTGTAAACCATGTTGTGTCCCAAAGACAGTTGGCTGGGACAGCTCTAGTTGCTAGGTCTGCGGGATTGTGTTTAGTTGGAACAAAGTGCCACTGTTTTGGGTGTGTGGATCTCCTAATCCTCAACACTCTATTACTGACGTAGACGTAAAAGTGTCTGGTTTCGTTGTAGATGTACCCCAGGACAACTTTACTGTCAGTGTAGAACTCAGTGTCTTTGATTTCTAGGTTCATCTCTCTAGCAATCGTGTTAGCTAACTTCACAGCTAACACTGCGGCACAAAGTTCCAGTCTAGGTATTGTGTGTTCTGGGAGTGGGGCAAGTTTTGCTTTTCCCATGACAAAACCTATATGGCATTGTCCTTTCATGTCCTTGGTCCTAAGGTAAGCTACTGCAGCGATTGCTTTGACAGAAGCATCACAGAAAACACAAAGTCTTTGGTCCTGGACTTCTGTAGATGGTACAGAAGCATATGGTCGAGGGACCTTTAAGTTAGACAAGGCTGTCAGGGAATTTTTCCACTCTGTCCACTGATCTCTTTTCTCGGGGGGAAGTAGATCATCCCAGTTCACTGTCTCTTGAATCAGGTCTTTGAGAAGTGCTTTACCCTCAATGGTGACTGGAGCTACAAACCCTAGAGGGTCATACAGACAGTTTATGGTTGACAGAATGCCTCTGCGCGTAAAGGGCTTTTCTTCTCGACTAACCTGGAAGGTGAAGGTGTCTGACCTTAAGTCCCAGAGTAGTCCAAGGCTACGTTGCATTGGTAGAGAGTCAGAACCTAAATCTAAGTCCTTGAACTCACCAGAGTGGTCTTGAGAGGGGAAGGCCTTCATCAGTTCTATGCTGTTAGAGGCGATCTTGTGGAGCTTCAAATTAGAACAGGCTAGCATCTCCTGTGCTCTCTTGAGGAGACTGATAGCTGCTTCAGCGGTGGGTAGAGATTTTAAGCAATCGTCTACATAAAAGTCTTTTTCTACTAAGTGTTTCACTTCAGATCCGTAGATGGATTCGCCTTCGTGAGCCGAGCGTCTAAGCCCGTAAATGGCAACTGCGGGGGAAGGGCTGTTCCCAAATATGTGGACCTTCATGCGATACTCTACGATTTCTTTGGAAGGGTTGTTATCTTTAAACCAGAAAAATCTCAAAAAGTTCCTATGTTCTTTTTAACGAGAAAACAGTGGAACATCTGCTGGATGTCCACCATGAATGCCACATAGTCTTTACGGAAACGGAGGAGTACCCCAATGAGTCTGTTCAGATCTGGCCCTGAGAGAAGGTCATTTAATGACACGCCTTGTTCTTTAGAGCTAGAGTCAAACACCACTCTAATCTGACATGGTTTCTTGGGGTGGTACACTCCAAATATAGGCAAATACCAGCACTCCTCGTTGTCTTTAAGGCCAGGAGCTAACTCTGCGTGATTATTCTCAAATATTTTGCCCATAAAGGTAAAGAAGTGATCTCTCATGTCTGGTTTTCTCTGGAAATTACATTTAGGGAGACAAAGCGTTTAAGGACTTGTGTCTTGTTATTAGGTAGACGCTGTCTATGAGGTCTAAATGGGAGAGGTGCGACCCAATTGTTTGACTCTTCCTTGGTTGTCGCCTTTTCCATTATTTGCAAGAAAAGTCTATCTTCAAAGGACATTGCTACCTGCTGGTCTTCCTTTGTTCTATGAAAGACTGTACACCCTAGGTGGTCTGGGTCACTGTCACAAGTGTGGTCATCTGTATCTGGGTCTACAGAGGAACAAGGTATGTGAGTACCACCTGGAAGCTCCTTTTTGATGAAGCTGTTGTGACATGGTTACAAGGAGGAAGGGCGTCCTTTGTCGAGTATGTTAGTGAACATGCTACTGACCATGGTGGGTCTGTGCACAGTCTTTAGGCAGACGTCCCCTACGATGACCCACCCCAGGTCAAGTCTTTGGGCAAAGGGAGCATTGTGGGGACCATTAATCTGTTCTCTTACTTTATGAACCTGCAGAATGTCTCTTCCCAGGAGCAGCATCAACTGAGCCTGCTCGTCATATTCTGGTAGGAGATGGGCCATGTGTTTTAGATGAGGCTGGTGAATTGCTGCATCTGGTGTAGGGATTTCTGACCGGTTGTCTGGAATCTGGTTGCACTCGAGTATGGTGGGTAAAGGTAAGCGAGTCCGACCGTCTATGGACTCTACACAAAAAGCGGTGGTTCTTCTCCTCGCCGTCTCAACAGTACCTGCACAAGTCTTTAGAGAGTAAGGGGAGCTTGGACCCCTAACACCGAAGGTGTCAAAGAATGTGGATTTAGCCATAGAGTGGTTGATTTGGTCATCTAAGAGAGCATACATCTTGACAGCTTTGTTTCTGTGACCCATTGGATAAGCTCTAATAAGACAGATCTTTGAACAAGACCTACCGCCTGCAGGATCTCTGCATACCTCAGTACACTGTGAGGTAACCACTGAGATGTTTGAACCAGTGTTCTCTTGCTCCCCGCCATGCTCGTTGGTATCGCCAGCTTGCTGGGCGGTCCAAGGAGCAGGGCCTGGATGAAGTGCTGAGTTGTGGTCTGTACTGTCACACTCTGTGCATGATACACTAACCTTGCAGTCCTTGGCAATATGTGATGTGGATGAACAGCGCCTGAAGCATATGCGGTTCTCTCTTAGGAAAGCTTTGCGATCTTCTAGAGACTTCTCCCTGAAGGTCCTGCATTTTGGTAGAGGGTGCGGCTTCCCGTGTAGAGGGCACTGCTTGCTAGGGTCTCCAACAATGTCCTCTGGGTGAACACTGTTGGAAGACCTATAGGAAAAATCTGTAGGAGAAACGTGAGACTTGTTCACTGTCACTGGCATCCTGTGCTGTTTGAAGCTAGGGGACGTGGCTGATGGCAGTATAAAGTCAAAGCTGGGATCATTCAAGAACTTAGCTTGCTCTGAAACAAAGTCTATGAAAATGTTGAATGGTGGAAATGGTACCTGGAACCTTTTCTTATGTTTAGAACCATATGTGACCCATCTTTGTTGTAGGTCGTAAGGAAGCTTCAGAATTAAAGGTTTAATTCCTCTGGCCACATCCAGGGAGGCGAGACCCGGCAGGTCTCCCTCCTCTTTTTTTTTTTTTTTAAGAAAGAACATGTTTATTGTAGAAAACACAAATCAACATACATTATAATGCATATCGTACAGTTGTGAAAGAGAGTATTGCCCACTGAACATAGGTAAGTATGTGTAGTCCGTACAATGTACAAGTGTGTAGATACATGTATATTTACAAATGTCATAGGGTAGCATTTCCTCCCCAAATTTCCCCTATTGTTAACCATATTTATAACGTACAGTAAAAAGATTAGCGTGTCGCTTTACGGCATTATGTCACAGGATGATCATAAGCAGTTCAACAGTTATTCAGGTTACACATTAGGTTAATTAGTACAAGTATTAGCATTATTCAACCATTTGTCCCATATTTTATGGTATTTATTCAGACAACCCCTATGTTTGTACATAACCTTTTTGTATGGTAATGACGCGTTTATCTCCTTAATCCAGGCCTGTAAGGTGGGGGGTCTGTACCCATCCAGTGTTTAGCAACTAGTTTTCTGGCACAGAATATGGATTCGCTATGGAATGTGATTATGGATCTATCCTTAATGGTACCTGGTAGTAGCCTGAGGAGACATAACTTAGGGTCTAGTTGGATCGGAGATCCCATTTGATCATGGAGGAATTTTATAATTTGTGTCCAGTAACTTTATATTTCCGGGCACAACCATAATAAGTGGAAAAATGAACACGGGTTACTGGAGCATCTTGGGCATTTTGGGTTCTGTTGTGGAGAGAATTTAGCGATTCTAGCGGGCATAAGGTAGGATTTATGTATTACATACAATTGGGACAGGCGTTCTGAAATTTTAGGTGATGTTTTTTTAACATTATCAAGTATGTCTTCCCAGTCAGAGTTATCTATTGGTCCTACATAATTTTCCCATCTAATCCTTGCAGTGTCAGTGATCCTAGCTACCGACTTGGCTCACAAGGTGGCGTATAGAGTAGAAATAAGTTTGTTAGGGTTCGTTCCTGTGATCACATCCACCAATGATAGTGTCTGTGGATTGGGGAACCCGTTTGCAAACTGTGTTTGGAGCGCATGTTTTAGCTGTATATATCTAAATTGCATATGTGGAGGGAGGTCAAACTCTTCGCATATTGCTTGGAAGTTTCTTATGCCAAATTTAGTAATGACTTGGAATAAGAACACTATTCCCTTGGCAGCCCAGCTGGTGGCCCCAGGCAGGGACACCAGCTCCCCCAAATGGGGGTTGTGCCACAGAGGTGTGTGCGAATGAAAGAAATCAGTTCCAATGAGTCTGATCGCTTTCTCCCACACCCGTCTGTGTTGGGATAGTAGCAAGTTTCGGTCCTCTCGATTGTGCTTCCTGTTTCCGCCTCTAAATAGCACTTGTAGTGGGGAGTACAAGTCACCATTAGTTTTTTTACATACTAGGCTTTGATATCTTTCTTCATCTGCTTTATGGATATAGTAAAAGTGTGAGAGCTGAGCAGCTATGTAGTATGTATATACATCCGGTAGGGCTGCCCCTCCGGAGGAGGTTGGGTTCTTGAGCATGTTCCAGGCCAATTTATGCCTATTGGATCCCCAAACAAAGAAGTTGATAATTTTATCGATTGTTTTTAAAATTTTTAGAGGAAAAAAATTGGGGAATTCCAGAACACATATAGAAACTTTGGCATTAGTATCATCTTAAAGAGGTTAATTCTACCCATTATTCCCAATGGGAGTCTTGCCCAGGTTTGCATGCGGGATTTTAAATATGAAAAGAGCGGTTCAATATTATTAGTGATATATTCCATTGGGTCTCTAGTGATTTCTACACCTAAGTATTTAACGGAGGCAACTCTTTGTAAAGGAAGAGAAGCCACTCTGTGTGTTGGGGGTAACATGTCTAAGGGGAGGATCTGAGACTTAGACCAGTTCATACTGAGACTTGAATGTTTTCCAAAGTTCTCAATGGTCATTAGGGCTGCTTGTAGAGATGGACCAGTATCTTCAAGGTAGAGAAGCATGTCATCTGCATACAAGCTTAACGTCTCCGTTAAAGATCCCGCTCGTAGCCCTCGTATGTGTGGATTCTGTCTAAGGGAGATAGCGAGAGGCTCCACTGCCAGAGCGTAAAGTAGAGGGGATAGAGGACATCCCTGACGGGTTCCTCTGCCCAGCGGGAAGGAGTCTGACATCCATCCATTCACCACTACTTTTGCTACCGGAAGTAATACAGTAGTTGTACCCATTTTATGAAGTTGGGGCCAAACCCATATCCCCGTAGGCACTCCCAAAGGTATCCCCACTCCACCGAATCGAACGCCTTTGCGGCGTCAAGCGCCACTACCGCTCTGTCTCCCATATTCTCTTGATCCGCTTGGATATTCATGTGAAGGCGTCTTAAATTCATGGCTGTGTTTTTTCCAGGCATAAATCCCGTATGATCGGGGTGAATAAGGGAGAGAATACTATTATTGAGGCGCATGGCTAATATTTTAGCTAATATTTTATGTCTGCTTGGAGGAGTGAAATAGGGCGATAGGATTCTGGTGATTGGGGATGTTTACCTGGCTTGGGAATTACTATGATTACTGTTTCAAGAGTTCGGGGGCTAGTATCTCTGAGTATGTAGCATAGAAATCTAATGTGATACCGTCTCCTCCCGGTGCCTTGGCTGGTGCTAACGATGCTACAGCCAAGGCGACTTCATCTATCGTGAGAGGGGCCTCTAGTTCTTGTAATTGAGATTCAGATAATTGTGGAAAGGGGACGTCCTGAAGGAATTATCTAGTTTCCTGTATAGTGACTGTTACCTTAGAGGAATATAAATCCGAGTAATATTTCCGAAACACTTCTGCAACCGCAGGAGGGTCTGATAGTATATCTTTGTGGGGATCTTTTAAGGTTACCACTACTGGGGGGTTAGTGTCTTGGTGGGAAAGGTATGCTAATAGTTTCCCAGCGCGCACCCCTTGTTCAAACACTCGTTGTTTTAAAAAAAAGAGTTTCTTTTTGGCTGTTTCATAGTGTAGTTGGTCTAAGAGATGTGTGTGGAGCCTAAGTGTCGCTGCTCTGTCCTGAGTGGGATCTTTATGGAATTCTTTTGTTAATAGGTCTACTTTAGCTGAGGCCTGATCAAGAATTAAGTTTGAGGAGGCTTTTATTCTGTTTATTCGTGAGGAGAGGACAGTGCGAATATGTAACTTGTATGCTTCCCAAACATGTCCCACTGGGGCAGTGTCTTTGTTGACCTTAAAATAGAATTGCCATTCTTTGTGTATATCCTCTTGATCTTTCAACATTGATAGCCAAAAAGGGTGTAGGCGCCAGGTTCAAGGTCCTATGTTCTGAGTTAGTTGCAATGTTGCCCAGCAGGGGACATGATCAGATAGGGATCTAGTGTGGTATCCTGAGCCTAATAGTCTGGGAAGTAACACGTCAGAGATTAGAATAAGGTCAATTCTGGACATAGTGGAGTGGGTCGCCGAGAAACATGAGTATACCAGGTCATGGGGATGGTTGTATCTCCATGTATCGGTTAGCGAGAATTCTTTGGGCGTGCGTCCTAGCCTGGTAGTGTCAGGGGGGTGGGTATTCTGATTTGACTGTATTCTATCTGTCTGGGGGTTCAAAACCATATTAAAATCCCCCAGCCAAACAGCAGGTATATTGGGGTGTTGTGTCATATATAGCAGACCCTCTGTGATTAAATTAGATTTATACGGTGGAGGTATGTAGAATGTCATAATCAAGTACTGTGAACCATATAGTGTACAGTGTAGGAAGACAAAACTACCTTGGGGGTCTGTGCGTACTGAGATTAATGCAAAAGGTGCAGTTTTAGCTATAAGCACTAAGACCCCTCGGGAGTAGAGAGAGTGGGTGGCATGAAACGTCCATCCTATCCAGGGTCGCTTCAGCGCAAGCTGGAGTTGTCCTGTAACATGCGTCTCAACTAAGACAGTGATATCTGCACGATATGTTTTAAGGCAATTGAAAACTGCCGTACGTTTTAGTTTGTCTCGGATCCCACGGATATTCCAAGTAAGAAATTTTAAGTTAGCCATATTAATGACATATCCAGTTTTTCAAGGATATAAAGAAGGTATATTATGAGGACGCATGCCACCCCTCCCCTCACCAGGACAAATACAATCTCTTCTCTCTCCTCCTTAAGGTAGTGCACATATACATTCACTCCATTGCATTGCAGATTAATGTTCATGTTCTTCAACTTAACTTTAACCATAACATTTTCCCTTCCCCCCCCCTGCCGTCAGTCGCCCAAAACTTGACTGGGACTTGCATCCCAAAACTTGTGCTGCTGTAAAAAAAGGGTGTTACTTGCAATGAATTCAAAACCAAAAATAAACAGCGGATGCACATTAAACCTGTCAGCACCGGCGATAGCCTATTGGGCAACGCCAGTGTCGACATAGCAGAACTCCTGTTAGGGGCGGGCAAATACTGGATAATAATCCAGCGGTGGAACAAACGTGGTAACAGTTATTCAGCAAAATAAAATAAAAACTTCACAAAGTTGAAACCGTATTCCATTGTGGCGTCTAGTAAAGAAAATGAGCAGGGTCTAATTCAAGCACCATATATATTGTGCGATGGTGAGGTAAAAGTTTACCCCCTCTGTGTTCCATGCTGGTACAGTTAGTGGCATGTTGAGGATGTAAGAAAAATAAAAAGGATAAAAGAAAAGGGGAAGAGACTGGTTAAGTGGTCCAGGATATGTGCCTGTTTTGGTTAGAAATGACCACCACGCGGGTACTCTTGAGGGAAATGTACAGTTTCTGTGGCGCGAGTCTTATATTACTTAAACAGTAATAGAGGCACGATGGTATCAGAAGTTCTTGTCAATAAAGGGGTTAGGATCGTTGGTAATTAGGTCCAGAGCAGTTTATTGCGATTTTCAAATTAGGGTCAGTACAATCTCATCTGTAGATCTATGTTATGGCAGTCATAAGAAGTAGTGCATTGCAAGGGTTTATAAAGTGGCACTTACTGTATTTGGCGGGCTAGGAAATATGTTAGGCAGGCCGGTTCCTCTGCGCGTCTTGTTGATCCAGCCACGCCAAAGCCAGAGCTGGATCCTCAAAATATATGTACCCGGTCTTCACCTACTATACGGAGGCGGGCTGGGAACAGCATTGCGTACTTTATATGGTGTGATCTTAGTCGGCGTTTCGTTTCCGAGAATCTTGCTCTTTGTCACTCGACCTCTGCCGAGAAGTCCGAAAATGCTGAGATGGAGCCAGATTGGTATTGGATGTTTCCTTTTAGTCTAGCCAGATGTAGGACCGTATTTCGATCCCTAAAATTCAAAAGTTTTGCAATAAAAGTGCGCGGGGGTGCCCCTTCGGGCGGACGGCGGGCCAGCATACGGTGGGCTCATTCAACTACAAATGTGGCTGAAAATGCCTCTCTACTGTATGTTGCAATCAGAAGCTGCTCCAGGAAGGTAGCTGGATCTGTGCTTTCAGAGCCCTCTGGTAGCCCAATAAATCGGAGGTTGGACCTGCGGGCCCGGTTCTCCAAATCATCATGCTTTTGTGCCAATTGTTGCAGCTGACGCTGCAAATCCTCTTGTGAATTCTGCATGGGGTATAATGTGTCCTCCACCCGCCTGATTCTAGTCTCAGTCTCAGTAACTCGCTCTCTAAGTTTTGTCATATCATGTCTGAGTAATGATATGTCCACTTTTACCTCTTCTATCTTAGTTGTTAAAGCGGGGTTCCACCCAAATTTTGAACAATATCTGTATGTATTCTCTTCCTTGCCTAGATGCTGAGATGCCGTTTAAAAAAATTTAAATCGCCGTAATTACCTTTTATTTTTCTATTCTTCTTTGCACTTCCTGGTTCTCCTCCCGTGGGAGTAGGCGTGTTTCTAGCCTCTCCCAGACTCCTGGGAGCTAGTCTCAGGCTTCCCAGGATGCCACTGAGCATGTGCGGGAACGAGCGGTGAATGCTGGGAGCACAGCATTCACCACATCCAGGAAATAAATGCTTGTGGGCTTCAAATGCCCACAATGAAGATGGAAACCGCCTGCAGTGAATAATATAAGTTATTCTTTCCAACGAAATCTGACACAGGCGGACATATTACACACAATATGTGAGTATGTAATGCTGAGAAGAAAAGTTTGTGAATGAACTCAAAAAAAAAAAAAAACGATAGATAGGTGGACCCCCGCTTTAATGTGGATTGACACAGGGATATTGCTTCCAGTACCTTTGCAGTACCGTCCGGTTCCTGTACTGTAGGAGAGGCCGCGTGTTCTATTGGCGCGGCGCCATCTTGTCCCTCCGCATCCCGCTCCGTCCTTCGGTATCGCTCCAGCGATGAGGAGGCTGTGTTGGTCCATTTCGGCGGGGACATATTGCGCTCAGGTCTCTGTGCCAGGTCCCACAAGTTTTGGGGGAAGATTCCAGTGTTCTAATGTGCAGGATATGGGTTGAAGGATCTGCCACAAGCGGAGCTTCTGTCACGCACGTCCGCTCACATCGCTGTCCAGGCCACGCCCCCCAGGTCTCCCTCCTCTTTAGCAAAAAGTAGTTCCTCTAGCAAGTCGGCTAATTCTCGTAGTTTGTGATAACCCTTGCTAGGTATTCTGGGAAAGTCCTCAATCCTTTTAAAAAGTGCATGCTCTATAGTCTCTGTCAAGCCATAGCACTCTTCTAATCTGCTCCAAATCTTTTTAAGACCAGTCTCTGGTTGTTTTGTGTTAATGTTCCTGATTCTATTGGCATGTTCGGCAGAGTCTTTCCCAAGCCATTGGACTAGGAGGTCTATTTCATTGGTGTGAGACAGGTCTAGACCCTTTATGGTATTTTGAAAGGACGATCGCCAGGCTTTGTAATTTTCTGGCCGATCGTTAAACTTTACGAGTCCTTTTGTGATTAAATCTCGTCTGATGAAGAACTTGGCAAAGTCTGTTATAACTTGGTTGGTGTTAAAGCATTGTGGCAATTCACTACTGTAGTGGGAGTGTGGTGTGCGACCATACTTGTCAGAAGTTTCTGCTTTAGGTCCTCTTGTCTCATACCGTTGTGTAGTAGAAAGATTATTCTGATGCTGGTTTGGAGGTTGAGGGTCGTGGCGTGCAGAGACGTAGGCTTGATCTGTAACGTGCTGGCGAGAGTTCTGCTGCTTGCAGCTCTGAGGAGTTTGGTTGCTCTCATGCTCTTTACCTGCAGTGTTTGGTCTGTTTCTCCTAGGACACCGTCTATTCCCTGTAGAGGAGAGGTATCGTAGGTTGATTTGAAGTGTTGGTGCAAGTACTCTGAAGTGCGTTGCGAGGGATTTGGCTCTCCTTGTTCAGAGCCAAGCACATTGCTGCGTTCACTACTGAGGCTCATGGCTGCTTCCAGGGCTTCTGCTTCAGCTAGGGCAGTTGCAGCTTCCTTTTCTGTAGTGAGCTTCTCTAGTGCGACATCTAGACGTTTTTGTTCAAGCTTTATAGAGGCCATCTCTTGCACTTGCTTGACTTCTAGCAAGGCCTTTTCTAACTTCAACTGCATTTCTTGTCCGGCAAAGTTAGTTCGCGTCTTTGCCGCTTTGGCTTTCCCATGGGCGATGGCGGCTGCAACACTGGCTGTCACCGACTTGCTGGAACCGTAAACTCTTGATCTGGTTTTGAGTGAGGAAGTGCTACTGCGTGATATGGCTGCTTGACTGAGTAGCGGCCTGTGGGAGCAGTAAGCGTATAGGCTGCAGTCTCTGTATGCTGCTTGGCTGTATGAAAGTGGCTGTATAGTCGATTGTAGACTGTAGCTCTTCCGTGTGGCCAAACCTCTTCCCCTTCTGCACTATCTGTAGTGTTCCATGGCATCGGAGTTTTACTGTCCTGGCCTCGCCTCCCGTACTCCCGGAGTCTATGGGTAGCTATCCAGGCAGATAACCTTTTTCTGCGTACACAATAATAGACTACTGTTTCTTGTCTGTGTCTTTATTGGCACATTGCAGATTTTAATACAAGTGTGAATGACACACGTTATATGCGGTAAAACTGAAAACAACAAGAATAATATAACATTACTGTACAATAGTAAACATCATATAAAATAATAACTGAAATGACTATCTGCTTTCCCTAATAGCCTGTGGAGGAGGAAGGGGAAGATTGCTTACCTCCGATGCCATGAATGGGAAGAGATTACATCTAGGCAGCTGGCATAATCTGAAAATGCTGATCCTTAAGGGGTATTCACTTCCTGACTAAAGAGGATGTGATCATTTTTATGTCACATCCTTTAAAGGTTAAAGGTATTATTACAAATGGTATTAATGTTTGGCCAGTAGGTGGCGCATGCGTACAGCTAACCTGGAACAAACATAATTTATAGCTTAACAATGCAGCAACACAATTGACAAATTAAAAAACAAAATTAAATCTCTTTTCTGAACCTCGAGAGAGAGAAAGGTCTCCTGGAGACATAACAGTGTAGAAGTAATAATTTAGCTTTGAAAGCAAAGGAGGTAATACAGCCAAAAACTATCATTATATACTGTATGTACCATATACACTTTAAAGCAGAAGAAGCTAAAGTTATCAAGAGCATATAAATTGCCAAACAGGGGCAAAACAAGTCACAGAACATAGCTTGCTGTGATCCTCTATATCACTATAACACTATCGTCTATATAATCTCAGTAGTACACCAGAAACATTGTATGGACACCATATAAGTGGTTTTACAGTATTAGTCTGCAATGCTACAGACAAAGAGTAGACATGTTTGATCCCCCTAAAATATATATTACAGCTTTAATTTTTAGAGCAGCAAACCAGAAAACCAGAACTGATAAGCAACTGGACAGTATTTATGATTTTATGTCCAAGGGATATCCGGCAGACCTGATCTAGGATAAACAAATCACACTGTCTTATTTGCTTAAACTGTATACCTTAAACAATTGTAAACGCTTAATACAGTCTTTTTGTTGCTCTATGATTCCAGAGGAAGTGAGCTGGCAGATTACATGTAAAAAAGAACATTTTTAGAGCTATTTTCTAAGTATGAAGACTGAGAATTAGAACAGTTTTGAAGGACACATTATAAGCCTCTTATATTGGCCACAATTTTTGGAAGGAGAGGGAAAAATATGCTTGCACTTTGAAATCTAAAAATTGTCTCTTCTTTGAAAGACTAAAGGCCCATACACACGCTTTGATTTTCGGATTTCAACAACGACTGATCATCCGCAAATCTTACCCTTAGTACCGTGCTTTCGACAGCCGATATCACTTTTTCGGCAGACAAAAGCTGGATGTACAGACTATAAAATTTTTGTTGATGTGAGCTCAATGTCTGATTTTCGTTTCATTAGTAAAGTTTTCATATGAAAAAAATCGTAAGAGCAAGACTACGCATGCTCAGAAAAGAAAGAATACATACAAAACTAATATGGGAAGGTTTCCCCAAATTGGGTTTTTTAGAAGAGAGGTAGGTAGGTAATGAGAAATTCGAAAGGTGGTATTTAATTAATAAAATTTTTTTTACGTACAAAATTACCATAGAGGTTAAAATATGAGCTCAGCAAGGGGGTATCCCCAAGAAGTACAAATATTATTATAATACAACATTGAAATGTACATAGCATTACATAGCAAACATGTCTGATAAAACAGAAACTGACGCGTTTCAACCCATTTCTTTTGGGTCTTCTTCAGAGGATAGGTTTGCTGCAAAGAGACTACATTTAGCATATCAATGGAAGAAACACACAAACGATCATATAAGCGCAATCAATAACTATTTCAAACATTTCAGACATTTACCTATGTATGTACGAAGGGGACCTCCCAACTGAGATTCCCATGAAAGACAGTTCAGATTATCCCGTGTACCAGCAGATCAGGAATCGCCCCAGAGCTGGACGAGACCCTGCCCAGCGCGACTTACAAGGAGTCACACATAAGTACTCCTGTGACCCGCCAGGTACGGAAGGGCCGATACCTGCGGCGGATTCCAGAGTGCAACTACAGAGAATATATATATATGTGTGTATAAAGGTTAATGTGTAGTAATGCGATTACATATTGGGATACACAGTTAACAAATAATAGAACATGGACGGGCCGCTCCAGAAAGGTTTATCAAAACCTATCAATAACAAGAGTGGACATATAGAAATTATCATAAGTGGTGAAAACCGTGAGTGGGGATTTATTGGTGAAAAAACAGCACAAAAAAAAAAAAAACAATTTTGAGAGTGAGAGTGAATGGAAAATGAGAAAGCAAAATTATAATAATAAGAGAAAAAAGAAAAAATAGTGCCGGTGATGAGTGGGGGTGACTGGAGAAAAAAGAACAGATTGTGAAAGTACAAAATAAGAAAAGAATATGAATAATAGTGAAGTGAGAAAGTTGAAAAAATATTAAAGAAAGTGAAGGGAATGAAGGGAGTGAGTGGAAGTGGTGCAAAACAACATGAAAATACATAAGAAATAATGCAATGAGTGAGTAAAAATGGCTTGGAAAGAAAGGAGAGAGAAAGTAGGAGTGTGCGGTGGAAAAAGTGTACAGTGTATGTGAGAATGTGAGCAACCAGAATGACAATGAAAACCGTAAGAATGTAATGCTTATTGCAAGTGCCACGAATCTAAAAAGTGGAACACACTTGAAATGAAAATGGATAAAAGATATAATATATAATAGCATGCCTTGGCAAACAATCTTGAAAGCCCATAGAAGTACTCACTGATCTTGGATGAAGGAGGTATGTGTCCGGCCATCCACACACAGGATGCGGGATGATCAACTGCAGACCAGCCCGCATCCTGAGACTAATATAGTATCCCTAATTTGGTGCACCTGAGGGATCTGCCGCCGGTGAATAAGCCCTCCCACTTACCTGGCCGAGGGAGACCAATGGCCGCCGAAGGCATGCCGCATGTGGCTCCCTCGACGTTCTGAAAGGTGGAAGTGCCCTGACCACTGTCGTCACTACATGACGTCACAATGCAGCGCGCACCTGCAGGTATACCGCGCATGCTCGCTGCGCAGGATTCCCAAGAGCAATTGGGAACACCGCCGGCAAGGGAAGTCTTGTGGGTCACCATAGGAGACACACATCTGGGTAAAAAAGGGAGCGTGATGGTTATAGCTCCCCCCCTTGCCAGGAAAGAGCACAGAGCGGGGGTCCGATCAGTCCCAGCATGCAGGAGTCTGAAAGGCAGAAAGCGGAATAATTAGAATAACAAGCAAAAGTGTGTAATAGTGTATTAAATGGCTATATGCGCAAAATTGAGGCATCTATCCCACAGAGTATACAATGTAGTTAATGCCAGCAACATATATATATATATATATATATATATATATATATATATATATATATATATACATATATAAATCAATAAGAACAACTATTATTAATACAGTACATTTAGCAGATGATATCTTAATATTCCACAAATTAATAAAGGTTCACCAATGGGCAGCATATTATTTTTATTGGGTTTTTCCCAAGTACGGTATATATATGTTGCTGGCATTAACTACATTGTATATTTTGTGGGATAGACGCTTCGATTTTGCACATATAGCCATTTAATATACTATTACACACTTTTGCTTGTGTTTTTAATCATTTCCTTTTCTGCCTTTCAGACTCCTGCGTGTTGGGACTGATCGGACCCCTGTGGTGGGCGGGCCCCACTCTGTGCGCCTTCCGGGCAAAGGGGGGAGCTATAACCATCATGCTCCCTTTTTTTCCCAGATGTGTGTCTCCTATGGCGATCCACAAGGGTCCTTCCCTTGCCGACGGCGTTCCCAATTGCTCCTGGGCATCCTGCGTGGCGCGCATGCGCTGTGTCCCCGCGGGTGCGTGCTGCGTCGTGACATCACGTAGTGAAGACAGTGGTCAGGGCACTTCCGCCTTTCAGAATGCTGGGGGGAGCCACACGCGGCATTCCTTCGGCGGCCATTGGTCTCCCTCGGCCAGGTAAGTGGGAGGGCTTATTCACCTGTGGCGGATCCCTCAGATGCACCCAATTAGGGATACTATATTAGTCTCAGGATGCGGGCTGGTCTGCAGTTAATCATCCCGCATCCTGTGTGTGGATGGCCGGACACATACAGTATCTCACAAAAGTGAGTACACCCCTCACATTTTGGAAATATTGTATTATATCTTTTCATGTGACAACACTACAGAAATTACACTTTGCTTCAATGTAAAGTAGTGAGTGTACAGCTTGTATAACAGTGTAAATTCATTTCTTTCACTTTCTTTAATATTTTTTTAACATTCTCACTTCACTATTATTCAATTTCTTTTCTTATTTTGTACTTTCACAATCTGTTCTTCTTTCTCCAGTCACCCCCACTCATCACCGGCGCTATTTTTTCTTTTTTCCCTTATTATTATAATCATAGTTGTGCGCAGCCTATTGTATTAGGGTGTGCACCTCAAAGCTCCAACACATATGCCTTTGTGACATATTAACCGGCCTCTTCCCCACTCATCATCTTAAAACAATGGGGGGAGAACGTGAGCACACAGGGGGACCTGGGCAGCAGAAAGAAAAGGAACTGGGACAAGAGGGGTGGTGTACATTGGTACCAATTCCCTGTACTTTCCTCCCGTGGCAGCTGAATATCGGTGAGAGGAAGAGGAGGAGAAGCCTACTTTCAGCTGCTGCAGAAGAAAATACAGATCGGCCCCTAAGTTTCACTCCAGCCGCCTATCCTGTCCAGGTTCTGAGGGTCGGCAAGTAAGGATCACGGCTTACCTGTCACCTACCCACAATTGATGGGTTGCCCACTCCAGGATTAGGGTGTGCCCAGGCACACCTGGCACACCCCTTGCGCACGCCTATGATTATAATTTTGCTTTCTCATTTTCCATTCACTCTCACTCTCAAAATTGTTTTTTTTTTGTGCTGTTTTTTCACCAATAAATCCCCACTCACGGTTTTCACCACTTATGATAATTTCTATATGTCCACTCTTGTTATTGATAGGTTTTGATAAGCCTTTCTGGAGAGACCCGTCCGTGTTATATTATTTGTTAACTGTATATCCCAATATGCAATCACATTACTACACTTTAACTTTTATACACATATATATATATTCTCTGTAGTTGCACTCTGGAATCCGCCAGGTGTCGGCCCTTCCGTGCCTGGCGGGTCACAGGAGTACTTATGTGTGACTCCTTGTGAGTCGCGCTTGACGGGGTCTCGTCTAGCTCTGGGGTGATTCCTGATCTGCCGGTACATGGGATAATCTGAACTGTATTTCATGGGAATCTCGGTCGGGAGATCCCCTCCGTATATACATAGGTAAATGTCTGAAATGTTTGAAATAGTTACTAATTGCGCTTATATGAACGTTTGTGCGTTTCTTCCATTGATATGCTAAATGTAGTCTCTTTGCACCTATCCTCTGAAGAAGACCCGAAAGAAATGGGTCGAAACGCGTTGGTTTCTGTTTTATCAGACATGTTTGCTATGTAATGCTATGTACATTTCAATGTTGCAATATAATATTTGTACTTCTTGGGGATACCCCCTTGCTGAGCTCATGCTTTAACCTTTTAAATAACACCTTTTGAATTTCTCATTACCTACCTACCTCGCTGCTAAAAAACCCTATTTGGGGGAACCTTCCCATATCATATTACCCGGGGTGTTCAGCAATCTTACCTCTCCATATATGTATCTTCCCTATGCAATGCATACAAAACTATTCAACACGTTACGTCCCTTCTGACTTGTATTCTGTCAAACGAAAATTCTTGTATTGTTAGTAACCTCTTCACTTTCGACATTAGACTAGCATGCCACAAAAATCGGACGTTCTGTCGTCTGAAAATCGAAGCGTACGTTCGAGGCTTTAAGATTGAAATGTGAAACTTTTTCCTGCACAGTTATTAAGCCTGTATGTACAGCTTGCAATTAATGAGTGATTGAACAGGCATTTAGCATGAGTGTAATGAAAAAAGGATCTTTAACATATGTGTTTGTAACACAGCTAGAAAGCCTGTTTGGCCAGTAGGGATGAGCCAAACACCCCCCGGTTTGGTTCGCATCCAGAACATGTGAACAGACTGAAAGTTTGTGCAAACTTTCGAACGCCATTAAAGTCTATTGGACTCGAATGTGAGAAATCAAAAAGTGCGAATTGTAAAGGCTAATATGCAAGTTATTGTCCTAAAAAGGGTTTGGGGACCCGGGTCCTGCCCCAGGGGACATGTATCAATGCAAAAAAAAGTTTTAAAAACGGCAGTTTTTTTGGGAGCAGTGATTTTAATGATGCTTAAAGTGAAAAAATAAAAGTGAAATATTCCTTTAAATATCGTACCTGGGGGGTCTCTATAGTATGCCTATAAAGTGGCGCGTGTTTCCCGTGTTTAGAACAGTCCCTGCACAAAATGACATTTCTAAAGGAATAAAAGTCATTTAAAACTGCTTGCGGCTGTAATGTAATGTCAGGTCCCGGCAATATAGATGAAAATCAGTGAGACAAATGGCATGGGTACCCCCCAGTCCATTACCAGGCCCTTTGGGTCTTGTATGGATATTAAGGGGAACCCCGCACCCAAATTAAAAAAAGAAAAGGCGTGGGGCACCCAGACCCTATACACTCTGAGCAGCAGTATACGGGCAATCCCAAGAAAGACAGGGACTGTACGTTTGTTCTTAAGTTGAATCTGTTTGTAATTTGGAACAGGTACATTTTGTAAGTGTAGCTCCAGCCAAAAAATCTATTTTTAAGCTTTTTGCAAAACATAGGGAAGGGTTATCATCACCCCTGTAACATTTGTTTTGCTGTCTGTGCCCCTATTCAGAAGATTTCACCTCACTTTCTGTTCCAATGACAATTGGATTTTGAAAATGTGGGCTTTTTAGGGAAACAAGGATTGGTGATAAAGCATCAGTGGAGGAGACACCTTTTTCCCATATTAACATTTATAGGAGAGAATTTCCCTTCCTAGGGGTAGATTTCCTCTCACTTCCTGTTGTCTCCTTCTGTTTGTAAGTAGGAGTCGTTTATAAGTCGGATGTTTGAAAGTAGGGGCCTGCCCTATATACTCTGCAGAAATTTGGGCCTTAGGTGTTGGTGGTACCAGAACACTGTAAGCCCTCACAGTTACTCTTTGTGGACGCTGGAACGGGCCTTGCTGTGAAATATTATATCAAGAATTGTAATTACATGCCCCTGTTGAACAGGGTCAGAAAAATTGGGCCTTTGGTGGTGTGGTGGTGTTGCCACAACACTGTAAGCCCTCACAGTTACTCTTGGTGGGCGCAGGAACGGGCCCTGCTGTGAAATATTTGATCAAAAATTGTAATTACGGAAAAAAGACACAAGTGGGGCGTGACCGGATGCTGACCGGATGCTGGAGTGAGTGGAGGCGAGCGTGAGCTTTCCCTAGCCTGACGCCTCTGTGTCTGTCTGCTGTGCCCGGCGTTTAGAACCTGCCCGAGTGAGCTCTCTCCCCATGAGGTGTACCTGTTCAGCTGTTTGGTGATCTTCCGCCCGCCCGTCCGAGCCGGAGCGTCACACCGGTATAGTAAGCGCGGCCGCCCGGGAGAGGACACGACCCGAGCCCTCGGGGCGGGGAGAAGAGGGTCGGGCTCTCTGCTCGAGCGGTCGCCTAGGTAACGATTCTGTCATCAGCGGGAGGAGGCCGAGACGGAAGGATAAGAGGAGCTACAGCCACCGCCGGGAGTGTCAATGTGCTGGTAGCACTAAGGTACTGTCTATTGATCGCTGTGCTTATCAAAAAGTGGATCATCTCTCCTTGCTTTCTGAGGGGCGGGTTACCGCCGTGGTCAGTAAGGAGGTGCTGACATATGCGGCTTGTCACACGGACATTCAGCGCCCTTCATTTTTACTCGGTGATAATACAACCTCCTGTAAGTTGGCGGAGGGTGGTGCTGGGGGAGTGGGTTGTAGCTTGGAGTGTTGACAGTGTAAGCGGTGTCGACTGATTTCTGCTTGGTTGGCTATCTTAGTGCCTGCCTTAAGGATACTGCTGGGTCTGTGCAGGAAGGAAGTGTAAAGAGGTAAAGAAGGGAGGGGAAGGGAGAAAGGGAAGGAAAAAGCAGAAGAAGGGAAAAAAAAAAAAAAAGGAAAAAGCTGCATGGTATAAAACTCTATGCGCGGTTTCTGATATATCCCTCGGATTTACATAATTAGCTATGACCAGGAAAAAGGGTGAAGAGCAGCAGCCACAGGAGAACACTAGCTCCCAAATGACCCGCACTTCAAAAGAGAAGGGGAATCAGGCAGCAGCGGCAGCAGCGGCTAAACTTGAAAAATTTGCGCACCCCTCTACCTCTACCCCATCTCCATCTAAAAATATGCAGCACCAGCAGGATAGACCACAGGCAGGAGACAGGAAGAGCCTAGGAAAAGGACCAGCGATAACGCATACATTAAAAACAGCAAGCAGTAAAAGCTCAGAGGGGGAGTCCGCAGGATTAGCGACTAACAATGTTACTGTGCGCAACGCACCAGCAGAAGCGGAACCCACATTGAAAGATGTTTTATGCGCTGTTAACTCCTGTAAGGCCTCCCTAAGTGATCTGTGCGCCCAGTTAACCGGGTTAAAGGAAGAGTTAATTACAGTTAGTTAAGAATTGCAAAGGACTATCGCCAGAACAACCACACTGGAGGAGAGAGTAAGCCAGGCCGAGGACGATCTAGCCCCATTAAAACGAGAGCTCAAGGCATTAAAAACGCAGATGGGTCTACACAACGCTAAAATCGAGGAAATGGAAAACAGGTCCCGTAGAAATAACGTGAGGGTGGTAGGACTACCGGAGCGGTGTGAGGGTCCCCACCCCGAGGAGTTTATGGAGAATTGGCTCAGGGGAATATTCGGGGCGGAAACGTTCTCCCACCTTTTTGCCATCGAAAGAGCTCATAGAGTGCCAACTAGGGCCCCACCATCGGGGGGATACCCCAGACCAATAATTATGAAACTTATTAGCTACAGGGACAAGGTAACCCTGATGCGCAGGGCCAGAGAACTGGGAGATGCTCTGTATAACGGAGCCAAGATCTTATTTTTTCCCGACTATTCCCCAGACCTCCAAAAACGAAGGGCTGAATTCAGGGACATTAAGCGTAATCTGCGGAATTATAAATTGGAGTATGCCCTGCTGTATCCCGCTCGACTGCGTATCATTGCCCTAGGGACTACCCATTTCTTTGACACAACAACAGGGGCAACAAAATGGCTGGAAGATAATAAAAAGGACCTGCTGAGCTAGGGGTGGAAAAAAAGGGCTAGTGAATCTAGGAAAGGAAGGGAGGAAAATGTAAATTTCTTTTTCGTTTTTCTTTAGAGTAAGCAGTAGACGACACGGGGGGGGGAAGGGGGGGTGTGATAGATGGAAGCACGAACAAATGATGTGATTACATGGACTATGAATGCTTTTAGTATTGTTTTGAAAGTTTGGAAGAGGGTAGTGGGAAGGGGGGAGGGGGGTAAGAGTGTGGTAGTAAGTCACAACGCATCTTATTTTTTCATGAGAGGGGAGTTGTCTTTAGCACGGATGGGAGGGGGGAAAAATAAGGTCACAAGTGTAGCCCCCAGGGCTAGCCTAATTAGGCAGGAGGGGGGGTCACGAACTTGGGTGGTGGGGTGGAGGACACATACAGTGGGAGGGGGGGGGAGGGGGGTTTGTAGTGAGACACAGGGTTGGGAAAAGAGGAGCATGCAAATCTTGCATTGTTAGGAGGGAGGGGCCTATAACGGTAATGCATACTGGTACACATGTTTTGAATCTGCAATTAAGGGATGCAGAGGGGGGAGGGAGAGATCCCTGGATACGGGGGTTCTATGTCCCTCCCCACTCTCTCTTCTTTCTTCTTTTTTTGGTTAGCACAATCACAGAGTTGGCAAGTTTTGTACTCACTAACTCACAAAGGAACTGGTTATTTATTTATTTTTTTCTTCTTTCCTTTCCTTGGTATTTTTTTTTTATGTCCTTTATCCTAGCTAGATGTCTTTGAAAACGTTAAAAATAGGCTCCTGGAATATTAGGGGTATGAGCGACCCGGTCAAAAGGGCAGCGGTGTTCTTGGCGATGGAAGCTTATGGCATCGAACTGGCTTGTCTGCAGGAAACTCACCTCACCAATGATACCAAATTGCTTGTTCGGAACTATAAATTTCAAGAACAGTATCATTCTGTCTACACCTCATATTCAAGAGGGGTGAGCATATTGGTGGGTAGAGGTATCTCATTTTCCTGCAGGGAAGCCAGGATAGATGCACTGGGTCGCTACGTATTTTTGAGCTGTGTAGTGGAAAATAGGCCACTAGTGTTAGCAAATATCTATGTTCCGCCTCCGTTTAAAACAGAGACCATATTGGATCTGTTGGAGTTTGTGGATAATAAGGCCGACGTACCGATAATTTTGATGGGGGACTTCAATACAGTTTTGGATAATAAAATGGACCGATTCCCACCAGTGAATCGCGCTGAGAGATTATCAGAGGGACGTTTAGGCCAACTCCTGAGAGAGGTTGGATGGTGCGATTTATGGAGATCTCACAACCCAAATATCCGGCAGTACTCCTGTTACTCAGGGACACACTCCACTCTCTTGCGCTTAGACATGGCATTAGGTAACAGCGAGGCCCTGCAATTAGTAGGGAATATAGAGTATAAGCCGAGGGGAATTTCAGATCACTCTCCCCTGACTTTGACCTTGAACCTAAACACTAGAATTGGCCGGAGAAGGTGGACAATAAAACCACTCTGGTTGGACCTGATAAGTTGCCCAGAAGAAGTAACCTCTAAACTAAAAGAATTTATAACATTTAACTCAGGTACAGCACCCGCGGGTGTAGTGTGGGATGCCCTAAAAGCGTTCCTTAGGGGATTGTTACACCAACAGGTCGCCATAATAAAGAAAGAGTCAAGAGAATGGGAGGCGAGGGCTAGTAGGGAAGCTATGGAGTCAGAAGCGCAATATGTCGTGGACCCAACTCCTGCAAGGCAGGTGATTTGGCTCAATCGTCAACATGAGTATAGAGAGGTAATCAATAGAAGAGCAGAGAATAAAAGACTTTTCCAGCAACAAAACTACTTCGGTGAAGGGGAGAAAGTAGGCCGGATGCTTGCACTCATAACGAAGTCTAATCTATCCCCATCGGCCATTTTTTCGATTAGGACACCGGCTGGAGAGATAACTTCCGATCCCGCCGCGGTCCTAGAGACCTTTTCTGCATTCTATAGGGATCTGTATAGGTCGCGCCGAGGGTCGGACCGGCGCAGTATGGACAGGTTTATAGAGGGGGTGGATCTGCCCGTTCTATCAGAAAGGGATAGGAGTGTGATGGAGTCTCCCCTGACCTTGGAGGAGCTGCAAGGGGCTGTCATGGAGATGTCAGCCCAGAAATCTCCCGGCCCGGACGGTTTGCCATTAGAGATTTATAGAAAATATGGTGAAGTGCTCTTAAGGGCACTGGAGCAGTCGTTCAAGGATGGGCGGCTGCCTTTATCAATGTCAGAGGCTGATATAATAATGATCCCAAAAGAGGGGAAAGATCAACTGGAAGTTGCCTCATACAGACCGATATCATTGTTGTGCTCAGATGCCAAAATTGTCGCAAGGGTGCTTGCATCTAGATTGAACAAATGCATCGCAAATCTGGTACACCCAGATCAATCAGGGTTTATCCCTGGTCGGTCCACCAGCACTAATATCAGAAGGGCCTACTTGAATCTCCAGGTACCGACCGAGAATGCAGGGTCTAGAGCCATACTATCCTTGGACACTGCCAAGGCTTTTGATAGCCTAGAGTGGGAATATCTCTGGTGGGTACTTGAGAGGTTTGGTTTCGGCCCTGTATTTATTGGCTGGTTAAAGATCCTTTACAGAAATCCCAGGGCTAGACTTAAGCTAAATAATGATTACTCGGAAAGTTTTTCCCTCGAAAGAGGGACGAGACAGGGGTGTCCCTTGTCTCCCCTGCTGTATGTTTTGGCCATGGAGCCACTGGCGGGAGCGGTGAGATCATCACCTGACCTGCAGGGTTTCCTTAGAAAAGGGGAGGAAGAGCGAATAGCGCTTTTTGCGGACGATGTCCTATTTTTCCTTGGGGACACGGCTTCCTCACTAGAGAGGGTCATGTACCTAGTGGAGGACTTTGGAAAGTTCTCAGGGTTAACCATTAACTGGGAGAAATCGTCGCTACTGCCGGTCGATCCAGTGGCTAATCTGACCCCGACTAGCCTGCCCCAACTGAAAATCACGGAGAAAATGAAGTATCTCGGCGTTGTGTTGTCCAAGGACCCCAGTGCGTTCATTGAGGACAACCTTGCCCCCCTCCTATTAAAATTTTTTAAAAAATGCGATATTTGGAGCAGACTTCCCCTGTCTGTGGCGGGTCGGGCCAATTTGATTAAAATGGTTTGGTTACCCCAGCTGCTGTACTTCCTCCACAACTCCCCAGTTTGGATTGGAGAGAAGTGGTTCCAAAAAATTCAATCTCTTTTTAGAAAATTAATATGGAAAAAAGGGCAGGCCAGGATAGGTCTACAAAAACTGCAGTGTCCTACCACGGAGGGGGGACTGGGGGTCCCCCACCCTTTTACCTATTTTCTGGCAGCCCAGCTACAACAACTGGGGGGTTGCGCCATCGATGGAGGGGGAAGCAGGAGGGCCCAAATCATGTTACAGGGTAGCCTACATAGTTCACTGGTGGAAGCACTGGAGGCAGAGTCACTACAAGGAGTGATCCCGACACTTAAAATGATCACTAGGGTTTGGCAGACAACCAAGCGAATAATGGGGTATAAAGGAACGTCAGAATATTCACCAATCTGGAACAACAAGAACTTGCAGGAATTACTATCTGTTGACAGCAACAAGTTGTGGGAAAGGTGCGGGATAAGTCGGCTGATACAGTTATATGAGGGGGATACCTTGAAATCTTTCGAGGAACTGAAGTACGAGTATGGGATGCCAAATCGTGTATTCTATACTTACCTACAGATTAGACATGCCTTGAGCAAGCAGTTTGACAGGCAACCCCCCATATGTTGTAGGATTCCGCTGCTACAAACAATAATTAAATCAGAGGCCTCCAAGGGGCTAATCTCAGAGATATACACCCAATTAATAAAGCGAATAAATAAACAGGTGGGCCTCCCTGGGGGTAGGTCCAGTTGGGCGGCCGATGTGGGGGAGATAACGGACGCTGAGTGGAAAAGGATTCTGGAATTTGGAACAGAGGTGTCGGTCTCGCCTTCACAAAAGGCCTCCCATTTGATGCTGCTACACAGATCTTATTACACCCCAAAAAAGCTTTTTATGTTTGGTCGCAGAACTAATGATGAGTGCCCTAGATGTAGAAGAACAGGCGACTTAATCCACATGGTATGGCGGTGTCCAAAACTAGTCAGGTACTGGTCCGAGATTTTAAAGAAAATAAATATAACGTTCAAAACTAACTTAGTGCTTGATGCTAAGACTTGTGTGCTCGGTCATGTTGATAATGGGTTGAGAGACAGGAGCACAGCGGTGGCAGCAGCAAGATGCCTGTTCCAAGCCAGGAAATTAATAGCACAGCTTTGGCAATCAAGAACCCCCCCTGACTTTGGAAGATTAGATTAGAATAGTCAACTCCACAGTTTGGAGTGAAAGGACGTTCTATACTAGGGCTGGCAATTATAACAAGTTTGTGAGGCTGTGGAACCCATATGGGTCCAGGCAATGCCATGCCCGCAAGCAGTGCTATCTGTGCGCTGAGAGTGTTTATGTCTTTAGCAATGGGGCGTAGCCATACTAGTTGCAACTTAGAGATAAGAGAGAACAAAGTACAGATCTGTTGTTGCCCGTCAGGTGCACCCGGTTTCTATGGGGGTAAATAAGAGAGGGGTCCAGGGGGGTGGGAGGAAGGTTTAATCATGAGAAGGGAGAGAGATAGAGGAGAGGTAAGATAGAGAAGAGAGGGAAAGAGAGGGAGAAGAAGAAAGATAAAGAAAAAACATATAAATATGTATAACGGTAATGTTAGTAAATGTGGCCAATAGGCCCTGTGGTATAAGTTCCATGTTACGCGCCCCGTAGTCTGGGACTACTGTTATCATCTACATATTGTAATGTAAATTGTAAAACGCTACTTCAAAAAAAAAAAAAAAAAAAGGGGAATAACTTTGGAAGGCCACAATGATGTGACTAGATTAGAGACGTATATGAGTACCAATCTGAAAGTAGTCTCTGGATAAAGTTGACTGAGGTGGCAAAAAAAAAAAAAAAAAATTGTAATTACACGCCCCTGTTGAACAGGGGCAGAAAAATTGGGCTTTAGGCACTGGTGCTGGTGCCACAACACTGCAACCCCTCACAGATACTCCAGTTGAGCTCAGGAACAAGCCCTGCTGCAAAATATTACAGAAAAAATGGTAATTACATGCCCCTGTTGAACAGGGGCAGAAAAATTGGGCTTTAGGCACTGGTGCTGGTGCCACAACACTGCAACTCCTCACAGATACTCTAGTTGACCACAGGAACAAGCCCTGCTGCAAAATAATACAGCAAAAATTGTAATTACATGCCCCTGTTAAACAGGGGCAGAAAAATTGGGCCTTAGCCACTGGTGGTGGTGCCCAGAACCAAAAATGTTCTTACAAGCTATCAACATGAACATTGAGGAGGAATAGGATAGTCACTCAGCATAACAAGATAGTCACTCAGCATCAGCATAGGCAGTCTTGAAGGGATCTCACATTCATAAAAAAATTATTTGGTTACATCAGCATCAGGCGCTTGGTAGCTGGTGATCCAAGACTGATTCATTTTTATGAAGGTGAGCCGATCAACCAAGTCGGTGGACAGGCGCACTCTGTGATCGGTTACAAAGCCTGACACTGAATGTGCGTTCCCGAAAGAACGCTGGATGCAGGACAGGCCAGTAGCTCAATTGCATACTGTGCAAGCTCTAGCCAGTGATCCATCCTCAAGACCCAGTAACCCAGAGGATTTTCGGATGGAAAGGTCTCCAAGTCTGATCTTGCCCCTAGGTATTCCTGCACCATGTAAATCAGAGCTGCGGACTAAAAAATTGTCTGAACATATCTGTCAGACGGCCACCTTCTCCACCGCTCCTTCTATGACTGACGAAGCCTCAGCAACACGTTGTACAGGACCAGGAATTTGTAACCTCCCAGGCTCTGGAAACGCTTTGCACAAACTTTTCTGTAAGGCCTCCCGAAGATGTTTCATCCTCTGCTCCCTCTGCGACGGCTGGATAAGTTCCGCAACCTTACCCTTGTAACGTGGATCAAGGAGGGTTGCCAGCCAGTACTGATCCCTCTCCTTGATACCACGAATCAGAGGGTCCTTTCGCAGGCTTTGCAGGATCAGGGAGGCCATGCAGCGTAGGTTTGCTGAGGCATTCAGTCCGGAGTCCTCTGGGTCACTAACGACGACCTGATCTGCAACCACCTCCTCCCAGCCACGTACAAGTCCCTGGGTTTCTGGGGACTGTAAAAGATCCCTTGAAGACTGCTGCTGATGCTGAGTGCTAGGCTCCACCTCCATGCTGACACAATCCTCCTCCTCTTCCTGTGTGATCGGCGGGCATGCAGGAACACTGTCTGGATAAAGGGGGCCTTGAGAGGTAATTAAGTCCTCCTCTTCCTCCCTCTGTTCTGCCTCAAGTGCCCTGTCCATTATTCCATGCAGCGTGTGCTCCAACAGGTAGACAAGAGGGATAGTATCACTGATGCATGCACTGTCACTGCTCACCATCCTCGTGGCCTCCTCAAATGGTGACAGGACAATGCATGCATCCTTGATCATGAGCCACTGGCATGGCGAAAAAAAGCCAAGCTCCCCTGACCCTGTCCTGGTGCCATAGTCGCACAGGTACTCATTGATGGCCCTCTAATGCGTGTGCAGCCGCTGCAGCATGGCCAACATTGAGTTCCATCTGGTGGGCATGTCACAGATTAGGAGGTTCTTGGGCAGGTTGTATTCCTTTTGGAGGTCAGCCAGCCGAGCACTGGCATTATATGACCGGCAGAAATGCACACAGACTTTCCTGGCCTGCCTCAGGAGATCCTGTAAGCCCGGGTACCTGCACAAGAACCGCTGCACCACCCAATTAAGGATGTGAGCCAAACGGGGAATATGGGTGAAGTGTCTCTGTCAGAGGGCAGAGAGGGGTTGGTGCCATTGTCACAAACCACCATCCCTGCCTGAATCTGGCGTGGCGTCAACCACCTCTGAGCCTGCCCCTTCAGAGCTGACAGAATCTCTGCCCCAGTGTGGCTCCTGTCCCCTAAGCACACCAGCACATGCAACGCATGGTATCTTTTTGCCTGCATGCTTGCGTAGCCCCTTGAAAGCCTACAGAGCACCACTGGTTCCGAGGACAAATCTATAGAGGAAGAGGCCATGGAGGGAGAAGAAGAGGAGGGGGTGGAGGAGAGAGGTGTGTCAGAATCACCACTAGTAGCATTTTGGAGGCATGGTGGTGGAACAAGCTCCAACAATACTGCACCCTGCCCCGCATCCTTCCCAGCTGCCAGCAGGGTCACCCAGTGCACCGTGAAAGATAGGTAACATCCCTGTCCATGCCTGCTGGACCATGAGTCAGCGGTAATATGCGCCTTACCACTGACCGCCCTGTCCAGCAAGGCCAAGACATTGCTTTCCACATGCTGGTAGAGAGCCAGAATCGCCTCAGTGAAAAAAAATGGTGTTTGGGAACCTGCCACTGAGGTACTGCACATTCCACAAATTCACGAAAGGGGGCAGAGTCTACCAGCTGAAAAGGCAGCAGTTGAAGTGGGCAGCACAGTGGTGTAGTGGATAGCACTCTTGCCTAGCAGTAAGAAGGGTCGCTGGTTCGAATCCCAACCATGACACTACCTGCCTGGAGTTTGCATGTTCTCCCTGTGCCTGCGTGGGTTTCCACCGGGTACTCCGGTTTTCTGCCACACTCCAAAGACATGTTGGTAGGTTAATTGGCTTCTGTCCAAAATTGGCCCTAATATATGAATGTGAGTTTGGGGACCTTGGATTGTGGGCTCCTTGAGGGTAGGGATAGTGAGTGTGCGATGTATGTGTGGAGCGATGCATAAAATTGATGGCGCTATATGGGTACCTTAAATAAATAGGGATAATTGTAGACACACACACTCACTCATGTTGAACTGGATGGACTGGTGTCTTTATTCAACCTTACTAACTATGTAACTATGTAACTCTGGAGTGCTAGCAATTTAGCCAAGCTAGCATTCAGCCGCTGGGCATGTTGATGGCTGGAACCAAATTTCTTTCGCTGGTTTAGCAACTGGGGTAGGGAAATTTGCCTGCTACAATCGGACGTTGGTGTAGCGATAGCAGATTGCCCGCAAGTACTTGGCACACCTAATTCATTCCTCTCAGTGCAGGTTTCTGAGAGAACTGAAGGTATAGTGGGGTTGGAAAACCAGCTGATGAGGAGCAAGGAGAGGTCCACCTTGATCTTTTAAGTACGCTTGCCAACGGACTGCATGGGAGTTTGACATATGTCTGGTCAAGCATGTGGTGCCCAAGCGGCTATTGTTTTGGCCACTCTTGATACGCTTCAGACATATGTTGTAAACAGCAACGGTGCGATCTGCTGCACACGTCTCAAAAAAGGCCCACACCAAAGAACTTTTGGAAAAACGCGTGGAGCCAGCAGTGCCCTGCACATACGGAGCTCTGCGGTGTGATGCAGTCGGTTGGCTGCCCTTAAGCTGGCCCCTGGAGAGCATCCTGCCTCGTTGGAGATGTGCCTCCACCTCATCCTCCTTCTCCTCCTCCTCTCTCTTATCAGGCACCCACGTAGAGTCAGTGACCTCATCATCCCCTCCCTCCTCGTCACTGGAGCAAACCTGGCAGTATGCTGCAACTGGGAGAACATGACTGCCAATTTGTTGTCCTTCTTGGGCACCCCCTCTCTCTGGGCTCACGTTACTGCCTTCCTCAATCTGGGTACCATCATCGGAGCCTTCAAAATGCTGCGCATCCTCCTGCAGCATGTACCCAGCATTGTGGTCGAACAGTTCGGGGGACTCCTCAGGGCATGATGGTGGAGCGGGGAAGGAGTGACTGATGACATTGAGCCAATGAAAGAGGCCGCTTTGGCGGCCAAAGTACTCTGAGCCTGGGTGACACAGGATGAGGAGGATCAGGACAGCTTGGTCATCCACTCTACCAACTCTTCTGCATGTTGTGGTTCAACATGGCCAGCTGCCGAAAAAAAGGACAAGCGTGCCCCACGGCCACGTGCTGAGGATGCACAGTGTCCACGACCAGCAATGTTGGCTGCAGACACAGAGCCTGCTTGCCCTCTTTTAGTGGCCTGGGGGCGTCTGCCTCTCCTTGTTGGCCTTCCAGACATACTGTATTTGTTTTATTTGTAATGCATTTGAATAGGTACACCAGGAATGGCCTGCGGTGAGATGTAGCTGCACAAAGCTGGAATGTATATATATATATATATATATATATATATATATATATATATATACTGATTCTGAATATACTGCAGTTAACTGAATCAACTGCCTGCCTGTAGTATATTAGGAAGAGAACAACAGGAACGGTCTGCAGTGAAATCTAGCTGCACAGGATACAGTACTCTATATACTGCAGCTAACTGAATGAACTGCCTGCCTGTAGTATATTAGGAAGAGAACAACAGGAACGTTCTGCAGCGAGATCTAGCTGCACAGGATACAGTACTGAATATACTGTAGCTAACTGAATGAACTGCCTGCCTGTAGTATATTAGGAACAGAACAACAGGAACGGTCTGCAGTGAGATCTAGCTGCACAAGATACAGTACTCAATATATACTGCAGCTAACTGAATGAACTGCCTGCCTGTAGTATTTTAGGAACAGAACAACTGGAACGGTCTGCAGCGAGATCTAGCTGCACAGGATACAGTACTGAATATACTGCAGCTAACTGAACTGCCTGCCTGTAGTATATTAGGAACTGAACAACAGAAACGGTCTGCAGCGAAATCTAGCTGCACAGGATACAGTACTGAATATACTGCAGCTAACTGAATGAACTGCCTGCCTGTAGTATATTAGAAACAGAACAACAGGAATGGTCTGCAGTGAGATCTAGCTAAACTGGATCAACTGCCTGCCTGAAGTAGATTACAAATAGTACAGCAGGAACGGTCTGCAGTGAGATCTAGCTAAACTGGATCAACTGCCTGCCTGAAGTAGATTAGAAAAAGTACAGCATGAACGGTTTGCAGTGAGATCTAGCTAAACTGGATCAAATGCCTGCCTGAAGTAGATTAGAAATAGTACAGCAGGAACGTTCTGCAGTGAGATCTAGCTAAACTGGATCAATTGCCTGCCTGAAGTAGATTACAAATAGTACAGCAGGAACGGTCTGCAGTGAGATCTAGCTAAACTGGATCAACTGCCTGCCTGAAGTAGATTAGAAACAGAACAGCATGAACGGTCTGCAGTGAGATCTAGCTAAACTGGATCAAATGCCTGCCTGAAGTAGATTAGAAATAGTACAGCAGGAACTTTCTGCAGTGAGATCTACTTAAAGTGTAAGTAAACCCCCCTATCGTTTTCAGCCAAGGGAGCTGCCATCTTTGCCTCTGTTTAATCTACAACTGCCATGATGCTGCACATGTGATCAGTTTAGACAGCAGCCATTGGATGGCTTGATAGTTTGGTTGAGAGCACAACCAATGGGAGTGTTACATTTCCGGCACGTGCCGGAAATGAAACTGTTTTATGGATGGGTTTACTTCCGCTTTAACTGAATAAACTGCCTGCTCAAAGTAAATAAAATGACACACTCTCTCTCTCTCTCTATCAGGGATGAGCCGAACACCCCCCCTGTTCAGTTCGCACCAGAACATGCGAACAGGCAAAAAATGTGTTTGAACACGCGAACACCGTTAAAGTCTATGGGACTCGAACATGAATAATCAATAGTGCTAATTTTAAAGGCTTATATGCAAGTTATTGTCATAAAAAGTGTTTGGGGACCTGGGTCCTGCCCCAGGGGACATGTATCACTGCAAAAAAAGTTTTAAAAATGGCCATTTTTTCGGGAGCAGTGATTTTAATAATGCTTAAAGTGAAACAATAAAAGTGTAATATTCCTTTAAACTTCGTACCTGGGAGGTGTCTATAGTATGCCTGTAAAGGGGCACATGTTTACCGTGTTTAGAACAGTCTGACAGCAAAATGACATTTCAAAGGAAAAAAAGTCATTTAAAACTACTCGCAGCTATTAATTAATTGTCGGTCTGACAATACACATAAAAGTTCATTGATAAAAACGGCATGAGATTTCCCCACAGGGGAACACCGAACCAAAATTAAAAAAAGAAATGGCATGGGGTCCCCCTAAATTCCATACCAGGCCCTTCAGGTCTGGTGTGGATATTAAGGGGAAACCCGTGTCAACATTTTTTTTAAAAATGGCGTGGGGGTCCCCCTAAAAATCCATACCAGACCCTACAGGTCTGGTATGGATTTTAAGGGAAATCCCACGCTAAAATTTAAAAAAATAATGGCGTGGGGTCCCCCCAAAAATCCATACCAGACCCTTATCCGAGCACGCAACCTGGCAGCTTGCAGAAAAAGAGGGGGGGACGAGAGAGCGCCCCACCTTCTGAACCATACCAGGCCACATGCCCTCAACATTGGGAGGGTGCTTTGGGGTAGTGGCCCCCCAAAGCACCTTGTCCCCATGTTGATGAGGAAAGGGGCTCATCCCCACAACCCTTGGCTGGTGTTTGTGGGGGTCTGCGGGCGGGGGGATTATCGGAGTCTGGAAGCCCCCTTTAACAATGGGACCCCCAGATCCCTCCCCCCGTGTGAAATGGTAATGGGGTACAAAAGTACCCCTATCATTTCACAAAAAAAGTGTCAAAAATGTTAAAAATGACAAGAGACAGTTTTTGACAATTCCTTTATTTAAAATCTTCTTCTTTCCATCTTCTTTGGGTCTTCTTCCTTCCTTCTTTCTTCGGTTTCTTACTCCATCTTCTTCTTCCTCTGGTTCTTCCTCCGATCCTCTGCTTCTTGCTCCGGTGTTCTCGCCCGGCATTTTCCTCCGCGGTGTCTTCTTCCCCGCTTCGTTCTTGGGCCACTCCGCATCCATGGGAGGCTCCCGCTGTGTGACGCTTCTCTTCTTCTGATACTTCTTAAATAACGGAGGGCGGGGCCACCTGGTGACCCCGCCCCCCTCTGACGCACTTGATGGGGACTTCCCTGTGGCATCCCCCATGATGTCAGAGGGGGGCTGGGTCACCCGTTACGTACCGACATGTTCGGACCGACAATTCATTAATAGCCGCGAGTAGTTTTAAATGACTTTTTTTCCTTTGAAATGTCATTTTGCTGTCAGACTGTTCTAAACACGGGAAACATGCTCCCATTTACAGGCATACTATAGACACCCCCCAGGTACTAAATTTAAAGGAATATTACACTTTTATTGTTTCACTTTAAGCATTATTAAAATCGCTGCTCCCCAGAAAACATCCGTTTTTAAAATTTTTTTTTGCATTGATACATGTCCCCTGGGGCAATAGCACTGTAATGTAGGCAAGAGAGAAGGCAGAGCAGCGCCCATGCTGAGACACTTCCTTTCAGCAGGGGCACTTGCCAGAGAGTGTGACATATAACATGACCGGAGGTAGTTGCTTTTATTCCCAGGCATGTTCACCACTAAGACAGAACTGGGGGGGTGTAAAAATGTGTGGTTGAGCCACATTTTTACTGCCCCAACCATTCCCCGTTAAGCTGCAAAGACAGTGGATGGGGTGTGCACATGGCATTGCAAGATATATTCTTGCTAAAAATGGGGCCACTCCACAACCACATGCAATGCCTGAGATTTGCAGGTGGTGATGTGGGCTTTTAGGAGTTAAAACAGATGGTTAGTAGGCAACACCATGCCTCCTCCCCATCTGTCAAATGCCCTCTGAAAAGCCATCCACTGTGGTTCGCTCTTCTGAGGGTTAATGCAAGTGTAAACTAGCCCTCAGATCTATCCCCTTAGTTAAAAGCACCCCACAGAGCTCCCACCCTGCTAGCTCCCCTTCCACCTTTATACCTCTGCCAAATCAGTCCTCCTTAGAATGACAGCACCTACACAGGGAAATTTTTCCTTCCAGTAACACCACCAAGGCAGGGATATTTTTCCTTCTATTGACATCACTGATGCAGAGGCAGTTTTTCCTTCTTGTGCCACCACCCACACAAGGCATTCTTTTCTTCCGGTAATACCATTAAAAAGGGCCTTTTTTTTATTCTTTCCAGTGACAGTTCAGACTCTTGGGCATTTTTTTCCTTCCAGTGACACCATGTATGCAGGCATATTTTTCCTTTCAATGACACCAACACAGGGAAATGTTTCCTTCCAGTAACACTACTAGCATCATATTTTAATATACAGGTATATTGGGGTGTTGGCTTAAATGTGAGCTCAGACTATGCCAGAAATAATGTTCAGGGTTTGTTTGTCCACTTTTATTTGCAGAGAAAGGGAAAAAGTTCAAACAAAACAAACAGGTGCCCATGCATGGGTTTCCATCTCCATTTCCAAGTACAGATAAAAAAATATGCAAGTAAGCCTTCTAGCTTGTTTCCCAGCACTGCTGCTCAGGCTTTCAGCTTTTCTGCGCTCCTGCATCTTTCTTTGCACACGCACTCTGGATACTCAGCCCCTCAGGCTTAGGGCCTCCATCTGTTCCCTCACAGTCTACAGCGGGACTGTGCTGACCTACACAGCTTTGGCTGCACCCTTGCAATCACATGGACTCCTCAGGAGGGTGGAGCCCTAAACTATTTTTAGGTCCTAGTGTACACACTCAGCCTGCTGGTCCCCGGAACAGACCTAGATACAGGCTTGTAGGCTTCTTCCCACACAAAGCTCTTCAATGGGTCTTGAACCTTAGCCTGAATCCCTGAAAGCTCCATGTGTTGTGGAAGATGTCTTGCCTTGTTCCTGTGCTGAAGATACTCTGTCTCTACATCATGAAGACCTTGGAGAGATTTGTTTTGCATCAGTTATGACCCATATTTATACCTACTGCAGTTTTCCTATCATCTTCCTGCTAAAATGGACTTATACACACCTGGATAAGCCATCAAGCACAATGAGGGTCAAGTGTTTTTTTGTTTTTTTTTACTTCTCCAGTGCTCTCCTGGGTGAGAAGCTAACCTCAATGCAGGTTGATGTCTCCCTTGTGCCGTGGATTGTTGACTACCTGAATGAAAGACCACATTTGCAGGACTGTATGTTGGATAGGGTGGTCAGCAATATTGGGGTTCCACAGGAGACAATTCTCTATCTCCCTTTCTCTTCACTATATATACCACTTTTTTCAGCTACCAAACAGAGTCTTGACATCTTCATAAGTTTTCAGATGACTTTGTGGTAATGGGCTGTATCGGGGTGTAGGAAGAGACTGAGTAGAGGACTGTGGTGGAGCAATATGTCACATGATGTGAAGATAATCTTCTGTGTCTAAATGTGACTAAGGTAAAGGAGCTGGTTGTGGACTATAGGAGGGAGAAGGAGGAAGTCACAGGTGACCCCTGTCTCCACCAAGGAGTGGGTGTGGATGTACAGTAGTAGAGACCTATACGTATATGAGGGAGCACCTATTTGATAAACTGGACTGGATTAAGAACACTGAAGTGCTCTATAAGAAGGGCCAGAGCCGCCTCTATTTTTTGAGGTGGCTAAGGTCTTTTAACATCTACCGGACATTTCTGAAGATGTTTTGAGTGTGTGGTGGCCAGTGCTCTCTTGTATGCGATGGCATGCCGAGGAAGCAGCTTAGGATGGCCAATTTCTGTTATTGTATATATAACATAGTTACATAGTAGGTGAGGTTGAAAAAAGACACAAGAACAGGAATCCATGCTGATTACTGCTAATGATACCGTTCTTGTTACTAAAATCTTGTATATAGTCCCTTATCGTCCCCTCCAAGAGCTTGCATACTATTGATGTTAGGCTAACTGGTCTGTAATTCCCAGGGATGTATTTTGGGCCATTTTTTAAATTATTGGTGCTACAATGGCTTTTCTCCAATCAACTGGTTCCATTCAGTAGACAGTAAAAATTAGGAACAATGTTCTGGCAATTACTTGACTGAGTTCCCTAAGTACCCTCGGATGCAAGCCATCTGGTCCCGGTGATTTATTAATGTTAAGTTTCCCAAGTCTAATTTTAATTCTGTCCTCTGTGAACCATGGAGGTGCTTCCTGTGATGTCTCATAAGGATAAACACTGCAGTTTTGGTTACTGAAGCCCCCCGATTCCCTCATGAAGACTGAGAAGAAGAATAAATTCAATACCTTCGCCATCTCCCCATCCTTCGTAACCAGATGTTCTTCCTCATTCTTTATAGGGCCAATATGGTCTGTCCTCCCCTTTTTTACTGTTTACATACTTAAAGAATTTCTTGGGATTTTTTTGCTCTCCTCCGCTATGTGTCTTTTCGTGTTCTATCTTAGTCGCCCTAATTGCACCCTTACATTTCTTGTTGCATTCTTTATAAAGTCTGAATGCTGATGATGATCCCTCAACCTTGTATTTTTTGAAGGCCTTCTCCTTTGCTTTTATATGCATTTTTATATTGGAGTTAAGCCATCCACGACTTTTGTTCGCTCTTTTAAATTTATTACTCAATGGGATGCATTGGCTAATGCCCTTATTTAAAATGCTTTTAAAACAAACCCATCTCTCCTCTGTGTTCTTTGTTCCTAAGATTTTATCCCAATTCATGCCTTCTAACAAGGTTCGTAGGTTAGGGAAGTTGGCTCTTTTGAAATTCAGTGTCTTTGTATTCCCCTTATGTAGGGATGAGCCGAACACCCCCCAAGTTCGGTTTGCACCAGAACCTGCGAACGGACTGAAAGTTTGCGCAAACTTTAGAACCCCATTAAAGTCTATGGGACTCGAACGTTCGAAATCAAAAGTGCTAATTTTAAAGGCTAATATGCAACTTATTGTCCTGAAAAGGGTTTGGAGACCCGGGTCCTGCCCCAGGGGACATGTATCAATGCAAAATAAAGTTTTAAAAACTGACGTTTTTTCAGGAGCAGTGATTTTAATGATGCTTAAAGTGAAAAAATAAAAGTGAAATATTCCTTTAAATATCGTACCTGGGGGGTGTCTATGGTATGCCTGTAAAGTGGCACATGTTTCCCGTGCTTAGAACAGTCCCTGCACAAAATTACATTTTTAAAGGAATAAAAGTCATTAAAAACTGCTTGCGGCTTAAATTGTAATGTCACTATTACAATATGGATGAAAATCAGTGAGACAAACGGCATGGGTACCCCCCCAGTCCATTACCAGGCCCTTTGGGTCTTGTATGGATATTAAGGGGAACGCCGCACCCAAATTAAAAAAAGGAAAGGCGTGGGGCCCCCATGCCCTATATACTCTGAACAGCAGTATACAGACGGTGCAAACAAGACAGAGACTGTAGGTTTGTTGTTAAGTAGAATCTGTTTGTAATTTTGAACTGGTACATTTTTAAAGTGTAGCGCCACCCAAAAAATCTATTTTTAACCTTTTTGGAAAATATAGGGAAGGGTTATCACCCCTGTAACATTTGTTTTGCGGTCTGTGCACCTCTTAAGAAGATTTCACCTCACTTTCTGTCCCAATGACAAATGTTTTTTGAAAATTTGGGGGTTTTAGTGAAACAAGGATTGGTGATAAAGCATCAGTGAAGAGGAGACACGTTTTTCCCATATTAACTCTTACAGGAGAGAATTTCCCTTCCTAGGGGTAGATTTCTTCTTACTTCCTGTTGTCTCCTTCTGTTTGCAAGTAGGAGTTGTTTGTAAGTTGGATGTTTGAAAGTAGGGGCCTGCCCTATATACTCTGCAGAAATTGGGGCCTTAGGTGTTGGTGTTGCCACAACACTGTAAAGCCCTCACAGTTACTCTTGGTGGGTGCAGGAATGGGCTTTGCTGTGAAATATTAGATCAAGAAATGTAATTGCATTCCTCTGTTGAACAGGGTCAGAACAATTGGGCCTTTGGTGGTGATGGTGGTGCTGGTGCCACAACACTGTAATTCCTCACAGTTACTCTTGGTGGGCGCTGAAACGGGCCCTGCTGTGAAATATTATATCAAGAATTGTAATTACATGCATCTCTTAAACAGGGGCTGAAATATTGGGCCTTTGGTGGTGTAAATTGGGAACTAATGAAATTGGACTTTGGGGGCACACGAGTAGTTATAAAATAAAACTATTTTTATTTTATAGTCTTAGATTTAGATTACAAATTAAAAATAAATATTATAGTTGATACAGTGTACATATATAAGTACTGTGTATAGAATAGATCCTGCCCTGCATGCACCTTAAACACAACTAGTTGTGTATATATTCCAACATTCAAATAGTAAAAAATGGAGAACAACTTCCCAAATGCAATATGAGTGTAGGAGAAAATACTGTGGGTTGAGTTGCAGGTCGGGTAGGTTCTCTCTATTTTTTGCTCGACATGTTGCGCGTTTATGTATCGCTTCTTCAGGAGCTAGAGATAGTTCCCATATGGTCAGACAAAGTAGACAGGATACAGGTATGGTATTGCGATTAGTAAAACAAACAATCGCTAGATTGCGTTGAAAAGCTGGTGATATATACCGAGCGTTGCCCCCAAAGTCCAATTTCATTAGTTCCCAATTTATGAGTGTAGGAGAAAATACTGTGGGTTGAGTTGCAGGTAGGGTAGGTTCTCTCTATTTTTCGCTCGACATGTTGCGCATTTATGTATCGCTTCTTCAGGAGCTAGAGATAGTTCCCATATGGTCAGATAAAGTAGACAGGATACAGGTATGGTATTGCGATTAGTAAAACAAACAATCGCTAGATTGCATTGAAAAGCTGGTGATATATACCGAGCGTTGCCCCCAAAGTCCAATTTCATTAGTTCCCAATTTACACATATATATTATAGGGACGCTGGTATACCATTTTTAAAAGTACCTACAGTGTCATCCTGTTTTCAGGTACATACCTATTTGGGATCTTTCTTGTAATAGGGCCTGTGGTGGTGGTGGTGTTGCCACAACACTGTAAGCCCTCACAGTTACTCTTGGTGGGCGCAGAAATGGTCCCTGCTGTGAAATATTTGATCAAAAATTGTAATTACATGTCCCTGTTGAACAGGGGCAGAAAAATTGGGCCTTAGGCACTGGTGATGGTGCCATAACACTGCAAACCCTCACAGATACTCTAGTTGGAGCACAGAAATGAGCTCTGCTGCAAAGTATTGCATCAAAAATTGTAATTACACGCCCCTGTTAAACAGGGGCAGAAAAATTGAGCCTTGGCCACTGTGCCCAGAACCAAAAATGTTCTTACAAGCTATCAGCATGAAAATTGAGGAGGAAGAGGATTGTCACTCAGCATAACAGGATAGTCACTCAGCATCAGCAGAGGCAGTCTTGAAGGGATCTCACATTAAAAAAAAAAATCAATCGGTTACATCAGCATCAGGTGCTTGGTAGCTGGTGATCCAAGACTGATCCATTTTTATGAAGGTCAGCCGATCGACCGATTCGGTCAGGCGCACTCTGTGATCGCTTACAAAGCCTCCAGCAGCACTGAATGTGCGTTCCGAAAGAACACTGGATGCAGGACAGGCCAGTAGCTCAACTGCATACTGTGCAAGCTCTGGCCAGTGATCCATCCTCAAGACCCATTAACCCAGAGGATTTTCAGTGGGAAAGCTGTCCAAGTCTGATCTTGCCCCTAGGTAATCCTGCACCATGTAAATCAGACGCTGGCGATGGTTGCTGGAACTGATCAGATCTTGGGGCTGCGGACTAAAAAATTGTCTGAACGCATCTGTCAGACGGCCACCTTCTCCACCGCTCCTTCTGTGACTGGCCGAAGCATCAGCAACACGTTATCCAGGAAGACCAGGAAATTGTAACCTCCCAGGCACAAACCTTTCTGCAAGCCCTCCCAAAGATGTTTCATCCTCTCCTCCCTCTGCGACGGCAAGATAAGGTCCGCAAACTTACCCTTGTAACATAGATTAAGGAGGGTTGCAGCCAGTAGTCATCCCTCCCCTTGATACCACGAATACAAGGATCCTTCCGCAGGCTTTGCAGGATCAGGGAGGCCATGCAGCATAGGTTTGCTGAGGCATTTGGTCCAGAGTCCTCTGGGTCACTAAGGACAACATGATCCGCAGCCACCTAATCCCAGCCACGTACAAGTCCATGGGTTTCTTCGGACTGTAAATGATCCCTTGAAGACTGCTGCTGACGCTGAGTGCCAGGCTCCACCTCCATGCTAACACAATCCTTCTCCTCCTCCTTCTCTTCCTGTGTGATTGGCGGGCATACAGGAACACTGTCTGGATAAAGGGGGCCTTTAGAGGTAAGGAAGTACTCCTCTTCCTCCCTCTGTTCTGCCTTAAGTGCCCTGTCCATTATTCCATGCAGCGTGTGCTCCAACAGGTGGATAAGAGGGACAGTGTCACTGATGCATGCACTGTCACTGCTCACCATCCTCATGGCCTCCTCAAATGGTGACAGGACAGTGCATGCATCCCTGATCATAGCCCACTGGCGTGGGGAAAAAAAACAAGCTCCCCTGACCCTTTCCTGGTGCCATAGTCGCATAGGTACTCATTGATGGCCCTCTGCTGCATGTGCAGCCACTGCAGCATGGCCAACGTTGAGTTCCACCTGGTGGGCATGTCACCGATTAGGCGGTTCTTGGGCAGGTTAAATTCCTTTTGGAGGTCAGCCAGCCGAGCACTGGCATTATATGACCTGCGGAAATGCACACAGATTTTCCTGGCCTGCCTCAGGACATCCTGTAAGTCCGGGTACCTGCTCAAGAACAGCTGCACCACCAAGTTAAGGACGTGAGCCAAACGGGGCACATGGGTCAGTTTTCCCTGTCGGAGGGCAGAGAGGAGGTTGGTGCCATTGTCGCAAACCAGCATTCCTGGCTAAAGCTGGTGTGGCGTCAACCACAATCTGGTTGAATCTCTGCCCCATTGTGGCTCCTGTCCCCCAAGCACACCAGCTCAAGCACCGCATGGCATCTCTTTGCCTGCGTGCTTGCGTAGCCCCTTGAACGCCTACAGAGCAACGCTGGTTCCGAGGACAAATCAGCACAGGAAGAGGCCATGGAGGAAGAAGAAGAGGAGAGGGTGGAGGACAGAGGTGTGGCAGAATCACCACTAGTAGAATTTTGGAGGCGTGGTGGCAGAACAACCTCCAACACTACTGCACCCAGTCCTGCATCTTTCCCAGCTGCCAGAAGAGTCACCCAGTGCGCGGTGAAAGATAGGTAACGTCCCTGTCAATGCCCGCTGGACCATAAGTCATCGGTAATATGCACCTTACCGCTGACCCCCCTGTCCAGCGAGGCCAAGACATTGCCTTCCACATGCCGGTAGAGAGCCGGAATTGCCTTCTGTGAGAAAAAAGAGGCGTTTGGGAACCTGCCACTGAGGAACTGCACATTCCACAAACTCACGGAAGGGGGCAGAGTCTACCAACTGAAAAGGCAGCAGTTGAAGTGATAGCAATTTAGCCAAGCTAGCATTCAACCACTGGGCATGTGGATGGCTGGGAGCAAACTTCTTTCGGCGGTACAGCAGCTGGGGCCGGGAAATTTGCATGGTACATTCTGACGGCGGTGTACCGATAGCAGATTGCCCACAAGTACTTGGCTGTGACACACCTAATTCTACACCTTCATTCCTCTCAGTGCAGGTTTCAGAGAGGACTGAAGGTATAGTGGGGTTGGAGATCCCAGCTGATGAGGAGCAAGGAGAGGTCCGCTTTGTTCTTTGGTGTGGGTCTTTTAGGTACGCTTGCCAACGAACTGCATGGCAGGTCGACATATGTCTGGTCAAGCATGTGGTGCCCAAGCGGGTGATGTTTTGGCCACGCTAGATACGCTTGAGACATATGTTGCAAATAGCAGCAGTTGGATCTGATGCACTCATCTCAAAAAAGGCCCACACCAAAGAACTTTGGGAATAACGCACAGAGACAGCAGCGCCCTGCACATACGGAGCTCTGCGATGTGATGCACTCAGTGTGCTGCCCTTAAGCTGGCCCCTGGAGGGCATCCTGCCCCGCTGAAGATGTGCCTCCTCCTCCTCTCTCCTATCAGGCACCCACTTGGAGTCAGTGACCTCATCATCCCCTCCCTCCTCATCACTGGAGCAAAGCTGGCAGTATGCTGCAGCTGGGGGAACATGACTGCCAGATTGTTGTCCTTCTTGGGCACCCCCTCTCTCAGGGCTCACGTTACTGCCTTCCTCTAGCTGGGTACCATCATCGGAGCCTTCAAAACTCTGGGCATCCTCCTGGAGCATGTACCCAACACTGTGGTCAAACAGTTCAGGAGGACATGGTGGGGCTAGGGAAGGAGTGACTGATGCCATTGAGCCGAGGGAAGAGGCCGCGTTGGCAGCTGCTTTGCCAGACAAAGTACCCTGAGCCTGGGTGAGAGAGGATGAGGAGGATTAGGACGGCTTGGTCATCCCCTCTACCAAGTCTTCGGCATGTTGCGGCTCAACATGGCCAGCTGCCGAAAAAAAGGACAAGCGTGTCCCACGGCCACGTGCTGATGAGGATGCACCGTCTCCACGTCCAGCACTGTTGCCTCCAGACACAGAGCCTGCTTGCCCTCTTTTATTGGCTTGTGACTGTCTGCCTCTCCTTGTTGGCCTTCCAGACATACTAATGACCTGCAGTGAGATGTAGCTGCACAAAGCTGGGATGTATATATATACACTGATACTGCAGTTAGCAGAATCAACTGCCTGCCCTTAGTATTATTAGTATGAGAACACCAGCAATTGTCTTCAGGTAGCTTTAGGTGCACACTGTGCAGAGGACACAGTACACTAACTGTAAATACTGTAGCTGCCTGTCTGTGGTATTAATAGGATCAGAACACCAGCAATTATCCTCAGGTAACTTTAGGTGCACACTGTGCAGAGGACACAGTACACTAACTGTAAATACTGCAGCTGCCTGCCTGTGGTATTAATAGGATCAGAACAACAGCAATTGTCTTCAGGTAGCTTTAGGTGCACACTGTGCAGAGGATGCACTACACTAACTGTAAATACTGTAGCTGCCTGCCTATAGTGCTAATAGGATCAGAAGAACACCGCCAATTTTCTTCAGGTAGCTTTAGGTGCACACTGTGCAGAGGACACAGTACACTAACTGTAAATACTGCAGCTGCCTGCCTGTGGTATTAATAGAATCAGAACAACAGCAATTGTCTTCAGGTAGCTTTAGGTGCACACTGTGCAGAGGACGCACTACATTAACTGTAAATACTGCAGCTGCCTGCCTGTGGTATTAATAGGATCAGAACAACCGCAATTGTCTTTAGGTAGCTTTAGGTGCACACTGTGCAGAGGACGCACTACACTAACTGTAAATACTGCAGATGCCTGCCTGTGGTACTAATAGGATCAGAAGAACACCACCAATTTTCTCCAGGTAGCTTTAGGTGCATACTGTGCAGAGGACGCACTACACTAACTGTAAATACTGCAGCTGCCTGCCTGTGGTATTAATAGGATCAGAACAACAGAAATTGTCTCCAGGTAGCTTTAGGTGCACACTGTGCAGAAGACGCACTACACTAACTGTAAATAATGTAGCTGCCTGCCTGTGGTACTAATAGAATCAGAAGAACACCAGCAATTTTCTTCAGGTAGCTGTAAATACTGTAAAAACACCTGCCTGCCTTAAATCAAATGACACTGTCTCTGTCTATCTCTCCGCCTCCGCAACACTCTACACAAGGCCGCCACACAGGCGACCTTATATAGTGTGGGTCGTGTACTAAACCCCCTGAGCCATAATTGGCCAAAGCCACCCTGGCTTTGGCCAATTACAGCTCTCTGTACAGACAGCGCTGTGATTGGCCAAGCATGCAGGTCATAGTGCATGCTTGGCCAATCATCAGCCAGCAATGCACTGCGATGCCGCAGTGAATTATGGGCTGTGACGCGCCACTCAAATTTGGCGTGAACGGCCCATAACGTTCGCAATTCGACGAACGGTTGAACATGCGATGTTTGTGTCGAACATGGGTTCCACTCGAACTCGAAGCTCATCCCTACCCTTATGTTTCCTATTTGTGTGATTTATACTGAAGCCAATTGGCCCTTCATTACTGTTTCCTAAATTGCACCATATTTCCACATCCGTGATCAGGTCTGTATTGTTGGTAATCAGTAGATCCAGTAACGCTTTATTTCTAGTTGGTGCATCTACCATCTGAACCATGAAATTGTCCTGCAAGACATTTGGGAAATGGCGAGCCTTAGATGAATGCGTGATTCCCTCCGCCCAGTCTATGTCTGGATAATTAAAATCCCCCATTATGATAACGCTTCCCATCCTTGCTGCTAATCCAACTTGTGATAGGAGATCCGTCTCCCCCTCCTCCCTCAGGTTAGGGGGCCTATGCATTCTCCCAGTAATATTTCCCCCTTAGCTTCATCCCTTTGAAGCTCTACCCATAAGGATTCCACCTCCTCCCTAGCTCTCTTAGCGATGTCATCTCTCACATTCACTTGTACATTATTCTTGATATATAGGCATACCCCTCCCTCTTTTTTACCCTCTCTATCCCTGCGATAAAGGGTATACCCTTGAATGGTTGCCAGCCAATCATGAGAGCTGTTGAACCAGGTCTCTGAAATTCCCACAAAATCCAAATGCTCCTTGTACAACAGTATCTCTAGTTCACCCATCTTGTCCACCAGGCTCCTGGCATTGGTGAACATGCCACGTAATTTAGACCAGTCGCATACTATCCTCTTATTGAGTGTTCCGAAATTGCAACTAGGACTTACTATACTTACCTTGGGTTTATGTGCTTTATTCAACCTACCACTAATGCCCCCAATACTACCCTCTGGAATATGTTCTCTACTTCTGGGCCCTCCCCTCCCCATTGCCTTGTTTAACCCCCCTGGCGGTATTCCCAAATCTGGCTCGGGGTGAGATTTTAGTACCAAAAGCGGTAACCCCAAGCCAGACTCGGGATCGCATCGCTGGATCCTGGAAGGCGTGACTTACCCTGTCTCCGGGATCCCGCGATGTTCTCCCGCTGTGTTCGGCGGCCGGATCTTCCACCCGATGCACTGTGTGCCCTGGCTTCCGTTCCCTGTGTGCAGTTTTACTGTACTTTCTGTCTGGAAACTGCAGAGCGACCATGGCATCAAAAAAGCGCACTTCAACCTCAAAAGCGGCATATGACCTGCTGGAAAACAGCGGCAGCGAGACAGAATCCCTTGCAGAAGTGAGTGATAGTGATTCATGGGGAAGGTCGTCATCAGGCACGGAAAGCGATTTCAGCGATCATTCTGCGACTGTGCCCAGTGATGTGCGGACTTGGTGCTCGATTGACTGCGGTACGGAGCACGCTGCGCCCCAAGATTCCCGTTTACCGGAGCACCTGGTATCAAAGTGGAGGTTGAAGATGACAGCCCTCTGGGATACCTCCAACTCTTTTTGACTGATGAGGTTATAGAAAGAATTGTTACAGAGACCGATCGGTACCAGGAGCAACAAGCTAATACCTCAGAGGTTTTCAAGAAGCAGAAAATGGGAACCAGTGACCAAAGAGGACATCTGGAACTTTCTGGGCCTAATTATTCTCCAGGGAGTGGTGGGGAAACCCCTGCAGAAGTGGTACTGGATAACCAACAAAATACTAGCCATTCCTTTTTTTGGCACCATCATGTCGGAATACAAATTTTCTCTCATAATGAAATATATGCATTTTCAAAATAATGAAGAATTTGATGAGACTTCTCATTCAGCTCCAAAACTGAAAAAGATTTGGGTTCTATATCAAATTATTCTGAAAAATTTCCAGCAGACCTATGTACCAGACAGACATCAGTATCGACGAAAGTCTAATGGCCTACAAAGGAAGACTTAGCTGGATACAGTACATCGCATCTATGAGAGCACGATTCGGCATAAAATCATTCATGCTCTGTGAAGCCAGCACTGGTTACATATGGAATTCGGTCCTTTACACCGGGAAAGGGACCAAATTCAACGACAGATTCAGTAATTATGGAATGGCAACTGCTTCTGTTCTTACTTTGATTGAGCCATTGCTGAATCAGGGGTACTGTGTAACCACAGATAATTTCTATACTTCTCCAGAACCCTATGAGTTCCTTCTACAACACAAGGCGGATGCATACAGGACTGTTAGACCTAACCGGCGTGACATGCCGCCAACCTTTGGCAATAAAAAGCTCAAGGCAGGAGAAATAGTTGCCTGGCAAAAAGGCAAAATGATGGCACTAAGATGGCGCGACAAAAAAGATGTGTGCCTAATGAGTACCATTCACAACACCTCTACTGTTATGGTACATACAAAAGGTGGAAAAGACATAATGAAACCTCAAGTCGTAATGGACTACAACAACACCATGGGAGGTGTTGACAGAGCTGACCAGGCCATGACTTTTTATCCTGCTATGAGAAAGCAACAAAAAAAATATTACAAAAAAATCTTCAGGCATCTTCTTGAACAGTGCCTGTGGAATGCTTTCATTCTTCTAAAAAAATAGAGTGACAGGCCTGTGGATCATGTAGACTTCATTTGGAAAGTTGCCAAACTTATATTTCTCAAGCACCAAACACCAACCACTGTAAATAGATCTTGACGTCGTGCTGCTGGCGTTGTGAACCCGGAACGCCTGACAGGTCGACACTTTATGGACCACATTCCACCAACAGAAAAGAAGGCAGCACCCACAAGGATGTGTGTGGTTTTCTGCTCTAAACGTGACACAGGAAGGAAAATCAGAAAAGAAACCCGGTTCTACTGTCCTGACTGTGACGTCGGACTTTGTGCTGTACCCTGTTTTAAAATTTTCCATACCGGAGATGTTTACTAAAGCAATATGACTACTAATATTGCACTCTTGTTTGGCCAAAAAAAATGTCAGTGTTTTTGATTTATATTATTTACTAAAATTTATTGAATAAAAAGTATTATTACTATTATATTATTATTTGTTATTATTTATAGTTATTTATTATATTATAATTTATGATTTTGTGTTTCAAACTTTATCATACCCAGGATGTCTACTAGACTCTTGTTTGAACAGATTTCAGTGAGTTATTCCTAGGAATTACAGGCCTACAATATAAAACGCCACATTTCCATGCAAAAATAATGGTACCGCTTTCAGCACCTAAAATCGGAAATAATCATACCGCCAGGGAGGTTAAAAACTTCTCTAATTTTTTGGCCATATTCATTTGCTGTTTGTGTTAACTTATTTTTTAAAACAAATTGTGTTTTTAGTTTTGATTGTTGTTGTGCTTTGTTTTATTTGTTCTTTGTGGAGTATAATTGTATCTTAATAATTTCCCCTCAGGATTAATGAAATATTCTGAATCTGAAAATAGTTACCAATCAATGTGTTGGTCAGAAGTATGTAATGAACAACAGAGATTACAGAGTGCAGTGTTCAGAGCCATATATCATGATCACAGTGTATACAGTAGGAGATATGTAACATACAGGCTTATAGAATGCAGAGCTCAGACATGTGTAGGGATCTGCTTCCATCTACTGTCTGAACTTGTAAATGCCTGTAAATATATTATGTATGCATTTCCTGTTCCTGGAATGTTGTATTTGATACCCTGGAAGGGGGAAGAGGAGAGAGAGAGAGAAGGGTTTAGCCACATGTCCTGTCCATGCAGCATATATAATAATATATAATCTTAATAATTTAACTGTAGCTGCTTAGTGTATATCTAAATCCTTGTGACAGACAAAGTATCTCATTATTTCACATGCACAATGCCAGATAGCTAGGTCCGTGCTGCTGTTATGTGTAGTGGTCACTTTCCAGTATATTGGAAGGTGAACCTGTTTATTACAGAATAGTTTAAATGCAGCACCTGTTATTTAAGTTAACCCTGTCCCTTCTGGTCTGGGAATCTATAGTAAGTTTTACCTTAGGGCTCAATAACCAGCATAGGCTAGAGCTCGGTTAGGCATCTCGCTTAGGCCACTTCGGTCTCATAGGCTTAGAGGTCTGGTTGCATGTCAGAGTAGAAACTATTAGGGAGGGACAAAAGCGCAGACAAAAGCACACAGTAGATAGGCTGACTCTGAGTTTCAGTGCTACAACACAGTTCCTGTCCGTTCCTGTCCGTGAAAAGCTCCAATCCAGGCTGGTTAGACATCAGTTGGAGAATCTCACCATGACTGCAGATCTTGTCTTCAGGTCTCTGTCACAAAGACAGAAACCACATCAATCCTCAGGGGCCCCTGCAACTGGTCTCTGCTGCAACATTTATCTGGAGGTATCTTTTATTAATTACTATATATACACCCAGCTATATTTGCACAATTCCAGCAGGATTCCTACTAAGCCCTTTGCTGATAATATAAATTTGTACATTGGATATGTACTATTATTAATCTCTTCTTATATAAAGTTTGTATTATTACTATACTGGTATGCATCTACTGTAATTACTTAAGAGTAATGTTATATGCTAGTTGCAGCAGTTCTACTCCTTTTTACTTTGTTTATATTACTGAATAATTTCCAAGGAATGGAATCCCCTCTGTTCACACTGGCACTGTCCATGTGGAAAACACAGCACAGGATACAAAATGCAAGGGTAAGGAGGAAAGAAAAATGTCATAGTGTTGGCAGTCAGTGGGAGGAAAAAACACAAAATGTCAGTCCAACACCAGTCGGCAGCTTGGCGCAGAAGCTGATGCAGAGGAGATGTTATCTCACTGTAGCGATTAATGAACTTCAAGAGATAATTGGTCATGCCAAGAAACCTTTTGCAATCCATGTTTGTCCTCTGGAGCAGGCATTTGATGGATGGCTTTGTTTTTTTCTGGGTCAGGCTTGACACCTTTTTCCGTGAGAAGGTGTCCAACATATGGCACCTCTGAGACCCCGAAGTGACATTTGGTAGGGTTGAGCTGCATATTGATGGCTCTGACACAGTCTAGTACATATTTAAGTCGTTTGTTATGTACCTCAATGGAGGATCCCCAAATCAAAATATCATCTACGACTATTTCACATGGCTGTCCAGTAAAGAGCTGTTCCATACATCTCTAAAAGAATTTGCTTCCAGTTGAAATTCCATAAGCATTTTTATCTCCCATCTGGGGTCATAAATGTTGTAAATAATAATGATTCCTCATCCAGAGGGATTTGCCAGAATATAAATTTTGCATCTAGAATGCTGAAGACCTTTGCCTGTGGGATATCAGCGATCACTTGCTCTACAGTTTTTAATGGGTGATAAGTCCTCAGAATAGCCTTACTGAGGTGCACAGGATCAATGCATATGTGGATAGTGCCATCCTTCCTGACTACTGCTGCCATGGCAGACACCCACGGTGTAGCCTCCTGCACTGGTGCAATGATGCCCAGTCTAGTCATCTTTTCCAACTCTTGCAAGACTTTGTCTCTTATAGCCAGTGCGATCCATTGAGGGGCACACACAATAGACTGTACCGTTTCATCTAAGCGCATGTGATACATGACTGGAAGCTTACCAACAGTGTCAGTTTGAAATAAGTCCTCATAAGCGCTCATCTCAGGAGCCTGTTGTTGTACTGCATGTACTTATGGACTGAGTTGGATTAGATTTAAGAGCATGCTGTCTGGTAAGCCTAGCAGGCTCTTAACATTTCTATCCACAATGTGGAATAGCAGCTTGTCCCCTGATAGATCCAAAGTAGAAGTGCCCAGTGTCTAAATTGTTTGACCGCCATAAGCTATCAGGTTTACTTTATTTGACTGATCAATTTCAGCTTTGGGTTCAATGCTGTGATGTGGATAAGGAGATGACATTGCATTTGGCACCAGTGTTATTTTCAACTTGATATGTTTGTTGCATGCTGTTGAGAAGATGGTGAAAAGATCTCCCTTATTTGCAATTAGGTCCACACTTTCACAATGAAAACAGTTTTGGTGATCATCACTTTTCATTTCATAAATTCTGTGCACATTGCAGCAACTGTGGTAGTGAACACGCTACTGAGCCCCAACAAGTTATTTGCCTTTACAAGTTTTTTGCCACTTCATTAATTCTGTGCATATTTTGTTGTTTAGTATAACTAGATGGTGTCATCCACGCACCTCTATTTTGAGGCTTGGATCTACAACATCTTGCAAAATGATTCCACTTGTTGCATTAGTTGCACCTTTTCATCAAAGCCAAAAGGTGCAAATTTTGGCTTTGCACCTTTTAACAAAAGGCGCAACTCATGCAACAAAGGTGGAATCATTTTGCAAAATGTTGTAGGTCCAAGCCTCAAAATAGAGGTGCGTGGATGACACCATCTAGTTATACTAAACAACAAAATATGCACAGAATTAATGAAGTGGCAAATAACTTGTAAAGGCAAATAACGTGTTGCGCTCAGAAGCGTGTTCACTACCACAGTTGCTGCAATGCCTTTTGTGCTGTTGCACCACAAACACTTCTGCCTCTCTTTTTAGTTCCTTAGTGGCCCTTTCAGAATGTTCAAACAACATACATATTCTGATGGCTGATTCCAGTGTCAAATCTTTATCCCTTAACAACTGAGCACAAACTGCATTATTGTAGATACTACACACCAGTTCACATATCAGTTCATATGTCAGTGCACCCAAATCAACTGTTTTAGCCAGCAGTTTCAGTGTGGCTGCATAGGATTGTATTCTTTCATTGGGTTTCTGAGCCATCATGTTAAATGCATGTCTGTCTATTATCACATTATGTTGTGGTAAGCATATCTCATCAAATTTCTTGATATCAGATCCTCTTTGTCCTCATTTTCTTGAAAATTAAATGACTCATATTTATCTAGTGCATCTGAACCAGCAAAATTGAGTGTAAGCTTGTACCTTTTGAATTTCAGCCAGTTGTTAGCAATTTCATTATTAAAGTACAAAAAAAGGGTTCCAAAAAAGGTAACCCAAGGTCGGACTTTGAGGGCACAGCAAACAAAAGAAATATGAAAAAATATATAAGCTTTATTGAACCACAAATACAGATAAATATAGTACAAAAAAGGACATGGAAAGAATATTTAAAAATCATATATACAAAATATACTTGATGTGAGCCCTAATGCGTCTATGCGTTTCGTTGTCAAAACTTCTTCAGGACACACTCGGGGTTCATTGATTGCAAGAAAGAGAAAAGGTCTCACTATCTACAAATAAAAACACATAATTACAATAACATATATGAATATGAATGAATGATCACATGTATTATTCCACCAATGGCATACTTAATACGGCCATTGGTTATCGTGTGGCATTTAAACATAAACATGATCCACATACTTTTAAAGTTGCTGTCCTCGATCCCATTTATGAGGATCCTAGAGGGGGAAATTTTGACCAAAAGGTGTTGCAAAGGGAAACCCAATGGGTGTATAACTTACAGGCTACATCTTATCCTGGCCTGAACGACATGTTGAGTTTCAGACCATTTCTATATAACTTTAGAGGTGGGATCTATTAGCACACCATACTATTATGATTTCAATTAATATTTTTTTTTCCCACATGAAGAAAAAAATGTTATCGTACATACAATGATGCTTTGATAACTATATCTTGTGTATAAGCAAAAGTATATAATTTGCATTACTATATGCTATGATATTATATATTATATATACCTATTGGCAAACAACCATTTTATGCATATGAAATCTGATTTATATCTTTTTTCTGGTTTGTGATATTGGGACATGTTTGTATGACAAGCACTATATACCATGATGATCCTCTTTGGCCCATTATACATTCGTTTTGGTTTCCTTGCAGGGGTGACAACTTCGCCTAATATGCAAATATGGTGGTTTTGTTTTGATTGTGCTGTCTTGTTTTCTTTCTGTGGGTATGCTCTGTTTGGGCTCGTTTTGTCACGAGACTCTGACCACGCTTTGTATGTGTGTGTCTTGTGGCTGGGGTGTCCAGTGTGGGTGCTTGTACTTTTTGTTTCTGTATATGTGTCTCCGGATGCCTTTCCCGCTGTGGGCGGGATTGTTGTTGTTCCAATTTTCTGTCCTTGCTCTTGCTTCCGGGTTTGAGCGTGTGCAATGTGAGCACTACGGCAGGCATCTCTGATGCTGAAGCCCTCGTCATGACGTCACTGCGTCTGTGGACGCCGTTTATGGCGGGAGGAACATACTCCCTTCTGACGCCACATTATGACGTGCTCCACAGCAGACTCCCTTATCTGTTTGTTTTGGCGCAAATTCTTTGGCGGGAATCTGTTGGCGCCAAATGCAGCTATATATTGTTCCATCTTTCAACCACAAGCCGTAGAGCGTTTCTGCTCTCTCCCAGGGGATTTCCGTTATACTACTATACCCACAGTAAGTCTATCTCCTTCCTCATTATACCCACATCCTATTACTTTTTCTGAATGAACAAAGAGGTTCCTCTATATTTATTATTATATTTATATCTTTTCTGTCTTAGGTTTTTGGACTACAATAGTCCGATTGGGACTGCTATCTGTGGACCATATTTGGGGTACTATCAAGCCCCCTGTTTTGGCTACCTTGGTTTGTAGGACCTTCTTGTGTATATCCATGCTATATGGCTATATATTGGTGTGCACTTTGTATGGTATCCCCTATTTGAGACTGCTACACCTGGACACCTATTATTGTTTTGCCCACAGGTACATACATGCATAGGAACCTGCTGTGTATTTTTCTATATGTATTTTTCTTTCTATATTTTATATTCTTTATTGACTATATAACTAATCCAAGCTTTGGTTCTATGTTGGTTTCTAGTTGGCTTTCATCTGTCCTCGTGCTCTGATTTGCTCTTACTACGAGTCATTCGTTCCAATATTGGAAATTCCTATTTCTTTACTACCTGTTTATTGGCGTTGACTCCTCTGCAAGGTAACAATATGAATGTTTATCAATCTTTGCCTGAGTTCTGATCAAGACATGTGTGCCATCACTTCTCTTTTGGATCTAAACAGTGCTTTTTATTCATATATGTTATTGTAATTATGTGTTTTTATTTGTAGATAGTGAGACCTTTTCTCTTTCTTGCAATCAATGAACCCCGAGTGTGTCCTAAAGAAGTTTTGGCAACGAAACGCGTAGACGCATTAGGGCTCACATCATGTATATTTTGTATATATGATTTTTATATATTCTTTCCATGTCATTTTTGTACTATATTTATCTATATTTGTGTTTCAATAAAGCTTATATATTTTTTCATATCTCTTTTGTTTGCTGTGCCCTCAAAGTCTGACCTTGGGTTACCTTTTTTGGAACCCCTTTTTTTGTACTTTCTCAATGATTTACGGATGAGGCAATTGGAGTGTTCTCTTTTTTCCTCATTGTCATTATCAAAGAATAGGGGTTGTATGCCACATAGATTCTGAGCCATGATGTTTCAGCGATCTCACTTTGGTCACTGTGTAGATTTTGTTGAAGCAATGATGAATCGTCAGATGAACCTTGTAGAGAACTTGTTTATTTCCAGCCAGCAGTAAACAGCATGTAAACCTTTTCTTAGTTTCACTTCATAACTTCCTACTTCCTGTTCCCACCCCCAGGTCCTCACACATCTATGTAAATTTGAAACAAATACATATTTTACAAAACTCAAGCTCATTTCTAGCTCATTGGTCTGCCTCAAATAACCTGAAGCTTAATATTAACATAACACCAAACTTGTTGCAGATTTTAGGAGGAACAGGCAACATCCAACTCTCACTTGTTGCTTATAATTAAGGGAGACCCTGTGAAAACTGTTTCTTCCTTGACATATGTGGGCTTTAATATTTGGATGATTCCACATGATAGTTGAACACAGCATGGATAATTAAAAAAAAGCACAGAAACTTGAAAAAAACATATATAACAAAGAAGTTATTAGTGTCCTTTTGGGTCAATGCTGTGCAATGTGGATAAGGACATGACAATGCATTTGGCACCGGTGTCAATTTTCAACTTGATATGTTTGTTGCATGCTGTTGAGAAGGTGGTGAAAAGTTCTCCCTTATTTGCAATTAGGTCCACACTTTCACAATGAAAACAGTTTTGGTGATCATCACTTTCCACTTCATTAATTCCGTGCACATTTTGTTGTTTAGTATAACTAGATGGTGTCATCCACACACTTCTATTTTGAGGCTTGGACCTACAACATTTTGCAAAATGATTCCATTTGTTGCATTAACCACTATGTTCATTTATGCCATCACGGTGTGGTACAGCAGTATTACAGCTGAGGACAAAAAGTCCCTCCAAATGATTTTTACAGTGGATCAAAGACAGATTCTTACTCCAGAGGATATTTATCATACTTGTTGTGTCAAAAAAGCATGTAATATAGCGAAATATCCTTTTCATCCCTGTCATTGTTTACGCTCCTTTCATCTCAAAGGTTTTATAGGACAATGAAAGCCCACACAATTAGGTTAAAGGAGTTGTAAAGGCAGAAGGTTTTTCTATCTTAATGCAGTCTATGCATTAAGATAAAAATCCTTCTGTGTGTAGCAGCCCCCCCAGCACCCCCCATAATTACCTACCTGAGCTCCTTCTCTCTCCAGAAATGTCCAAGATCCCCTCAGCCATCCAGGACACTTCTCCGGTTGGCTGAGACAGAGCAGCAATGTCATTGGCTCCTGTGGCTGTCAATCAAAGTCAGTCAGCCAATCAGGGGAGAGAGGGGGCAGGACCAGGGGGCTCCGTGTCTGAATGGATACACGGAGCTCAGACTTGGCTTGGGTGCCCCCTGTAGCAAGCTGCTGGCTGGAGGGCACTCAAAGGAGGGAGGGGCTAGGAACAGCGAAGAGGGACCCTAGAAGAGGAGGATCCAGGCTGCTCTGTGCAAAACCAACTGCACAGAGCAAGTAAGTATAACATGTTTGTTATTTAAAAAGAAAATGAGCCTTTACAATCACTTTAAAGTGGATGTAAACCTGATTTATGAAATTTGAGCTGGGCACATATATCTGCAGTGTTTTCTTATCTCTCTTCAAAGCACTAAGTCCCGTGGTTTTTTCCTGATCAGTTCCTCTGTTATCAGCATGATAACTTCTGACAAGTCGTCTGACAACTGTGATAAAACCAGGCTGAAAGTTGTGTCAGGGAGGTTGCTATAAATGGATTAGCAGACAGCTGAACTATTCACAGGACAACTCTGAGAGTCTTTGCCAATGTGGAGTGGGGGTGTGTGCCTTTCCTCCAGTAAGCTGTCTTTGGCTGTATGCCCAGACCTCACACTCAGTGTTGAACAGGAAGAAAATATCTAACACAATCTGAACTTTCTAAAGATTATATTAAGCTGAAAACAGCAGATACACATTGAAAACTTATATAGGGAGATTTGTTTCATCCCTGTGTAACATCTGAGGCTGTTAATTTCACTGGATATATGTGAGGGTTTACATCCACTTTAAAGAATATTTTTTCATCCTGATGTGGTGGCACTGCTGAATCAATAATTTTCTGTGTCACTCATCTTCTTGGCCTCCTGTCTCTATAGCGTCACTCACATGAAAGGATCTGCCAGATAGTGTCAGGGCCTCAGGACATATTTAGCCTAGTCACTTTTAGAATTTAGTTGAAATTCGTTAAGTTTTGTTTATCCGTTTTCTAACCCAATTCCAAATATTCTGAATGATTTGGATCGGTTGAGGAATGATCGACTGATCCTAATTCTGAGTGAAGAATAGCTGGTTGTTAAGGAGCGAGCCGGGAAGCCAGCTGCTGCGTCCTTCACAAACAATGACTCATCAGCTGTCAGCCAGTGTTAATTTTGGTGTCAAAGTTTGATTTAGTTTTAGTCATAGTCTTTTTACTAAAATGCCATTTTAGTTTTGGTTGCATTTTAGTCATCTAAAAATTTTTTAGTTTTATTTGTATTTAGTTAATTAAAATCAGTAGTACATTTTAGTGAACTAAAATCATTGTATATATAATATATTATATATATATATATATATATATATATATATATATATAAAACATAATAAAAATTGGTAGAGTCAAAAAGAGCATAATATAGATAATGTATAATAATCGTATGAGAGGCATCGAATAGCTAGACGCGTGGCTGTGTTGCCACTCCTCAGGAGCAGATGCGATGTAGATGTCTATTTAGGTATTAAGGTAAATATTAGATTGGGTATTATATAGAGAGAATCCCCCGCTCATACTTGCAGACCAACCATGAGTCTGGGCACAGGCAAACAGGGGCAAAAGGATGGCCGGGCGGATCATCAGCCCGGGAGCTGAGGCGGTGACCCCCATGTGACACAGGTGGAACAAACAGAAGAGAAGGTAGTCCCCAGGAGCGAACACTCTATGGAGTGGAGAGTGGTATGAGCCACATATAGAAAGCCCATCTATAAACAATATATTTATGTATATAATGCAATAAAACATATAAGTGTATATATCATGGTGGCTAATACTTTGATAGAGGGTATACTAGTATGTGACCAAGTAGTGTTGGGTAAGTACAGTGACAAGGCTTGGACAGAAAAAAAAGTTGAAAATAATAGTATATACCAACCAGGGGAGATTACTGGTATCAGTGGTGTATTTAGGTTTTGTGCTGCCCTAGGCCTGACTAAGCTCGCGCACCCCCTAATTTAAATATGACCCACCCCTTCCTGTCAAGGCCACAACTCTTCCTTTTTAAGATCCGCCCTGTCATCTTCATGGGAAGAGGACAGAGGGACACCACAGGAGGAGGACAGAGAGGGATGCCGCATTTTTTCATTTGGGGGGTAAGGGGATATGTGCTGCGTGCTTTGGGAGGGGAGGATCAGACCCCCCCCACTAGCACATATCCTCTCCCCTCTCAAAGCACCCAGCACATATCCCATTACCCCCCCTCCCCTCATCCATGTGTGCATCTGTTATCTGCCCCCCTTCCCGGTTACTGTGTCCCCCTCCACTGTAAACTATACACAGACCTCAGACCGGCAGCGTGGCTTTTGCACTGAAGTTGTGTCCCTCCTCTGTGGCTCCTCCTCCTCCTGACTGTGTACACTAGAACATTAGAGCCGAGAAGGAGGAGGAGCCGAGGAGTGTGTGTGGCTGACAGTGGGGAGAGAGGTGGTGGCTGCTACGAAAAGCTGATCGGCGCTTGTGGGACCCCGGGTGGCAGATGTCCTGGGTGCCCACGCTAGCGCACCCTGTATGGCCAGTTACCGAAGCTCAGTGCCGGAACTTGTTGTGGGGACAGTGGCGTCACTAGGTTTGGTGTCACCTGGTGCGGTAAAAATTGTGTCCCCCCCCTAAATTTTTGGACTGGAGGCCCAGCTTTGGAGCTCATTTTGGCGGTCAATAAGCCCTAGAGGATATCAGGTTAGGCACTTCCTAATAGCTCAGTCCCTCAGGGCTCTCTTACTAGACCCGGTGAATCTGCAACAGTGATCCCTCCGGCTGGACGTTCGCTCACTCTGGGTTGCCCAGGCTGACTCTAATCAGTAGTGTAGCATGTCTGTACCCCGGCAGTGGCTTCATCTTTCTCCCCCTCTGGTGGTGCAGATACAGCGTGGCTTTCTCTTTGGTGGTGCGGGAAAAGTGTGGCTCTCTCTGGTGGCGTGGCTCCCTGTCTGGTGGTGCAGGTACAGCGTGGCTCTCTCTTTGGTGGTGCGGGAAAAGTGTGGCTCTCTCTGGTGGCGTGGCTCCCTGTCTGGTGGTGCAGGTACAGCGTGGCTCTCTGTTGGTGCAGGAACAGCGTGGCTCTCTCTATGGTGGTGCGGGTACAGCGTGGCTCTCTCTCTGGTGGTGTGAGTACAGTGTGGCTCTCTGGTGGTGCAGGTACAGTGTGGCTCCCTCTCTGGTGGTGCGGGAACAATGTGGCTTTCTTTCTGGTGGTGTGGGTACAGCGTGGCTCTCTGGTGGTGTGGGTACAGCGTGGCTCTCTCTGGTGGTGCGGGTACAGCGTGGCTCTCTCTGGTGGTGCGGGTACAGCGTTGCTCTCTCTGGTGGTGCAGGTACAGTGTGGTTCTCTCTGGTGGTGTGGGTACAGCGTGGCTCTGGTGGTGCGGGTACAGTGTGGTTCTCTCTGGTGGTGCATGTAAAGCGTGGCTCTGGTGGTGCGGGTACAGTGTGGTTCTCTCTGGTGGTGCGGGTACAGCATGGCTCTGGTTGTGTGGGTACAGCGTGGCTCTGGTGGTGCGGGTACAGCGTGGCTCTCTGCTGGTGCGGGTACAGTGTGGTTCTCCCTGGTGGTGCATGTAAAGCATGGCTCTGGTGGTGCGGGTACAGTGTGGTTCTCTCTGGTGGTGCGGGTACAGCGTGGCTCTCTGGTGGTCCGGGTACAGCGTGGCTCTCTGGTGGTGCGGGTACAGCGTGGCTCTGGTGGTGCGGGTACAGCGTGGCTCTCTGGTGGTGCGGGTACAGCGTGGCTCTCTGGTGGTGCGGGTACAGCATGGCTCTCTGGTGGTGTGGGTACAGCGTGGCTCTCTGGTGGTGCGGGTACAGCGTGGCTCCCTCTCTGGCTTCCCCCAGCACAGTACTCTTTTTCTCCTCCTGTAACACCCCCCAGCAGAGTGCATGCATGCTGGGGGCTGTAGCATGTTTGAGGACACACAGGGGCCGCCACTCTTCAGGGACTACTTTTCCCATGATGCCCCCAGAGTCTTCTGATTGGCCCTCTGCTGTGGCCAATCACGGGGAGGGAAACAGTGGTCAGGAAGCTGGGCGGCGGCGCAGGGAAACCAATTAGAGCCGCTCTCTCTCTCTTCTCTCTTCGGCTGACAGAAAGAGGAGGGGGGCGAGCGGGGGAGATACACAGACAGCCCACATCTCTCCTCTCCCTGTCACAGCGCTGCTGCTCAATTTACCAGAGAACTCCCCCGCTCGCCCCCCTCCCCTTTCTGTCAGCCGAAGAGAGAAGAGAGAGAGCGGCTCTAATTGGTTTCCCTGCGCCGCCGCCCAGTTTCCTGACCGCTGTTTCCCTCCCCATAATTGGCCACAGCAGAGTGCCATTCAGAGAGAGAAGCAAGGCTTCACAGGGGCAGCTTGACGGCTTTCTGGCTCCCTCCGCACACGCAACGCCACTCCTAAGCTGTACTCCTGGTGGCCCTGTTGTGCGGAAAGAGGGTGCAGGTGCCGTTCTCGGGGGGGGCGGCCTTTTGCCGCCCCCCCGCAAAGTGCCGCCCTAGGCCAAAACACAGCACTGACTGGTATGTGAATAGAAAATACAATTACCAAGGCAGAAATAAGAAAATCGTATATGAAAAAGATTTTGCAGAAATACCTAAAGGCTTCTGTGTAGATGTCTCAATCCAATGGTACACAGTGTCCATGGGGATGTGAGCACAGGGAGTTTCTCGCTGAATAAAAGGAGTATAAATACTCCTGTGTGACTGGGGATGACCACCAACATCACGCAGCAGTCAATTAGAGGAAGGCTGCAACAGTCGAGCAGTGAGAACACTCGCCAGCCCATAGCGTATTGCCTCATGGAAACCGCCGATGTAAAAATCACCACGTCAGCGTGCCAGCGCCACTAATGATGACGTAGCACGCACGGCGTGGGAAGGCATGACGTCGATGAGCAACAGGACACCCACACCCATCCTCATGTCGCAATGAGAGGAGGAAAAGGGGAGGACACACGGAGCTAATTGCAGCTACTGGGTCAGAAGAAACCCAGCACAAGAGCACCCAGTACACCAAAACCCAAACCCAATAGGGCATGTCACAGAGGGGGGGGATATTACTGGGGATCCTAATTACAAAGAATCGGGCCCCCAACCAACAACCACCCGTCCATACTCTAACCTGATCATGGCAAAATAGTCAACCATAGTAAAAAGATAAACACACCTAAGTGGTGCTGACAATGGATACTACCAATATATGTACTATAAGCTATATAAGGTGCATGCTTCCATCCCCGATATGACAGTGAAAAGAGTAGAAGAAACAGTTTGGGACTTTATATGTGGACATTGTAATGTACCTCCATCCCCGACATTTGGATATATGAGAAGAAAAAAAAAGTTTTTGTTTTTTTTTTCTCTCATATATCCAAATGTCGGTAATGGAGGTACATTACAATGTCCTCATATAAAGTCTCAAACTGTTTCTTCTCCTCTTTTCACTAAAATCATTGTAGTTGACTAAAATCTAATGGGTTTAGGTAAATTTGAATGCATTATTTAAGCATTTCTCTAGAATTTCCAAACTCCTTAAATACTCCTGGAATTAAAAAAAATCTAATATCATGTTATTATTTGTGGTATTAAGGTTTTAACAAACTACACATTCTGGAAGGTCTGAGAAGGCCTGTAGTGCACAGTGAGTGCTCTGGATGGTCTGAGGAAGCCTGTTATGCACACAGTGCTCTGGACGCTGGTCTGAGGAGGCCTGTAATGCACAGTGCTCTGGACAGTCTGAGGAAGCCTGTAATGCTGCACAGTGCTCTGGATGGTCTGAGGAAGCCTGTAATGTTGCACAGTGCTCTAAACAGTCAGGAGGTCTGTAAATGCTGCACAGTTCTCTGGACGGTTGTCTGTCTGGGGAGGCCTTGTAATGCACACAGTGCTCTGGACAGTCACCTGAGGAGGCCTATAATGCTGCACAGTGCTAAGCACGCCACACCACTAAGCATGTTGTTAAGGAGCGGGCTACGTTTCTCCTCCCAGCAAGCCAGGTAGTGACCTTAGGGTCACTACCTGGCTTGCTGGGAGGAGAAACACAGTGCGCTCCTTAACAACCAGCTATTCTTTACACAGAATTTGGATTGGACAATAATTTTTCGACCAGTCTGAATTTGTTACAAAATGAATAAACAAAACTAAACAAATTCCCAAACAAAGTAACATAACGAATCCATCCAAAATAAAACGAAACAAATTTTTCCGTTCTGCACATGTCTAGTCACTTTCTAAAATATCCAGTGCTTTGTAGTCATAAATGGTGACACTTTAAAAAAAAAAAAAAAAAGGCTTCATGTTCCTGGAAACAGCTGTAGATAATGTGGGAGCATTGTTGTGGTTACTTGACACTTGTAATGAGCCACATAACATGGCTATGACCTATCTGTAAAATAGCATAACGTTTACTTATGAAATGGTTTTGTGCCAGTATTATAGCATTCATATTTACCAGTGTTGCTTATCTAAGGTACAAATACTGTGCTACTGAGTTTCTAAAATTGAATTCTGGAAAAAGTCTCTTTAAGGCTCCATTCACACTTGTGCGACTCAAAAGTCGCGTGATTTATGTTAAAATTTTACATTGCGACTTTGATGCAACTTGGATGCAACTTTGGATGGGTGCGACTTTGGCTGCTGACTTTGGCTTTGACTATTGACCAACTGTCACATTGATAACATTAAAGCTCTGCCCCTGGTTTGCGCCTTCTCAATGCAGCGAGTATGATAAAGCTTTCCATAAAATTCTGCCCATTTAGTGAACCGTTTGCATGTTTCTTACTATTATTATGTGTGTTTCTTATTTTCTTCCTTCCTGACCAAAGCCGGTGCCATGTTGGGTACTGTATTCCAAGTCAGCAGCGGTTTCTCCCTACAGTAATCTTTGACATGCCCAGTGATTTATTTTTTTTTGCCAAGCCTCGTTTTCATCCCGGATTACTATGGTTACTCTGTCCTGTGCTATGCACCAATGTTTACACCCCCTGTTATGTTGCAAGTCATGTGGGGTGTAAACAAGAAATTGTGCATTGGCTTGTACTCTCGCGGGATTGCAGAGCAATGCCATCGAGAGGGCATAACAAAACCACGGCATATTACTGAATAGGCTAGCGGTGTTTCATCATATATGACGACCAATCACATTTGGCTACCCACTGGACTGCACATGCGCAACGCCGCCATATGCGTTCCAACTCTGTGGCGATCTGCGCTTGCGCAGAATTTTGTGGCCACACCCCTGAGTCCAGGTTCAAGCCCCACCATTAAAGTGGACATAGAGTTATATTATAATTATGCCGAGTGAAGCGAGGCCCTGCCCGAAGCGTGGTGAGCGAAGCGAGCTCACGAGGGGCCCTGTGGCAAAGTGGTGTCTTACAACCGTGTTGGAACGCATATGGCGGCGTCACGCATGCGCACTTCAGCGGGTAGCCAAATGTGATGGGTCGCCATATCTGATGAAACAGTGGCACGATAAGCTTGTCGTGAACAGGGGAGATTGTGCGCTGGTGATGTCATAGAAGTGAACAGCCATGGATTGCAAGAAAACTAAGCAGGTTAGAGGAGATCTAGAGAGTGATTCATAGAGTGTTTTAATTATTTAAATTGGGAAAATTGAACAGGGAGAGTTTGCTACCACTTAACGATGTGACTTTTATGAATCTTTTGAGAATTTACATTGCAGTCTATAGCACTCAAGGCATATCAAAGTAGTGCAGGATCCTTTTTAAACTCGCTGCAAATTTAAGTCACATAGATTTGAACCGCTTCCATTGAAATACATGGGCTGCGACTTGTCATGCGACTGTGTGTCCAAAGTCGCATAACAAGTTGCACAAGTGTGAATGGAGCCTAACTGTTAGGTGGTTGAAATTGGGTAGAAAGACACATGGGGCAGGTTACAATGTACTTTTTAAAGTGGGTTGTGTCAGAGGGTTTGCAGTATTCCAGCCAAGGGGGCTCTATTTGATTTTTGCACATGACCCTAATTTATTTATAACCAGTCATATCTGTGCATGAGCTGAGCTGGGCTGAGCACTTGGATTACTTTTAAAATATTGAGATAGTATTTTTATTTTATGTTCATGACATTTAAAGTGGTTCTAAAGCTTTAAGGATTTCTGCCTTCCTGCATTCTATGCATGAAGGTAAAAAAACCTTCTCTGTGCAGCAGCCCCCCTAATACTTACCCAAGCCCCATGGCGATCCAGTGATGTGCACGACAGCCTCGGCTCCTCGGGGACTCGCAGCAGCCATTGGGCTCCTGCTGCTGTCAATCAGAGCTAATGAGGATAGAGAGGGGGCTGGGCTGGGCTGAGGCTCTGTGTGTAAATGGACAAGCAGAGCAGTAGCTTGGGTGCCCCCACAGCAAGCTGCTTGCTATGGGGCGCACGGCAGGAGGGAGGGGCCTGGGGCGCTGGCGGGGGACCCAAGAAGAGGAGGATCAGGGCTGTTCTGTGCAAAACCACTGAGCAGGTATGTATAACATGTTTGTTGTTCTTAACAAGCCGTCAATGTCACTTTAAGTTATCACAACCAGATCCAGTATGCTTTTCTATAAATCTTCTGAGGTAGAAAAGAAATATGTAGAATCCATTTATGGCTATGCTGTTTCTGTGTCTCCTTTTTACTTTAGTTTTTCACACTTATCCCAATGTAAACAAATATTTCTTTTACTATATTGTGAAATCATTTTCTATAAATGTCTGCATGATTTTTCTTTTCTTAGATGCTCACCTTGCCAAGGAAAATGCAAAATAACGAAGTGTTGAAACCAGCTAAGTACTTTTCTGAGTTGGAGAAGAATGTTTTGCTGGCTCTGGTAGAAAAGTACAAATATGTACTGGAATGTAAAAAAAGCGATGCTCGTACTATTGCTCTAAAGCAGCGCACCTGGCAAGCTCTAGCACATGAGTACAATTCTCAGCCTAGTGTGTCTTTGAGGGATTTCAAACAACTAAAAAAATGCTGGGAGAATATCAAGGCAAGGACCAGAAAGATAATGGCCCATGAAAGAAGAGAAAAGGTGATGCGCTGTGGACTTGGATCCAGCAGTATAAAAGAGAAGGTTGCAAGTATGATTCCAGATCAGATCTACTATGTTCAGACACCATCAGAGGAGGAAAGCACATATAATCATGAAACCTCCACTACAGGTAACACAGGTTCAATTAGCAAACAGGGATTTTCATTATTTGTTTTGTACATGAAAATGCATATGGCTCTTCTGTGTTTGTTCCATGGCATCCGTATCTATATATCTATCTAGTAAGGAGAAATTTCAGCAAGGAAAGATTTGACTTGAGGTAGGCTACACCTTCCTAAACAAAATGTAACTTTTGGGTAAATTTGATTTATTCAACAGACACTTGAAGCTGTTTTGGGTGTGTCTGTGATGATTTCAACATATTATTTTAAGTCTATATCTGGGCAGAAAAAAAAGTTCAGTCCGATTCTGCAATACATGTGCATTTCCCCACGTTTTGTATCGCTAAAAGTATTTTTTGATCCTGCCAGGATTCCAATGGGTTCCTAACTTCTTCTGTAGTGAGCTGACCACACTGAAGTCCCATGCAAGGTTTGAGTACTCTTCTGACAGACAGAACATCTTTACTTAATTTTATGGGGCAAGTGTTTTTTAGTCCAGCAGGGGAGAATTCAGGCAGTACTGATACCAATGGCTGGAATTTCAGTACCGCAAAGGCAGCATTGTCAGCTTACTACAAGAAAGTAGCAGCTCACTGGATTTTGACTGTATTAACAAGGATGTTTCTGTACTTACAAAAGTTGTTAAAATCTGCATGTATTGTAGAAATGTATTCCATATGTGTTTTTTTTTTATTTACTAAAACATACACTTCAAAAACCTAATTGCTGGAACTTTTTTTTTTAAATGGGCTTAATGATATCAATCTTCCAGTGAGAATTACAGTCTTCTTGCCTATACGTATTACTGCAGTGAAGTACTGTATTTTCCAAGGTGGTTTAAATGCTGTTCAAAACTACTAGCCATCATCAGAAGTTGGGAACGGGGGCATGACAAGGTGCAAGAGTTTGTCTGTTACATCTCCTCAGATTTTTTAGAGCTCAGCGGCAAATGAATGAATGAATGATTTGTAAAGTGCAGCAAATGCGAACTGAATCGCCTCAAGGCGCTATAATCATGAGGACTTCAACTCCCTCAGTCTGTACATAGGACAGGACCGAAAACACAAGCACAAATACCACAAGGTGGTGCAAATCACACATTACAAATAGACAGTGGTGTAGCAACACATTAGCAGCCCCCACAATTGCTAATGGACCTGGTGGTGGAAGGCAGCCCTATTAGGAGGGATGTTCAGGCAATATAAACAAAGAAAACTTGTGTGCATGTGACGATAATGCAAATCCAGTACTGTATTATTAAAGATTGAGGAGGTTGCTGTTGGAACAAACCCTGTACCCCTGTGACATTTTGAGTCAAGAATAGCTTAAAGTCAGATGTATATGTAGCACACCCCATGTAGGAGCTGCAGATGAACAGGGATCCCCCACTCCTGCACAGGCAGGCACACTGAATCTTCACGGGCACACAGGGTCAGAAAACAGTCCTTTGTTTTTGTTGTTTATTATGTTTATTAGGGGGTTAACAACTTGGATAGGAATGGGAAGTTATGGGATGCCTACTTGACTTCAGCAAACTTCAGGGACAAATTCCTATATACAGCTATATAAAGTATTTTCTTCACTTTCCTACTGCACACTCTTGGCCTCTCTCTTGCTCAGCCTCTGCTGATACACTCCTGGGGGAACTTGTCTCCTTGTCAGTTCAGTAACAGCCCATTACAGGCAGGAACTCCCAGTCCCTTAACAATAGCACACATTTAGTGACACAGCATGTAACTTTCCCTTCTGTTTCCTTTGTGGTCACTGATCCCTGCACCACCTCTTCAGGTTTATTCTTAATAATAACCACTTCACGTTTGAAGGAAAGACATACACACAAATTTGAGGGACTGCCATGGGGAGCACAGCGGCTCCCTCATTCACTAATTTGTTTGTGGGTTATAGCAAAGAAAACTATGTCTACCCATCCCCTCTATTCACCAAGCATGTCAAGAAATGGATAAGGTATTTTGATGATATTTTTCTCATTTGGTCTGGTAGTGAAGATGATTTCACTGGGTTAGTTGATTTCCTGAACAGTATTTTCCCAGGAATAGTGTTTAACCCTGAGATTTCGACAGATCGGATTTAATTTCTTGATGTGCTCTCGCGACCATCACTACATCCCGGGCCGCTGATAGAAATCAAGGGGCCCGCTTTAGCCCAACCCCTGGTCCCTCCTTCAGCCCCACCCCTGGCCCCGCCCCTAAACAGAGAGGCTAGGGTATACAGACAGGCTATAGTATACACATAAAGGCTAAATTGTGAGCGTGGCTAATTTAAAAATACTCACGACACGGAGCTGAAAAACAGACATGGTTTAAATTACGCTTAATTATTGGACATGGCTTAAAGGGATGTGGTTAATTAGAGTCTAAGATGACTGTGTGTAGGATGCAGATGACACTGAGCTGCGTTCAAAACCGCACTGTCCAATTTTTCACAGTCAAACAGTGCTACATGAAAAAGGAGATGCAAGTTTGTATTTATTTATTTATTTTATTTCCATTTCTTTATTGATTTTCTTTATAGCAGGTTATACAAAAACCGAGATACAATTCTTGCCAACTACGTCACTTAATACAATACACAGCCATACAAAAATAGTTTTCCTCCCCCCTCCCCCGTCTTCTCCCCCCCCTTTCGATCCCTAACCCTCCTCTTGAACCTATTCTTTACTGACCTCCCTCTGCCCTACTTCTCCCATATCTCCAAACCTTTCGCCCGCTTGTCTGCTTAAACTCGGACCAGACTCTCCATTTGTTTTCAAAACCTTCCATTCCCACCTCCCGACAAAACTTTAGATATTCCAAGTTATAAAAGTTGCTTATTTTACTGCACCAACTCCTTATTGTGGGGCTTTCTAGCTCCTGCCACTGTCGGGGGATTAAACTTTTGGCTGAGTTTAATAGCTGGGGGACCAGTATAAGGAGATGCAAATTATGTCAGCTAAGCCCACTTTTAAAAAAAATTACTTTTTTTCTAAACTTTTAATGAGAAGTAATAAGGGGCGCTTCACACCATGCCTGCATCTGAATTGTGAAGGAATGTGCTGTGGATTCCTGTACAATTCAACCTGCATGCAAAACGCACTGCTTTTGAGATCTGCATCAGGTGTCAATAAAAAGTTAATGACACCTCAAACGCTGCTAATATACTTCAGCAGGCAGACGAGACAGTTAGATAGCTGTAGTGTATTGTGTATATATATGCATTCCAGTTTTGTATATATATATATAT